>JAACJT020000086.1:8112023-8122859 GCA_009936485.2 Gymnarchus niloticus | reverse complement strand
TAAAAATTATGAAAATTGGAAATGTACTGTGTACGGTTTGTTATTAAAAGTTCCCAAGGGGGAAATTTTTGTTCAGGGAGGCAAAGCAAACCCCCCCCCCCCCCCAAAAAAAAAAAAAAAAACTTGAGAATAAGATTCTTCACATTGGTTTTTCTTTCAATTTCAGATAAACCCAGCAGCCTTTGGTTCAATTTTGCAGTACTTTTACACAGGTGAGTATAGGGTTTGTCAGTTTGCCCAAGAATATTAGTGATGCTGAAATCTGAGAATATACTGGAAATTTGTTTTTGACCCATTTCACAGAGATATTTCAAGTCAGGAAGTGTTCTTTAGGTTTTCAAGCATCTTAAATACTGTTTTCAATGAAAAAAATACGCTTGATTCATTGGAATGAGGTCCACCATGGTCAGAACCGATCGCTACAGTGTTACATGATACAGTGTTAATTATGCTGTGGCTCACTGCTGCATCCCGTGTGGTATATGGAGATGCCTTTTCTCAGCTGTTTTCTGCAGCTGTCCAACAAAGTGATTCTCTTACCATGTCCCATGCCCATAGGCCGGCTGGACATTGACGTGAGCTATGTGGAAGATTGCAAAAGGCTTGCAAAGCAGTGCAAGATCAGTGACCTCATTGAGGAGTTGGAGAGCAAGTGCAAGCAAGTGTATGAGTTTGGTAAGCTGGGTCGTGTTCTCACTGACGTGTGATGCTCACGAGCATGGGCCCTCTTGCCAACAGTATTTGTTTAACGAACTTTCTGTCTTGTTGAATGCCCTGTGATGAAACCAGATGTGCTGATGGCTTTTATTTATTTATTTTTTTAAACTGCTTACTGTTGCCAGTTTCCTCCAAGCCTGGAACCTGTGTGAAGGTCCTGAGTCTGGAGCCCCAGAACAACTGCCAGCTACAGGAAGACCTAGCTATCCTAGCAGATTGTGCTCTGCCTGCAGAGCTGCGAGTAAGGGCTTCATCACTACTGCCACTAACATCATCATTTTCTTGATCTATACTCATTATTTTTCATTTGTTAGAACATTGACAATATTTATCCATCCATCCATCTTCTAAATGCTTATTATGGCCTAAGGCTGGGCTTGGGGTATACCCTGGATGGGATGCTAAGCCTTCACAGACCACATGCAGACACACACCTTCAGACTCAATCACACACTGAGTAATTTTGAGATGCCAGTTAAACTAAATTGCATGTCTTTGGACTTCGGGAGGAATCTGGAGTACCTAGAAGAAGCCTGTGAAACATGGGGAGAGCGTACAAACTCCACAAACAGAGCAGAGGCCAGATTTGAACCTCCGACCCTGCAATTGTCAGGCAGAAGTGCTACCCCAATTTGGCAATGCGTGCACGCTACTGTGCACATTGGTTAACTCAGCACTGCTAGTAGATCTTTCTGGCTCATGTCATTGTCAAGTTTAAAATTCATGAAATAATAAGCAGATTTTTCAGGTATGTGTTGATTTTTTTTTTTTAAGTATTTTCTTTGCACATGTCATGTGTGATTCAGGTTGGCTATGGTGAGCTCCCTTTTGATAGAACTGACAACTTCCCAAGTTACCCTGACATTTGCTTCCATGTGGAGGGTAACAATTTCTTGTGTCACAAGGTGAGTAGTTTTAGTTTTGTGACTTCTGTGCCATGCTAGTTGTATATACAGTATGCAGTCTGTGCTTTCGCTTTTGTAATTATGCTTTTGGTGACTATTTTTCTGTGTGGTCCTGTTTGTCTGGACATGATAGGCATTTTTCTGCGGGCGCAGTGATTACTTTCGGGCCTTGCTGGAGGACCATTTCAGTGAGGGAGGGACATTGCAATCCCAGCCCAGCACTCCTGTGATCACACTGCACAACCTGTCTCCCAACATCTTCATCCGACTGCTCTACTACATCTACAGTGATGACACAGAGGTGAAGTTCAGCCTTTACAGAGACATGGCACAAAATGTGCCATTATTGTGTCACAGGGTCATAGTTTCTGTGTGCTCTTCTGTTTATATGTTACTGCGTTTAAGAAATGAAATTTTAAGTATGTGACGGAAAAGGTAATTAATGCCTGTTTGTTATATTTCGTTTAGTCAAACAGTTGTGTATATTTCACATTGTAAATGCTTAAAGGTGGTTTTGCAGAACATATTTCAGGCAAAACTGGTGTGAGTTCTCAGTTGTTTTATCCTAAATGAGGCATTGTTCATCTCTTAATTGCACGATGCCTGTGTGATTGTGGGCAGCTGTCCCAGGACAACGTGTACGAGGTGCTCTGTGTGGCTGACATGTACCTGCTGCCGGGCCTGAAACGGCTCTGTGGGAAGCTGCTGGCCCAGACGTTGTGCGAGGACAACGTGCTGCACATCTGGAAGACAGCCAAGCTCTTTCGCCTGTCACGACTTGAGGACCAGAGCACGGAGTTCATGGCCAAGATCATTGAGAAGGTGTCTGACTACTGTTTACAGATTCATTAAGCACTGTGTGGTTAATTTCATGAAATGTAAGTGTTGTGCGGTGTACTTGCAGAAGCCAGGGACTGTTCCATTGCATAGCTGACATAATGCAATCTTTAGAAATATAATTTTTGCAACCTGTATGGACTGCAGCAGTGATTTTAAGTCCTTTAGTTGCTTTTTGCAGACTTGCTTTCACTGAATTTTCTCTAAATAAACATCATCTAAGTACTCTTTTACTTTGTACAGCCCTTTTTCAAATAAAGTTTGCTCCTTTTTTCTTGCTGTGAAATTAATGATTGAAAGAATGTGTGAAATAATACATACCGCTTAGTAATGAAGTCCCCTTTGCCTCCTGGGTAATTCATTCCTTATTTCTTTCTTTGCTCCGATTCAGCTGGTGGAGGTGCAGGAGTTCGCCGAGTTGATCAAGGAGGATGCACGGGCAGTGGAGGCCCGACAGGAGACGGACTCCATCCCGCTTGTGGACGACATCCGCTTCCACATTACCAGCAACGTGCAGACGTACAGTGCCATTGAGGAGGCCAACCAGAGGCTGGAAGCCCTGGAGCAGCTGCTGACCAGCATTGGACTGGAGTGCTGAGGGCCTTGTAGGCCCTGCGGAGCTCAAGGTGGTGCCCAGCAGCCAGATGCCTGCCAGCTGGTCAATGTCTACTGGGTCATTTTCTCTGTCTTCACTGATTTGGAGGTTGTGGCCTCAGAGCCATTTGCCAGGGAAATGAGAAGTCCAACAGGGCATCTCATTAGGAATCCATTGCTTCCAGACAGATCAAACAAGCAGCCGTTACCCTGGTTACACCCCAGGGTGTTTAAACGCTTTCTTCAGATATAGAGGAAGTGAAATGTTCTCATATGAAGCTTCAGTTTGTTCTTTTGCTGTTTGGTTGTGCCATTTGACTAAAATGAGCAGGATGTCTTGTTTACCAAGAGGAAAGAAAGTGCAAAGTCCTCTGTTGCTTTTTCTTTGCTTTTTGTGCGGAAATTGCATGCATGCAACACAATGCCATAGAATGCCTAGATGTACTGAGCAGTTACATTAAACAGTTATACACATTAGCATAACGAAGGATGAAGTTTATATAGTTGAGATACAGTAGTTTTTTTATCATATTCATTGTGATCTGAAAGATACTGTTCTGTTATTTAATCAGGCAATGAACATTTCTTAATTATATATAATGCAACTTCTTACATATTTAGTACCTCATCATATATGTATGTAGGATCCAAATTAATGGTCTTATTCTGCTTCTTTATGTAGGAAAACACGAGTTTTTTTGCAGCTATATCAGAAGCAGGTTTATCCTGCTATCCCATTCCTTAACAGCTACTTTTCATTGAGCTTTGAACTGTGATTCTTGTCATACCCTTTTAAATTTAACTGCAACATTTATCATTACAGAAACAACAGCAACACTCAACTTTTTTTAGACTGCTGAACAGGTCTTGAAGTAAAAACTTCCTAAATGGTGGCATGCTGAACTTCTGAAATGTGTATATTTGTATAATGTTCATCACGCCACAAGGTGGCGTTCAGCGGCGAGATTGATCTGCTAATTACTGTTTCAACAAGGTGACTTTTTTTAAACATGACACATGTTCTTAATATTACAAACTCACAGACAAAGGTAATTAGCGTCACAAAGTTTCTTGCTGATTATTTATGTGTATGATGGTCCAAAATCACAAGAGCCCCATTGGATGTGAGACACACTGCACTCGCTTGTACCATTTACTGCAGAAAATTTGTGGATAAAATTTAATCTGTCTAGGCCTAAATTTAGCACCTCTCCCCAAACTGCTTCTCTATAATAGCACAGCTGAAGTGAACGTCCGACTTCTTGTCCGCAGATGTCCTACGGCTTGAAACGAAATCGGAATATGTGTAAACAAAATAAGTATACATCTAAACAACAAAGAAACACAAAAAACATGAGTTTAACGAATGGAAATTCTCCAATATCAGCAGTGGCAGGACCGAAGGTTTAAATTCAAAGGAAAACAGATTTCACACTGTGAGGTGCTTTGCAAGCATCTTCAGAAGGTACTGCTTTTGTGACTGCACAGAGGTTCTCAATGTGATGTGGCAACAAAGCATGGTGTGTCTCGCTGTGTATCTGAGACATTTTTTTAACGTTATTGTCTATGGACCACCCTAATGTACAGTTACAACACGTACTCTACACAGCAAGGAAGGTGCACAGCCTTTGAAAAGTTCCTATACAGTCACAGTGATACCTGTTATTGAACAGAAGCCAGTTCTTTGATGTAATCTTTGGCATATACTGATTAAACTGTTAGGGGTACTTAGGGGCAGCTTTTAAAACACATTAATTGTAATGAGATTAAATCACCCTCTTAAAGTGATAGCTTAGTGAAAAATTAAATTGACACATGCAGTTGAACACCTACTGCATGCTTGATGTACAATTTTAGTTATGTTTTGCTTTTTTGACTTTGTAACAAACTGCTATAACTAACAGCCAAATGATTTGGGTACCATCCATCCATCTTCTTTAACCGCTTATCCGTAAAGGTCATGGGGAAGCTGGAGCCAATCCCAGCCAACTTCGGGCGAAAGACGGGGTACACCCTTTGCAGGTCACCAATCCACCGCAGGGCCAACACAAAGACGAACACCCATACACACAGTTGGTTTGGGTACCAGTTGAACTCAAATCAAAATTTTCACCAGAATTTGCTTTTAAGAGGGTGATTTAGTTTCAGATTAGGCTTAGTCTGTGTTTAAGAAACTGGCCCATAGTTTTATGTATGACTGCTATGTGTGCATAGTAATGTGTGTTTGAGACTGTAATTAAGATTTTCAACTTCCTCTCATTTTGATGATAGTGAGAGCCACATGTGTTTTCTGTATGCATAGAAGAAATATAGATATATATATATGTGTGATTCCAAACACAAACACACAGTAATGTGCTAAAACTTGCAACTGGTTTAATTTCAAATGGTGACCCAGTGACCAAGGTATAAATATCCCTCATCAAGATTTGGCCATCAGTGACCATTGCGGTTTCTGCTACATGCATGAGTAACCACCAGGGGGCAACTCATGCTTGATTCAGGTTGTTTGGTTTTTTTTTTGTAGCCATGGCGTGAGATCGACTGTTATAGGTGTTATTTCCACGGTCATATAAACTTTGGTCTAAGCTATGACTTTTATTGCTCGTAACCAGGAGTTTCTGTAGCTGCAGAATGTAATTCTTCCACTGTGAGAGGTTACCTATAAAATATCGGATATCATAGGAGGTCATTGTCTAGGCATCTCCTACCGTTTGGTGTCTGTGCTTTGCTGGATCCAAGAAGTAAAAGAGGCTATGCTGCGCTAATCACCTGTAGCTTACCTGCCATGGGACTAACACATGCAGATAGCAATTAACCTGACAGGGAAGGAGTACGTGCTCTGCCAACAATACCTCAGAGTCTAATTATTCAGTTTCCTACCAGGAATGGTTTTGTTTGACTATTCATTCTTCACTAGACTCTGCTCATGACTGAAAAACCAAATGGAAAGTAAAAATACACGCAAGAACAACACCAACACTAAAGGGAACAGCTTCTTAATTAGCTTTACAATTGTTCTAGTAAACAGCTGTAGTGAAATAGTTACATAAAATCACTGGTGAAGATGGAAGGATTACGTGTAATATATATTGTGTATACATGATTTATAAGCCGTACATCCATAAACAATGACTTTTTGTCTGCTATATACATCTCCTTAGTGTTGCCAGTTTTTACTGTACAAACTAGGACTTCCTCATCCCTTGAGGTAAAATGGTTCGGAAAAATGAAAATAGATGGATTCCCCAGAGTCATTCCGTCCTGAAATGTGGCCTATTTCAGTGAGTGATCATTTGTGGGGGATGGGACAGTCTCCCCATGTCATGCTACTGTAAGTGTCTTGTGATTATCATGTGCTAGGTGAAAACATCATAAAAAGCAAAATCAATAGTTCACGCATTAACACACTATATATTCTTTTGTTCTTGTATAACTGTAGGGTACTGTCCTGATCTTTACACCCGAATGCCATATATAGCTGAAAGTATACAGTATATAAAAACCAAAACCATCTTCATGCATTTGTAAGTGCTGACAGGGAACAACATGCTGGTATTTCGTCATGTTTGCTCATGTCAGTCTTTTCTGATTACACACAGGGTCTAAATGTTCTGATATTTGCTGACATTTAAATGGGGAACTTTTATTACATGACCTTAGATCTTTGAAGACCTAATAAAATATAAAAAGACTCACACCGATTCAACACCTGATGAAATGTAAAAGATTTAACTGGATTTGTGCGTATTTAAATCTTTCACAAGCAAAGAATTATGCTAAGTGTTTAATATATACAAAATATGTCTACTACCATGGTTGTCATGGAGACAAGGCTCTCCAAGTCTGTGTGCAGCTTGCAGCTAGAGCATGTCTGAATGGCTTGATTGTGTGATATGGAGCATAATGCAGAAAATGTCTTTCTTTTCTGCACATTAAAATTCCAAATCTTTTTTTGATTGGAAAGAAGGAGATTCTATTAACAATACCACTGGTTTTTTTAATTCATTTCATGACGCCATAAATAAATAATAAAAAAAAAATTAAATTTAAACCAGTAAAACAGGCATTACTGTTGAATTACTGAGTATTCAAATAATGTTATCGAATGTTAGTTAGATGCACAAGTTCTTTCAGGAAGATATAACAGTACACAGAGTTTAGATCACACCTGCTTAAAGCCATAGCTATGACACAGTGACTGTAGGACTCGCTCCAGGTTGGGGCAGGAAATAGAACCATGTGACACGGCATTGGACCTAGGTCTCAGCATGAGGTCTGGGGCCAAGAGAAGAAATGGAAGCCTATTCCATAGTATAGGCTGTTCATTTAAATGCTTGGTTTTCTGTTTTATTTCCACCCACACTCAATACTGCAACACTACTCCCTGTAATAATACAAAGCTTTATTTCCGCAAGCTCTGTTTTGTCTTCATAATGCTTTGTAGAGCTTTACTAATATGTATCAACTAGACTGATTAACACTATTTACGATATGGTAGATGTCGGAGCCAAACAGCATGTTTTCATACTTCACTCTTTTGATGGGATTGCAATATCAACAAAGAGCACAGTGTTTCACTATCAGTTTCATACCTCTCTTGGTTCTATTTCACATCTGTTCAATAAATTTGTAGCTCTGCCGCAGGGAGTGGTTACTTTTCAAATACGCTCATTTTTATTTTCTTTCTTTTTTACTGCAGTGTTTTTAGAAGCACTTTCTTATAATGATTTATGAAGTAACCTGGTAAAATGAATTTGATAGATTAGAGGACACCCGGCAATATGGAGGCTTAACTGAATCAACTCTTTAGTGTAAGGACATTCTGACAT
This sequence comes from Gymnarchus niloticus, assembly GCA_009936485.2. Lineage (NCBI taxonomy): Eukaryota > Metazoa > Chordata > Actinopteri > Osteoglossiformes > Gymnarchidae > Gymnarchus > Gymnarchus niloticus. The sequence continues at coordinate 8,114,974 of JAACJT020000086.1, read as the reverse complement.
GCCAGACTGCAATTGGCTGCCGATGTCATTGGTGGATGGACTGGTGTTGCCAGTAACACAGTGACATTGAAAGCTCTGCTTGTGGAATACTGGCTTTTCAGGGCCAGGGACAAAAAGATCTAGGAATCTCAGGCACCACCCGTCAATGCCAACTAACCAGAGCTCTGTTTTAGTATATTGCTCTCATCGAACTGGGACAACACAGCGAATTAAGTGAAATCCTACAAAAACTTATGAGGATAAACAAAGATTACCTAATAACTGTTGACATCCTAATACAGTTTTCTTTTGCCTTATATGAACATTCTATCAATCTTATACATCAAGCTAAAGCTTTAATTTTGAATCAGGAGGATACAATTTTAAAGTGTATGCCTGAAATTGGAAGACAGTTGAAGATTTGCTTTACCACACCACAGAATGGATTACATAAAGATAAACTAAATATTATTTCATTCATCCAGACACAGAATTTTGAGGATGTTGTTTCGCACAAAATGTTTTTATAATGTAATATCTGGTAATTGGACAGGCAGCCAACAACACTAATTTAAGAATTTAAGCCATCTATTTTTAACTGTGACAAATTTAGGAGAGTATTTTATATTACTCTGAAGCTCAGTAAGAGAGAGAGAGAGAGAGTCAATAAGAGCCGTAAAAGTGAAAATGTGCTGAGTTGTTTTGTTCTGTGAACATAAAGCAAATCTTTAAGGTTTAAAATCTATTGGACCACCGCCATCCAGAGTATTCCTCTCCCATGTGCCATGTGCTTTCTGGGAAAGGCTTCTGGGTCACCCTGTAGTGCATAAGTCATTGGAAGTTGGATGGATGGATTTATCTTACCTAAAAACAAAACAATATGACTCAAGGATATAGGCAGAGAGCTGTGTGTCAGTGCAATTCATTTTTTAGTAAACTTTCTTTACACTAAACTCGTATTTTTATGATCTCAATATGCACTTAATTTAATGTGTTGCATTTTTGTTTGGGTGTCACGGCCTGTTGCTGTCAGTGGTTGAGGGGCCAGGAGGTAAGGATGGTGAGGATGCAGGCGTGAGGGCAGAGAGGGTTTAATGCCAAAACAAATGAAAAAACACAGAACTTCGCCCTGAATACAAGGGAATGAACTCAAAATTAAAACTAGACAAGATAAGGATAGAACTGTATACACGAGCACACGAATAGGCACAACTAGGGCATGACCAGACCAGGAAGCCAACTAGAAATTAAAAACAGGATTTGTAGTGCACTTAACATCATGGGCAACCCTAACTTCAACAAACCAAACTAAACTGAAGAACAAACACTCTACCTAGACAAGAGGGGAACCTAGACTTAAATAACCAAAAAACAAGTGAAATAGATGAGTGCAAACAGAGCAAAGGTGATTAACCTTAACGTGAAAGTGAAGAACATGGGCACACCCAAAACCCGGTCTGGTCTTGGGGTACTCGAGGATTGCTGACAATAGGATTTATGTTTTTATAGGAATGATGTCATATACCACAATAAAAGGAGATGACTGAATATTAGATTAGAAAGATTAACTCAGCCCTGAGGTCTTAAACTTTTGCCTCGGTAGGTCGGCATGTAACCAGGGCACCATTTTAATACAAGCTTCTCATTGAAGTCTCACGCTAATACAGAGTTGAAGTCATGGCTCTTACTGCTGCAGAACATTCAGAAGAATTCTCACTATTCAAGATACTAAGAAACAAATGCATGCCTTTCTGCATAGTAGGCTAGATTAGTGTAATTTTCTACTGTCAGAAAGTACACATTACCCATTATAGTGTATTTAACATGCAGGAGCTAGAACTGTTACTAGGAGAAGATAGTATGAACACATAACCTCAGTTCTTCTCTCCTCTGGCTTCGTGTCATCTGAATTACAAATGGTATGATTCCTTGTTATCTCACATATAAATAAAAAAATGTTTGTGATAGATCCTTTAGTTGCCTGGCCCCTGTACTATGGGACAGACTAGATGTATGGCATGCTGAGTTAGTTTTTGTCTTTAAATCATGTCTGAAGACCTACTATTTTAGCTGTCCCACACCTTAAATCATAACACACCATAATTGTGGTTGCTGTACATGCCCCTGTGGTCCTCTATGTTTGCCAGCAAGGCATAAACATCTGTTCTGACCCTGCATGCTTTCTTTTTCTCTCCATGTCCGGATGGTGCCCAGGGTTGGGCACAATCTGAGATGGACGTGGTGTCAGTCACACGGATCCATGTGTGACATTATGCTGTGTAATTCAAGATCTTACAGAGATCAGCATGGATAGTCCACTCTCAGATGGACCTGACCACAATCTGCCCTATCTTTTGTTGAATAATGCCCAATGTTACATGCCCGGGGGGCAGCCAGTTGACCTATAGGACCTCCAGAGGTTTTTTTGTCCTTGCTGAGGACTTCTTGGTTTGTCTCCTCCTTTGTCTTTGGCCTTTTCCTTTTTTTGCAATTTTTATCAAAGTAACATCATAGGCTCCATAAAAATTAACCAAATTGACATCTACCTCATTTTCTGGTTGGTCTTGTGTCACACAAAAGACAGCCCACAGTGGGCAACACAGAAGCACAGCTCTTTTTCAATTCAATGCCTTGATCTCTCAAATTGTGCTTTTTAAAAAAATTTTGGTTAAATTGCGTAGATGCAAATTAAGTGCCATTGCAGTGCTTTAAATGCTTTAGTGGTGTAATGTACTGGCATTGAACGATTTTATAGACCACTTGCTCGCACATCACGCAGTAAACACGTCTTTGGCCCGCTATGCATTTGTTTCACTTAGTTACTTGTGGAATAAATATAACATACACTACCAGTCAAAAGTTTTTGCACACACTAAGATTTTCTACATTTTCAATGTAACTCACATAATTTTCACAAAAAAATCCTGGACACCCAATAGTGTGTATTTAAATGTTGTGATTTGTCTTTGCAA
>JAACJT020000086.1:8100294-8111923 GCA_009936485.2 Gymnarchus niloticus | reverse complement strand
CCAATTTTCTTGCTAATAAAGGTATTCGAAGGACGCTGAACGTGAAGGTCTTATTTTTTAGCAATGAATATTGAATGCCAAGAATGTTTAGTGAAAATTACATCACGTGAGTAACATTGATAGTGTAGAAAATCTTAGTGTGTGCAAAAACTTTTGACTGGTAGTTTATAATAATTCAGAATTGCTATGCAGCTATAGAAACAGCCATGTTTTTTTTTACAAAGCGTTACATTATGGACGTGAATGCTATATGATTCGGGACCGGTTTTATTCAAGTTGTATGTATACCATCTGCATCTTTATGCACACTTCGGTAGGGACCTTCATTTGCGTATGCGTTTGTATTTACCGCAACTATTTTATCCACAGCCTCCCGTTTTATTAACGACAATTAGGGAGACGGCGCAAATCTGCGGGAACCTGGCACTTTAAGAGTGCGCTCTCTTATAAGGGAGGCAGGCTGGTGTTTTTCCACTCTTACTAAAATGTAACGGTCACCCATTTTAAGAGACAAAGGTCATAAAGAAACACGTATAAATTAAATGTACTGTTGTGAGTCAATCATTCAGCATCCAGCCGTCGTAAAAGAGAGAAGGGATAGCTCAAGGAATAAAAGGAAACAATAACACAGGTAAGCAGAAGCTTTGACACTGTATGTATGAATTGGTTAGTATGAATTGGCATGCATAATGTTATTATCATTCATTTTTGTGTTTTTCAGAGACTTTTGTGACGATTACTTTAGTTCCAGTTTTTTTTTCTTTTTTCATTTAGACCTATTGTTCGTTTTTTCTTTTTAAACTGGTATGTTTTCTGTTTTGTTCTATCTTTTGTTTAACGAGTCTGCACTTTTCTCCAGGATGTACGAAGAAGAGACATCTAGCACTCAACTTGGCATCAATAACTATCGATAATGTGCTTATTTGCGTTTTGAATTGGATAATGATCGAGTCCATAGTACGGCTGACAGCTAGCCCATAGGTAGGAGACATCACCTGAAAGGAACAGGTTAAACCTGCTTGCATCGCTTAATATTTGGTACGGGGGAAAAAAAAATAGACCACTTTACAAAAAAAAAAAAAAAAAAATCGCAGACTACCTGAAGACGACCAGTAAGGTGGCGATGAGGCGTTACGGTGTATCCGCTACAGTCGCTGAGATTAGGCTGCGATTGCAACTACAGTCGTAATAAATCAATATTGTACTCGGAAAATAAATCTTTTTAATACTGCCTCTTGGATGTAGAAGTCTCCGGTTTTGTTTTTTGAAAACGAATATATTAACGATATAAACAGCTTTGTAGCCGTAGAAATCCTTATACACTGTTCAGCGTAGAAAACGCCACAAAACCTGCCATTCTTAGCCAGTGTGATTATTTTCACGTTTCTTTCATGTTTGATCTGATGAATTAGGTCTGTTACGCCTGATGTAATGTACAATTGATTTTTTTTTTTTTACATAAGAAGTATTTTTCAAACAATTAAATGGGTGATCTTGTTCAATGTTTAACAAACATGTTTGTAGTAGCCTATTATTTTGATAACCGAGTTAATATTTTGGGTGATGTAGTCAAGTGAAACCTCAATCTAATACAATCTAAAACTAATAAGGTGACAAACTATAGGTACAGATGTAAAATATCTACGATAAGCCCTGTGTGTCCAGTTTGCACACCCATCTCTTTATTGTACATGCAGTGCCCTGTAAGATAAAGTATTCAGTACCTCCCCCCATTAAAATAGGCGTGCAGTATTAAAATTAATCTCTGATGTTGTTGTGTCCTTCCTGGTGTTGAACTCCTACACCCTCATCTGTATACTATCTAATTCCTCAGAAAACCTTGAATATAAACACTGTTAGCCAAGGCTGTCTGCAGAGACTTTTAGAGGGGCAGGGGCTGTAAGGTAAAATGTGGCACTTAGTATCTTCAATTACGAAATGTGAAACGAGTTTGGGGGGGGCAATTTTTGTGGTTCACACCAACTCCCCCAATGCCTGGCTTGGTGAATTTATCTATATTTGTTATAGCCCAAAGATGGCACAGCAGCTTGCTTTATTGCCTCATCCTTTCAGGAGTGGTGTTTCAAAGCTCACTTCTCTTTCATGTATGTAAGGTGTTTGTATGTTCTCAGAGTGTTGGGTGGGTTTCCATGGAGTTTTCTGCTGCGGTCCAAAGACGTAGTGTTGTGTGTGCCAGGAAATGGATTGGCATCACATCCAGGGCCCTCCCATAATCCTGCTCACGATAGGCGACTAGAAGATAGATGGATATGCGAGATCCTTTAAGACTAATTACATTGTCCCTTCTCTCCTATTGTCCTGTTGTTAGTTCAATACATGTGATAACGAAAATTGAGACAGGTGAGGACTTTGAGGTTTATACTGAATAACAGAGTTTTGAAGAATTAGAAATACACTTGGATGGAAGTTCAGTTTGACCTGTGCTTCTCTGTTTAAATCAGATCTTTTTGTATGATTCAAATCTCTCTATTAATGCTATGGTTCAATGACACCCAATATAAAAGTCAAATTTTCAGGGGCAACAGGCTGCCTTGAAGCTGAAAAAGGCAAAGAGGCAGGCACACTGTAAAAAGGATCATGTGAGGTGTGCTTTCAGAAATTCAGATTCCAGTGTAATATTGGGTATTTGCATGTTTAGGGTTAGACCTCCTGGTGCAGTCACTGCTCAAATTCCATAATCCTAATCTAAGATGAGAAAAATATGTGAACCCTTTGATACTTGGTATGGTATTTCTCCTGGTTTGCTGTTTCTTTGGATAAGTTGTTATTGAAAATGAATGAGCATATGGACAATGATATAACTCCTGGAATAATGTAGCAATGATAAAATCAAATCATATACAATATTGTCTCTGTATGTATGTATGATGTCTATATTTATTTATCTCTTTACATGCCTGCAGTGTTCTGCAGATACGAGGATTGTAAGTGTTTCTCTATGTGGGGGCCTTTGTTACCACCAGAAACATAGTGGCTACATCAGAATAACTATTCTGCATTCACACTGTGTTCTGTGGAGCCAATTTAACATTTTCTGGAGGTAAACATAACTGTAATAGATTTGGGTCACACAGTTTGGTGAATTTTAGGACAAGTTATACACATTCTGATTGAGTTTTGGGAGGTTAGTTACGTCATACGGACAAGGCTGGAAGAGAAGTAGAGAAGTCTGCTTTCACTATCACAGTCATCCTTAATTGGAAGTGATGTTTTATTTGGCCTGGTACACAGAAAACCTAAAAGCTTTCCGCTCCTGCCTTATGAGGCCTTCAGCTGTTCAACTCTACAAGTCCAACTGCTAACTCTGTGTCAAAGACCATATGCACTATGCTGTTGATCCAGACGGTCATTACCTGCTGTTCTTGTGAAATGTACAACAAGATTTCCTTGTCCTCTTTTCAGTTCTGCAACTCTGTGTCAGAGACTGAAGTAAATCCATTAAATGCACGATGCTTCTATTGTTGCAAACACAGCCGTGTCATGCAATTTCTGTGGTTTTAGTGCAGGACATAACTTGTGGTATACTGTTGTTGCTTGTGGGAAGAGGATTTAACAAAACTGTTCTGCAAGCCTTGTGTGTAGTTTTCTGAGCACATCTAGTGGTAAATGGAATGAGGAGCCTACTGAATTATTCTGTGGTTTTAATACATCCTTGCTGTAGACATTATGGTAGATGGCTTAGGTCTTTCATTTGTTTCTTGTTAGCTCACTGTGGACAAAACACCAGAAGAAGAATATTGTTGGCCAACAAAACAAGTCATGTTTTCCCCTGAGCAGGCCTGATATTACATGATGCGGGGTGAATATCTGATAGAGCCAGCCTGTCAGGGAGTGGAAATTTACAGTTTCAATGTCAAGCAAACTGTCCCTTGGCTAAATCTGTGCTCCACCCCCATGTTGCATATGGTTCTGTAGGGGCGTGTCCGTTCCGTTGCCTTACCTTTTTAAGCTCAGTCAATATCAGGGGTCAGAGAGAGGCATTTGAACATTTGAGATATTAGCAGGAACAGCATTGCATCTACTATGAAGGACCTGTAAGTTTTCCACACAGCAAACTATAATTATACTCTGTTGCCTGTGAAGTGATGGCAGATATTGTTTGGCTGGTGTTTTATAGACAACTCAGAAGACAACTGACACAGCTTCGTGAAGCTGGTCTCCCTACAATCGGCACAAATAAAAAATCCATGGTATTTGGTTAGTGCTGCGTTTATGTTGTTTTGTGCCATAAAAATTAGGATTTGTGCCCTTTGCAAAATCGTTAATATCTCAAAAACTAACAGGGATAGAACCGTAATTTCTACCGCACAAACAAAGGACTAACGAACCAGCCCGGTTGCACGTCCGTGTGCTGTTGTAGGGGGGGCTGGGTGACATCATCGTCTGAAAAAAATAATTGCTATTATCTTAAGAATGAAAGCTGCACAAATCCTAATTTTTACGGCACAAAACAGCACAAATGCAGCACTAACCAAATACCATGGATTTTTTATTTGTGTCGATTATACGGGGGCCAATTTCACGGAGCTCACATACACACCGTGGTTGCAGGTATTTGCTACAGCAGATTATGAACAGGGATAGAAGTATTTGGACAGCAATGGAACAGAATTTGTGTGAATTTGACAGGTTGCATTTGTCATTGCTGACTCAGGTATTGCATATTTTACTTGACTATACAAACTGGAAAGGTCTGGAGACTGCATTGGAATTTGATTTACTGGTACTAAAAAAAACTCATTTTTTTTGGATCTAGCCAATCTTCAGTTTTGATTTATATGCACGGGTCATGAAAATCCCTCTCTCTGCAACACTTTTAGTCAGCCAATGGCTTTCTCTGTGCAGGTCACATGGTGCGGGTCACAACATGAATTAGCACAGGTTGGAGGGATCCGTGCATCTCACACTGCTGGCAAATGTCAGTCTGAAGATGCACTCACATATGACTGGCTGGCTGAGTTGCTTTTCCAACCCTGATTGACTCTCTCCCCCTTCGTCACCCTTTCATGTCAATGAATACTTGTTATTATCTCTCACTGCTGAACAGATGACTAGCTGAAGGCCAGACTGCGCCCACTCAATTATACTATTGTATTTGGAAAGTGCATTTTATCACCCAAAGCACTTGGGAGTTCTCAGCCTCTGTGACTTTGTGTAACCTGTTGCTTGGCATCCAGCGATAGCCAGAAAACAGAAGCTTTGGCACTGTTAATTGAAAGTAGCACTTTGCTTTTATTTGAGAGATCAGCAGCAATGGGATTTTATGCAGTGCAGCACATAGGTCTATGAAGAGAAGATTGATGGAAGGGGAGAGTCATAGAGAACTCAACGTCTTCTTTTGGATTATTCTAAGAGCAATCAAAGTTCTCTATTATTAGAAATCATAGTAACGCTGAAGTCATGCCGATGGTGAGGGGAAAGTAGTAGTGACTGTTTGAAGAATTAAATGTACAACATTGTATGTTAATGTAAACATAAAGGGCCAGTTGTGTTCAAGAGCAAAGGGCTTTGAGTGTAATTAGAATACGTTTTGCAAAGTTGCTGTATAGACTTAATGCTCAAACTGGTTGTTGTGCTGGAAGGTCCCCAGCATGTATCCCAGAGGAGAGGTGTGTTTACCTGAGTTCAGTAGCCTAATTTTATATGAATCGAGACGCTATGATCACATCAGAGCTGAGTGGCCACCACCCCAGGGACATACGCTTCTTCAGGTTCCCGCTCTAAGACGTGTTTTTGTGCAAACGTGTTTTTCTTAATATGTTACCTGTAGGATATGTAGTGTATCTTTGAATGTGTGGGCTATGGTTCTGTGAAAGCTGACAAAAGTACAACTTATATAGCATTTATTAGTGGTTTTTTTTTTCTTAATTGAATGATTGTCATTGCGTGTAAATTTGTTTTGTTTTTGTTTTTTTTTTTGTTTTTTTTTTTAAGAAAAATATGTTTGAAGTTGTATTAAAGCTAGCCAGGCTCCAGATCTATTTCCAACCCAAAAATTTCAGTTGACCAGCTCATTAAAGTTGTCTAAACAGTTGCCCAAATACTTCTCTGCATCATGCAAATAATTTTGGTTTGATCTACTGCACACCAATGCTGTTGTTTACACCTTGTACATTTACAGTTGTACCCCGTTTTTCTCTCATACAGTCCTGAAGTAATGTATGCCACGTATGTAAATAGCATTCTATTCACCTACTTAGCCTTTAAAACATTTAGTTGTTCCATCCGTCTTCTAATCACTAATGCTGGTATGGGTCACAGTGTCATTTGTATGTTTTACATCCTAATTCCTTGTACTGAGGAGAGACAATATTTGCCTTTGATACACTTGCAGGATCTCATATATACTTACTGATTCACTAATTTTCTAAGTCTCAACAGCAACAGAAAGAGGGGTCCAATCCAAAAGTTTTTCTTTTGCTTCAGATTCATTTTTTTGAGTTACGGTTTGGACAGTTGTCTCAGTTATAGATAAACAAGTAACTTATGTTGGGCTTTTCATGGAATGGTATCATAACAGGACAGATCTGTGTTAGTTTACCAAATGTGTACAGTAACATCTTTGGAACCTGGTGTTGTACAGTAACTAGACATCTAACATGCCTCTGTATGATATTCTGCTAATAACTGAGTGACATTTTGTTCCTAAGTATGGTTACGTTGCACTGTTGCTACACATTATATCGTTTTCTGTTTTTGACCAACTGATCACAATATTTACTGTGATTTGTGTGTTGGGGCAACTTGAGAGAATTTTGTTTACAGTCAAATGTACCTGTTTATAGAATACCCAGTTCCACCTTATAAATATGGTAACCCTTGGTTAGAGTTATAACTCAAAGCACTTAACCTTACCACAACCACTAAGTAAAGTTCCAGGAAAACATAGCATGACAATTAATAATGTTCAGTCTTTTTGAAAACAAATTTAGATTTTTAGATATAGTTACTTTTGAGTTTATGTAGGGTATACTATCTTCCTGTGCCATTGATACAGTTTTGCACAAGTTATGTTTACACACATTCAACTAATCAGTTTTATAATGTGTCAAAGAATATGATTTAAATGATGAGCAGGTCTAGAGTTAATTAGAGTCAGTCACAACAAGTATAAAGCAGTTGTACTTTGATTTAGTTTTGGTCATAGAATAGAGTAATTAGCAAGTTATGATTGATCCAAAAGTCTTTCAGCTAATGGAAAATACAATAAATGATTTCCTTACTAACCAATATAATGGAGACGGGGAATTCATAGTTGAAAAGGCATCAAACTTTTATTATTAAAACATGGCATCATGCATAATGAAAAAAATAACTTGAGCGGAGTCCTGCTATCTCATCTTACATCATGGGTAGCCTCAAAGTTATTTTACTTCGCTCTTTCTGTGCTTCAACATGTATTTTGAGTGAGCTACCGTTGATTAGCAGGGTGTCCTTCCTGTACCTCACTGCAGCATGTCACAGAAAGAGAAGCTTCAGTGCCTGAAGGACTTCCACAAAGATACCCTCAAGCCCTCACCTGGGAAGAGCCCAGGCACGCGGCCGGAGGACGAGGCAGAGGGCAAGCCCCCACAAAGGGAGAAGTGGGCCAGCAAGCTCGACTTTGTGCTTTCAGTGGCAGGAGGCTTTGTGGGTTTGGGAAACGTCTGGCGTTTCCCGTACCTTTGCTACAAGAATGGTGGGGGTGAGCTTGAACTTCTCCTGAATAGAAAATGAAACATTTTCAGAAACAGTAATAAAGAACTCTGAAACTGATCATGATTTAGTGTTGTCTGTTCTTTGATTGATGTTCTTTCCTTCCTGCCAGGGGCCTTTTTAATCCCATACTTCATCTTCCTGTTTGGCGGAGGCCTGCCAGTGTTCTTCCTGGAAGTGGCTCTGGGGCAGTTCACCTCTCAAGGGGGAATCACCTGCTGGGAGAAGCTATGCCCCATCTTCACTGGTGAGTCCTGTCACACCCCCAAGCTCCACAAATCCTCCTGGGTAGCACAGTGGCTCTCACGCCTTATGCAGTGGGTTTGAATCCGGCCCCTGCTCTGTGTTTGTGGATTTTTGGATGTTCTGTATTGTGTGGCTTTCTTCTTGCAGTCTAAAAATGGGCATTTGTCTCAGAATTGCTCATAGCGGGTACATGTTGTGAGTGAGTCCTGCAAAGGGCTGGCAGCCCATCTGGGGATCTCTGGCCTTGTACCCCTGTGAGGCAGGCTCCAGGCTAACACTCTGTTCCAGCCTGTATTATAAAAGCAACTAGAAAATGGGTTCATTGTTTTGTTCCAAGTGGCCATTGGCTCCTAAAAAGCAGCTTTGTTAGAGCAAACCTAATATATAGTTATCAGATAACAATTCAGGGCTTTTACATATTCGTATTTGTGCTGATACAATTTCCCATCTCTTTGGGTACTGAGCTGTTAAAACTGTTTATAGTTACTGAACAAATATTACCTATTATGCGAGGCAATTACAGCCAAAAACTAACATGTTTGAGTGACGTATTTTTGACTCAGTTTGCATGAAAGGTTGTGTTTCCACCCCTTTGTGGATTATCTAATCACACCTTGCAGAGAGCACCTGGCCGTGAATCTAAGACTAAGCCTAATCTTCCAGGCTGGGCTTTCCCAGTCAGGGGAAACAATCTGTTTGCCTATCACCACTCAAGTGCTCATAAACATGAGCAATTGAGGTATCAGTTGCTAGACTACATTTACTTCGTACATTTCTCTACCTGCTGCCATTTCATCATGCTCTGTTGAGCAGTGGGCAGCACTAAAGATGGCAGACTGCTCTGCGATAGGTGAATAAGAACTCTGACTCAGTCTAATGTCCGTGTCATCTGTGGATCCTCAGCTGATTGATGTACAGTGAGAAATAAGCAATTCATACATTCTGTGGAATTCTAGCATGTTACCCTCAACCTGGGAGAACTGTGTCCCTCCATCCTGTGTTGCTGTCCTAATTTGATCATCTCTTGCCCAGGGCTACACCTAAAACCAGAACCCATGACCTTTAAGAAAACACATGCAATGGTTGCATACAGATATAACAAATGCACACGCTCATCCATTATTCATTTATCTACCAGCTCACAAGCAGGCACACATGCTCAGTATAATTCATTCACTTCAACACACTTTCTCCCTCACAACAGACAAAGCCCTCAAGATTTAGGCATGCACAGAGTGAGCCGAATTTTTGGTTGCCATGGTAGCGTGTCAGGAGCACAGGAGGGAAATGCTATGCTGAGATCTGAGGCAGAGACAAGAGTCGTATCGACAAATGGCTGCCGTGCCAACAAAATACGAGCATCTTTACCGCTCTGTCTGTAGAACCCCCTGGGCTGAGATCAGACAGGACGCCATTCAGCTTGTTTGCCCAGATTGTCACATTTTATCGCGGACAAGAGCTGGTGGTGAAGTATTGCAACGTCATATTCTCCTGCTAAATAAGGTTCTGGGAGGGAGGTGGGGTGACAGAGTGGAAAACCACCAGGGTTTCAGGGCTTACTGTTGATAATTAGCTAGTGTGCTTGCAAAGGACTGATGAAACACATGCCTGTCAGCTTTGCTGGCATGCTGTAGGAAGACAAGTGCACACAGGTGGCCTGGACCATTTTCCATGCTGCTTGGCAAAGCCTGCATGTCCCATTGTCCTCCTTTGTGCACTGATGTCATCTGATCAGCAACACCTGCCTCCTTACCTCACATCCACAGCGGAGAGCTGGAGCAGTGGTGTCTGTCAGGCTTTTTGGTGATGCAGCGAAGGCTCTGTTGCTATGTGAAGGGCAGCCATTTGGCGCAGGACTAGAGGGCGCTGTTCCCTCCAGTATTTTTTTTTCACACAAATCAAAAATCCAAAATAATGTTTGGAATTTACTGATATGATGTTCAATTCTTTTTTTTTTTTATGTTTGCCACTGTCTAAGACGTTCATCTGAAGAAATAGATCGGAATACCAAAGTAATAGCAGAACATAATGCAGATTAATGTGAAATAGTCAGTTGCTGTTGTGCCCTGTCTTTCAGGCATTGGCTATGCATCTGTTGTTATCGTCTCGCTGCTGAACGTGTACTACATCGTGATCCTGGCTTGGGGGCTGTACTACCTGCTCCAGTGCTTCCAGCCGGAGCTACCATGGGCCAAGTGCAGCCAAGCTTGGAACACGGCGAGCTGCGTGGAGGACACGGTGCGCAAGAACAAAAGCCTGTGGCTGGCCATCAACACAACCAACTTCACTTCCCCGGTCACTGAATTCTGGGAGTGAGTACCCCAACTGCAGTCCTGATTGAAATTAGCCACGGTCTGTTGCAGAAAGCCTTTCTTCTCGGGCTGATTGTTTTTCCTGCTCTTATGTGCATTCACATCCTCCATTCAAAGGCACAACGTCCTCAGCATCTCGGGTGGCATCGAGGAGGTGGGCGCCCTCAAGTGGGATCTGGCCCTGTGTCTCCTGGCCGTTTGGATCATTTGCTTCTTCTGTATCTGGAAAGGGGTGAAGTCAACAGGCAAGGTAAGTCAAATCACTGGCACTCCAAGTTATTCACTTGGTGTTAACAGTCCATGCCTTAACTTCTTATCCTCAGAATCCCAATAAAAAGCAGCCGGCATAGTTTGTTATTTTTTTTTTTTTGCCGAGAACAGTGCAGTTTACTGTAATGGCTGTTGAAAAAGAAGTTCTGCTTTGTTAAGTTCCATTCAGCATTTTACTTGTGGATGGTGTATTACACTCTCTTTTGTATAAGCAGTCTGTCTTACCTCCCACACAAGGGAGGCATTATGGTACTTTGATCACTGTGACCTCAGAAGATGTTGTATTCTGGTCATTCTTTGTACTTTTGTCATATGTGCATATTTCTTTAGAGTCTGGCACTGAATTTCTTGTTATCTAACTACCGTTGTGCTGCCAGATAGACAATGCTAGTAAGTGATACCGCAAATACAGACTTAAACAGAATGCACGGGAATTTAAGCAGTATCTACCTGTAACCAGTAACATACCTTTACCTTCATTATGAAATGATGTTAAAGCATGGCAAGTCTTCTTATTACCAGGCTGAAAAACACCAGGGACTGTGGTGAAAGGAAATTAAGTGGAAAACTTAACTTGTAGCTTAATGCATTGCGCACACCAGAGTGTGATGATGATGATGATGATGATGATGTGTAGGATTTCTCTGAGTAGTGGCACCAAAAGGGAAACACCAGAGCAATCAGTGCTGCTCATGTTTTTGATGTGGCTATTGATGGGCTATACATATTCCGATGATAAATGCTCCCTCAAAAACTCGTACTTAAGTTGAGGTCATTCCTTGATTTGGCACCTGTCACTGGTTGGCAACTGGCCAGTTTACGGTCAGTGAATTGCGGATTGCTTGCAACTCTAGATTACTTTAGTATAACTGAAATGCAGCTTTTTTTTACATTTTTGTTTGTCCATATGAATTTTACAATGGGTATAGTGGTTACTACAATGGCACATGCAGAATTTCGTGTTCAATTCAATTCAATTCAATTTTAGTTATATAGCGCTTTTAACATGAAGCACTGTCACAAAGCACTTTACATAGTCCCGGGCCCACAGTCCCCAGAGAGTAAGCCAAAGGCGACAGTGGCAA
>JAACJT020000086.1:8074822-8100194 GCA_009936485.2 Gymnarchus niloticus | reverse complement strand
ACATAACCAAGACTTAGTGATGAGTTAATCAAATTAAGTAAGTTGTTTATAATAGATGGAGCAGCCTCTTTTACAAGTCTTGTAGGAATAGGATCCAACATGCAGGTAACTGATTTAGAGGAGGATATTATGTTTAAAAGTTCGGATTCTCCTGTAGGGGTAAAAGAATCCAATGTTAGTGCATTACTTCTATCAATTACAGCAGGGCCGGGCAGATTCTGGCAGTAATTTGTGGCAGTGGTACTACATTGGATTATCTTTCTGATGTTAGTAATTTTACCATTGAAGAAAGCCAAAAAAAAATGTTGTAGCCTCTTAGTAGCAAGTGGAAGTAATTCAGCAGTAAAGTCCATCCATCCATTATCCAAACTGTGAAATCCTCTTGAGGGCTGCAGGGTGGCCCTGGTTCCTAGCCCAGACAGCCTTACGGCACAAGGAGGGGGACACTCTGGAAGGGGTGCCAACCCATCACAGGGCACAGTCACAAACTTTGGACAATTTAGCCACATCAGTTAGCCTACAGCACATGTCTTTGGATTCAAACCCTAACACCTGGAGGTGCGAGCCAACATGTCCCCTTCAGTTTTAAAGTTGCAGTAGACCAATTCAGTACCCAGAGTATATGTTCCTGTAAAATAAAAATATGTAAATGATTTAAGGGAAATCAATGCTGTAGTACACTAGTAGTAGATGCGGTGTAAGGCTCTTGTGATACATACTCATTCAAGAGCATGGAATAAGGTGTAGTCATGTCTTTAATGTATGTACTCACTATATACCAACAATAAGATGTTGTTGTTTGTTTGTTTTCCCAGGTTGTTTACATCACTGCAACCTTTCCTTTCGTTATGCTGTTTGTGCTCTTGATCCGTGGTGTTACTCTGCCTGGGGCATCTGAAGGAATCAAGTTTTATTTGTACCCAGACCTGTCCAGACTGGCTGACCCAGAGGTAGGAAGCTGCTTGTCTGCATCCTCCGCCCTTCCTCTTATCTTTGTCCTTTTCATGAATGAAGCGTACAGTTTACCGACCGACATGATTTTCTATTAAATGCATGTAGCTTTAACCTGTTTCCACAGTTGGACGTCGATAATCACAGGTACCCATCTTAGGGTGACAAATGACATTTGGTTCACGTTCCTTAGAACTTTCATATTCCCAGACTGTTTATTGCTCTATATATTTTCCACTTAAATGTCTGCGTACCAAAAATGAATAAATAAAACACAGATATCTGACAGTTTTCATCTTTTAAATTTCACAGCCTTTTTTGTTCACTTATTGTTTCTTTAGACTTTATGTTATGGAATCATGCAATGCAAGTCAAGGCCTGGTTATCTGTGCTGGCGTCTAATGCCTGCAACATCTGCTGTACTGATATACTTGGGGTGATGACATCTTTCCATTGATTCTTATGTCCACTGTGGAAACATACCTGAATTTATCTCCCCTTAGGTGTGGATAGATGCAGGAACTCAGATTTTCTTCTCCTACGCCATATGTCTCGGAGCGATGACATCACTGGGGAGCTACAATAAGTACAAATACAACTGCTACAGGTGAGGCCCATCACTAGGGGGTGGGAGAGAATGGACAGGGTAGCTTGATAGATTTATTGTTTAATAAACTCCATGACATATGTGTGACTTAGGGACTGTTTGCTGCTGGGAGGCCTGAACAGCGGAACCAGTTTTGTGTCTGGCTTCGCAATATTTTCCGTCCTGGGCTTCATGGCACAAGAGCAAGGGGTGGACATTGCCGATGTGGCAGAGTCAGGTACGAGGGTCATGGTAGCAGTGATGGTGGGCGCTGCTACCAAAAACAAAAAAAAAGCAGACTGGTAAATTCAAATTTGTATAAACAAATTCCAAAAAGTATAAATGGAACAAAGAAAAAAATAATAGAAATTCCCAACAGCAACAATGAAAGTAAAGAACTACTTCTTTGGAATTTTTCTGCCAAAAACATTGATGTAAATTATCATTTGGTCTCTGGACGGAAACAGAATTTGGTTTGTGTGTTTTTGACAACATTGAGATTTACCGTGTTTCTTCAGCATGACTACAATTCTCATGTCAGGGCTGATCAAGAATACCAGCAGCAAAGCATCAACTGGCTGAATTTACCTTGTTATATCTTAGTGTGCAGCTGACATTGGATGCAGATTAATTGAGCCGAGCATACAGGCACATCCTAGCACATCTTGTACTAATTGTGAATGCTATTGCCGAGCTTGTATGGTATCATGAGCCTCTGCCTTCATTATCCATGACTTGGGATTTCATAGAACCAGCAGTCTAATTTCAGCCTGTGCTTCAGGGAAGGTCGGTCCTCTCTCATAGCCTTGCTGCGCTGTGAATTTTGCTTGCTTGGAACCCCAGAACTGTTCTTTTTTTATTCATTCAGCAACTTCAGAAATAATAAAGGGAGATGTTTCACTGTAGCAATTTCTGGTTGAAACATTGAAGCCGATGTCCGAAGCCTTTTCGTCATAAGACAAGTGTCTCCCAAACTCGGTCTCATCTTGCTTTGCCCTGAGTCTCATTGTTAGGAGAGAGAGCTGGGATGTGGTGTGTGACTCTTTTTGATGAACTGGGGATGCATGGTCTGGTGATGGTGATGAGAACCCAACGGGGAAACTCCCCCATGCTAATATGTGTTGGCAGATTTCGAGTTCTGTTAAAAACGAAAAATGCTTGCTGTTGTATGTCATACGCCGGAGTGAGATTACACTTGCTCCCTAAGACTGGTGTGTATACTTTATTGAAAAACGTTAGTTTGTCCATGAAGACTGACCAAATGGAAAGTGTAGCAAAATATGTTGATTCTGCCTTATCACGTGGTTTGAAAGACAAAAAATAATAACTCATGGGAGGCAAATTAGGGTTTGTACATACATATGGTGGCATGGAATTTACCTGTCTATATGCTATGTTTGTCTATCTATTACCACATTCTATATGGATGAGTACAGCACATGAACTCAAACAAACTAGGCCAGGTTATTTTCTATGAAGGAAATGAGTTTTTAAGAGATGAGTTTTTTATAACCGTTCATTTGAATGTTATGTAACAATTACATACATAACATTGACTTTTATACTTATACTGGGACAGAATCATTCTGAGGTAAGCAGTGGTCAGATGGATAAGTATTGTTTTGACTTTTTTGATCCATTTGGTGTTTGGCCATGGCAACTGCTAACATTTCTTCTGCTCAATGAACTATAAGATTTTTTTTCTACTTTTCTGGGCATGGTCTTTTCACATTTTGATCTTTGTTTCTCATCATTTACTTGGCAAGATGTCAGAATGGTACTGAGCTTAGTGGGGGAATTTTATATTTTGCTTCTGCTTGTTATGTTGATACAGTTAATACATTTTCATGCAGTGATACCTTTGAAGTGCATCATGGGTACATCCACCATGTGGATATTACAGGTACAGTGTGAGAAAACAGGAGCTGAGGGTAAGCCGAAGTAGTCCTGACAGAGAGCCTGCATGGCTGATGAGGAATTTCACACATGTGGTACATGGTGTTCTCATGGCCTGACTTGTGCAGAATTCCAAAGACCTCTGCTGGTGTCTGTGCAGAGTTCAGGTCAGAGAGAGGCTGGTCCACTTATGGTCTATTCTCCTGCTCCCTGTCCCTCTCTCTCTCCATAAAGGGCCTGGCCTGGCTTTTATTGCTTACCCTAAAGCTGTGTCCATGATGCCATTGCCTACCTTCTGGGCCATTCTCTTCTTCATCATGCTTCTGCTCTTGGGCCTTGATAGTCAGGTAAGGGTGGCTATGGTCTACATATCACCTTTCTCTCATTCCCTTTGGAAACATCAGAGAAAAATGCTTTGTGTAACCTGGGAAACCAGTGTCTTTCAAGAATATCCAGTAAACACAATCTTAACGCGTAATCTCGCGTCAATACAAATGACCAGTTTTACCGCTGTGACTCACTGTGCTGATGTTTATGTCAAGACGTTGATAAAGACAGGTCCTGTCTTACTCTATGGCTATCTCTTTCTACCCTGCTTTAAGTTCTAGGGAACTAGAGATGAAGATTTTTATAAGGCTGTTAAGGTGTTGATTTCCCACTGCAAACACACCCCAACTTATGTAAGACTGACGTACGTAAATGCGTACTTACAGTACATGAAAATACCTGACGTACACAATGTTTCCCAGATAACGCTAGTGCAACATGATCCACTGTACTGTAGTAGTCAGAACTGTGTGCCAGAATCCCACTAAGATTTAAGGCCAGTGTGGAACCATGTCACAGTGTACAATACAGCTTTTTTATTTTTTGCTTAACTTACAGCATTATATTACTGGTACATTTTTTCGTGTGTGTTCAACTTATGAAAAATGTGACTTGCTTAAGGCGTTGTGGAATGATTCACTTACGTAAGTTGGACTGTGTGTGTGTGTGTGTGTGTGTTATGCCCTTGGGAAGCTTCTATTTTGTTTAAAAACTGTCTGTCTTGTGTGTAACAACTCCAAGGGGACTTGATTATTGGGCGTGTTCCCTTGCCATTAATCACAACTTATCGTCAGTCTTCCTGTGTCTCCATAACTGTATCTGGCACAGACCCATTGCCAAAGCAGTGAGTCTGTGCCTGATATTAGCAGAAATTAGCAGAAAAGTTTTCACCATATGAAAAGTTTGTTCATGACTATTAATACAATGCTTGTTCCTGATTTGAGTGGCATGTCTTAACTGGACAAGTGAGTTTTTTAGTTGTTAAAATTCATCAAGACCACACTGTATCCTCACTTTTTGGGATCTGTTGGCTCATTTGTTTGATTGATGACATTGAACAATATAAAATAATTAACTTGAATCTGATTCGTCTGTGTTTTGTTATCCAGCTAACTAAGCATCGGAATGCGTAAATGGTAGCAAATACAGTAGTCAGATAGGGGTGTTATTTGTTAATGTATCTAGTTATGACAATGTTTCATTGCTTGTAGATTGCCAGCAGAGTGCTACCATTTGACCTTTGCCCTCTGTGCCTCTGTAGTTTGTTGAAGTGGAAGGACAGATCACATCCCTGGTCGATCTGTATCCATCCTTCCTAAGGAAGGACTACCGAAGGGAAATCTTCATAGCTGTAGTGTGCGTTATAAGCTATTTTCTGGGACTTACCATGGTAACTGAAGTAAGTATTGGGCAAATGTGGTGGCATTTCTGCAACAGTTTTGGAGTATTTTTAACAGACGTTCACTGGAACACCATTACATCAGAGTGCTGATTAATTCCAGTTATAAAAATAAGTTTAAATCTTGTTGAAATTGTGATCCTGTCTGAATTCAACAGGATGAAATATACGTAATCACCACCTGGATCAATGGATTAATTAACGATGACAGAATGATGCTTGTGGCTGGTAATTTTACTAGTCTAGTTGTTAAGTATAATTTTTAATGAAACATGCCATGTAAAACCCCAGCAAAAGAAAAATAGCATTTAGCATATCTTATCACATTATGTTTGTTTTAGCTTTAGATCAGAATTGAAGAAAAAGTATTGCTGACAGACTGGTATCTGCTGGTGTCTGTATGGGTCATGGTCATTGCTCTCTCTCACTGGTCTATTTGGAGCATGTTCCCAAAACCTCAACAGATGAAATATCCAGCCAGACTCTGAGAATGGCACCCTGGGAATGCCATCTGTTCACAACGGCCTCTTTTTTCTCCCATGATGCCATTCTTCTATGGCTTCAACCAACTCTTCTGAGGAGTAAAACGAGTAAAATGGTTTTTCCGTATTATTTCCATGTAAAAAATGCAAAGACAGAGGGAGCGCTATTAGAGCACAAGGCCCCACTGAGAGTTCCTGAATATCTCAATCAATACTGATTGTCTTGTTGCTTTCCCCCACAGGGTGGCATGTATGTATTTCAACTCTTTGACTACTATGCAGCCAGTGGCATGTGCCTTTTGTGGGTGGCATTCTTTGAATGTATTGCTGTAGCCTGGGTTTATGGTAAGTGTCAAGTAAAGTTTGAAGGTGTAAGATTAATGTGTGCTATTTTGATCTGGAGCTTTAACCTCCTAGAGGTTAATTCAGATTTGAGTTTAGAGCTCTGATTTGGTCATTGCGTAAGGAATGACTTTGGTACAAGTAAACATAATCCTGATATGACCATTGAGGACATTGCTAGCACGTTCTTTTATTTTACTTTAATTTATTACTTAACAGGTAGCTCAAGAAAGTATGCACTTACCCAGAATTACATTTGGATATGAACATATTTAAGAGTGTTGTGACAACTTTTCAAATTCCCTTAATTAAGAAGATCAGACTAAAACCCTCACTGGTCAAATAGTGTAATTGCAAAGGACACTGGGCAATTGAGCAGTTTACACATATATATTGCATAGTAGCCTCAATTAAAGATGGACCTTGCAAAAAAACATTTCAGTCAATACTGAAAACATTCATTAAATCTCTCCACATCACCTAAGTGATACCAGGTTAGAGTGAGCCTGGAGAATCTCAGGGACCATAAAATACAAAGCAGAGGAACTCCCTGAATCGGACGCCAGTCCATCACAGTGGATTTACACACATGCTCTGGGGAGTTTAGGGACACCAATACACCTAACAGAGTGTTTTTGGACTGCACGAGGAGCCCCATACCACAAAGAGAACATGTACACTCCACACATAGAGAACTGGGGGCAGGGTTTTTATCCCCGGAGGTATGAGGCTACAGTTCTACACCCTGCGTCAACATGCAGTATAAGTAAGACGGCAAATAAAACATTCCCAGTTATAAAGTTTACTTCTGTCATTAAATTGTTTCACCATTCTTGTCTTACAAGAGTAATCAGTTTTAAATGCAAAAAGAACTTCAATGCCAGGACCCTTGTAAATGTCAGAGTAGAGGACTTTCAGGAACAAGCCTGCACTGTCCTGGGTTACCACAAATATGTACCAAAACACAAAGGCCTTGTAAAAAGCTTAGACACGGTATGTCTTAATAAGGTCAGGGTAGATGTTGAAGGTAACCTTAGTGCTTTGGCTGGCATAGGATAACAGCTTCCCTGTGCTTTGGAGAAGCCTCCAATCAGCTCCACTTGCCCCTTGTGACGAGCCTCCTTTGTCTCTCTAATTTCTGACAAAAGCTCAAAGGGAGATTCCTTTGCAGTGCAGAGAACACGTGCCATGCAATGGCAGGTGTAGAATTAATGTTGCACTGTCCCAGATGTCATAATCGAAACGCCACTTGTGAGACAGGTGACTTGTTTCTGTCAGTGCTCACTCAGAATGTTGCTCTGGCTCATTTCTAGCAGATTGCAGTCTCCTGGTCACTACGTGTAATTAACGTAGTACATTCTGAGTTATTTCTTAGCTTTAGGGACCATAAAAAGGACGGAGTCCATGTGCTTCTGTCTCCCATGACCTTTTCTCTCAATGTCATGTGGGGCTGCCTACTATTGTCCAGTTCCTTCATGCTGAGAATGGAAAGGTGCTTGTTTTCACTGGGTTCAGGTGTGTTTTTACAGGGCTCACTGGGCTGACTGTGCAGACTGGTTTTTCTACTAAAATTTTAAAAATACACTTCACTTGAAAGTGAAGACTCAGTATTGTTAAAGTCACAGAGTAAACCTTTGTTCTCAGTGCCTTACCTTGAACGAGGCATTCCTTTATGGAGGTACCTCTTCTCACATGCATGCATAGTCAGTGTGATTGCACAGCATGCAGGTACAGTCACCTACAGCCATCTGTTGTTCCCACCTGGGACCTCACACTTTCCGTGTAGACTATAGAAGAAAATTAGACATCGGTTACTCTGTATTGTACAATTTACAGGATATTTCATGATCAGATTTTAATCCAAGTCTTAGTAATCAATGATGAGGTTTCATTTTAAAAAATAACACAAAATAGTTTTCTTCAGAATTTCACTTTTGGCAGTTTAAACTGTACACATGAACCTGTGCAATAACTATGACTTGTTTCCTTTAATGTCTTACTTTTAACTTATGTTTCATTATTCATTTCTGTAAAGCACTGTAAAGTATATACACTGATCATTTTTCGGCAGAAATACTTCTTAAGAAAATAGTAACAAAACGTATACATGTTATTTATATAAATAAGATTCACACAATACCTGTTTTATGTACTCCTGCACCTTGTAATACAAGTAGCAAATCTGACTAATGTTCACAATGGTCATCAAAATCAGACAGCAAAGTCAGGCAACTGTCAAGTCAAAAATGCTGACAAAACAACATAGAGTTAGAGCAAGTGTTCAAATTGTCATCTGTCAGTTTTCATACAGGCCATAGCCGTTCAGTCAGAAATGATCAAAATCGGCTCAGGATCAACAAAGATACTGCAGAAATGAAAAGGGCTTGATGTTTTTTCAACACAGTGTATTTTGAATAAGATTGATTTTGAATCAATGACAATCTCGGCTATTTTGAAAAAGCTGTTTGTTGCTATCAGTGTGCTCTTTTATAACAATGGCTGGAGGAAATATGCCATGAAGAACCCAGTGATCTGATAAAGTATAGGCTATTGATGCTCACAAAGCAGGGAAGGGTTGCGGATAGTGAGTAAAGACCTAGGTACCCATCATTGCACGTTTTGGTGTACAGGATACAAATGGAGAACACTCACCACCATTGTTACTCTTCTCAGAAGTGCTCATCAAGGAAAAAATTACACGAGGCTCTATGTGTTATTAAAATATGAGGTTTTGTGTGTGTATTAAAATATGAGGCTCTATCTATGTGTTATTTAAAGACAAAGCTCTGTGTATGTATTTATTTAATGTTCTTATCTGTTGTTAGAAATTGGTCAAAGACAATGTCTTTATTACAGAAGTTTTATGCATTTTCCCCATATTCAGGCGTTGATAATTTCTATGATGCCGTTGAAGACATGATTGGCTACAGACCTAATTGCTGGATGAAACTAAGCTGGACCATCATTACACCGGTCCTGTGTGTGGTAAGAATACCTGGGCTGTGCCGGCGTTTACGTCAGCTATCCGTACGGCACCATTTATTGGGTACAGAGATATTACTGGGCTAATGCACTTCACTTCAAGATACTATTTCCTCTCTATTACTGGAATTTTGGTAGAAAGCTCCTTGAAACGCCTCTGCACCCGTCTGTTGTTTTAAGATTAGTGAATTTCATTCCTTATGGAAAGGTGGATTGTGATATGCACTTTAATTCACATAATCCCAACATGCATAAAATTCTTTGAGTTTCCATGGCAGATACATTTAAAGCCTAAAGAATAAAATAAGAAAATATTCTTAATATCACACTCTCCTTACGAACCTAATTGGCAAAGGTTTTTCGAGAGAGAGAGTAGACTTAACTTGATTGATCGCTGCATACCGCCTCCAGCTACACTCCAGTGTGGAAAGACATGCTTTTTCAGCTGGTTTCCGACTGCCGGAACTATAAATGAACAAAACGGCGATCAACTTGCAAGTCAGCTGGATAGCCTCACACCTACCCTTGAAATATTCATGTGTGGGTGTTGGAAAGGTCTTGGGTGGCAAAATCAAGAGTAGTCATCGGATTCATTCACTTTTCAGTGCTGTTATTTTTCGCTTCGTATTTTTTTTTTTTCATGTGCTAATTTCTGTCGTGCTTATTTTGACATCCTGCCTTTTTTCATGGATTGCACTGATTTTGAATTTGTTTTTTAAGCTTTATGATAGGGTGTTTTTTTAGAAACGGAATAAAGACAGTTGGGTGTCGCACATTTCCATGGGTTTTTATGCATAGATCTCAAGGTTCTTTGAGGAATTATATCAAAATATTTGCAATAGGTCTTTGGCCAAATAATTAGATGTGTTCTTCTATCTTTCAGCACATTTGAGCAAGAAATAACTGTAAAAGTGTAATTCAAACCAAAATTTTCTTTGTTGTGTTTAGTTGCTTTTCACACACCTGCTACATATCTTGTTCCTTTTTTTAACCATATGACCATTTGTGCATCTTAATTCCATGTTTTTGTAAGTGAAATGCCCTCTTAATGTGACCGTGAGTCTGCAGTTGTCGTCTTGAACCAGAAGTAGAATTCCTTTACTGCTTCATTTTTTCCTGCATTCTGTTTCGATATCCTTTCCATCTCCGATGATGGGTCTCTCTCTTCTGTCAGGGTTGCTTTGTCTTCTCCTTAGTCAAGTACAAGCCACTGACGTACAACAAGGCTTACCAGTACCCAGACTGGTCCATTGGCCTGGGCTGGGCTCTGGCCCTGGCCTCTATGGTGTGCATCCCCACGGTGGTGGTGATTAAGATCATCCGCTCAGACGGCCCTCTCATCGAGGTAAGCTGGGCCTTGCGCCCGTGTTGCCCTTCTTTCTGCACTAGTCTTCCTATGACAGCGTGCTTCCTCTTCCATGCTCTTCAACTCCATCCCCTGTCACCTCAGCGCATCAAGGCAGTGGCCGCTCCCGTGAGAAGTGGGGGCAGCTCCTGGCCAGCAGACCACCAGCTCAAGAGCAGCAAGCTTGGCCTCCCTCTGGACCCTAAAGGGAACAGTGGCCTGATAAGGCCCACCCACACCATCGTGGAGACGGTGATGTGATTGCTCTCTGTGAGAGGATGAAAAATATCTGCCCTTGGTGTTATTGTCTTTCCGCTTACTCTTGATAGTCGTAGGACCAGGTTTACATTGCTAAATATCTACACTAGAAGTGTCGTTTTCTACAAAAGATGCTGTATATTGTATTTTTTGGGTGTTTTTAATCAATTTTATTCTTATCAATGTCATTGTAGCTAAGGGGAACATTGATCACACCCGTGTGGCAGAATGTGTCCAAAACAACTTCTTTCGTTTTTCATTGATGTAGATAGTTAACATCAAATGTGCATTTTTGTTTTGGCACAAACCAGAAAAAGTCATATTTTACTTTAAGAACTAATTGTGTTATTGTGTATGGCAGTAACATGTCAGTATATTGGTGTATTCAGGAAAAAAAAAGCCAGCCTATTTCTTGTCATAGTGCCAGCACCCCTGTCTAGTGACCTTTCCGGTGTCTGTAATACGCAGCTGGTTGTACGTGACGTAGCCATGCATTGTGTTCCGGGGGCTATGGGAGTGTTCCCTATTATATGGGATGACTGTGCTGTGACACGAGCATTAGTAAAGATGCCAGTGTAAAGGGCAGCTAAGGTCACGCTGCGGTCCTCCACAGTGCTCTATTTGATTTTAAACCTTCATCACGTCTCTTGTAATTTGTCACCTTTGTTTTCGTTTCTCCCTCATACAGCTAGCTGCAAGCAAGAATTATGACACATTAAAGCAGCAGCGGCCGCCATTTCACTGTGCCTCTTTTGTCGGTTTCCCTAGCAACAGAGCATGATGGATGATACACAGCCAGGGGCACATTTTAAAAAAAAAGTTCATGCCTCTGTCATTTTCTGGGCACTTTGTGGGATTGGCTTTGTCATGTAATGCATCTCCATGTTTATTACTGCTGTCCCCCCTTTCTGCTTCACTGTACTCCTTCCACTCTTTTATTTCTCTTTTTCTCACCCAATGGCTTATACTGACTTCACTGCCATTTAAATTACAAGTTGATATTCAATGCAATGATCAAAGGTCACTGCTCTGTTGCTGCACCTATGATCTTACCACCAAGAACACCAAAGAATATCATGCTGATTTTGTTATTAATCCACTATTACTAGTTGATTTTGTTCAAATTTTTCCTAGATTGTTGGTTTAAATTGTATATGTGTTTAGATGCCATATTTGACTTTTTCTTGGCAAGCTTTTTTATATGGTACCTGAAAAGTACTTGTTACTGACTAGTTATTCTTTGTTTAGTTTTACTTGATAAATTTCCTTTTATTGTCAGTCAGCAAGAAGCTAAAATTCCAGTTGTGCAATACTTTGCAGCCAATGGCTTTGTAATTCTTCAATGCCTTTATCGCTCTTTCATGCTGATCGTGTTTGACACTACTCTTTTTATATTACAGGGCCACAGTCTAAACACAGAGAATCCACTAAGTGTTTTCAGCACTTGTCATTTTAAGGTCTTTGATAAAAGACTCGTTCATTTGTAAAAAGGTCTAACAAAAATTTCCCTGTCCCGTTTATAGCTGAACTGCTCCTTTAACGTCTCTTTGGGAGACTAGGCTAAAGTTTCTACTGCGCTATACTGGCACCAAACACCAAAAAAAGCATTTATTTTGTAATTATAAGGAAAGACATTTTGAAAAAGACTTTTAAAGTGTTTTTGAAATGTTTTTTACAGTATGTGAAGACTTTTTAAAATGATTAATAAATGATTGTTTTTTTAATGAAATGCCTTCAGTGCCCGAGTGTGCTGAAAGCATCTTCAATTATCTTCTTTCAGTATAACACAAAGCACATGCTTTTCCATAAGCTGGTTCTTCAAAGCATTTCAGCTCGTGTCAGTCACGTCTCTCCTGAAGGAAGGATGAGCTGTGATTCCAGAGTCTCTCTGCATCACAGCGTGGCTCACATTTCTTTTACCAAGGACTCTCAAGAGCTAGCATGAACCTGAATGACAAATCTCACTGTTTCAAATTAAAGAGGACTGGTAGTTGAAAAGGGTGATGGTGAGGTGAGGGCAGCACATTTTAATTCAAAGCAAACAGAGATAAGATTTGGTTTTGCTGTAAACTTAAAATATAAACTACTATAACAGAACCACTGTTTGACTTGTAAAATTCCTACCATTACGAATCTCACCTGCGGTGACAACGGAGATCAAATTGTGCACTTCTCTTGCTGTAGTCTGTCTGCTGTTCTCGTCTTTTACTGTACGTGAGAAAGTGCCATCATTTGACATAAGTGCTTTCAGTAGTGTTTGACTGTCTCAGCTTGGAGACAATTTGTTCCAATAACTAATTGACACTGAAGTGTATGCCACATACGAACCGTTCTACAATAGACAGAGGTTGTAGAAATTGTCCAACTGCTACACTGGCTCTCTACCATTATAGCACATTACATTGTACTACTGTGTATACTGTCTTTCCTTCAAATCACGCAATGTTACACAAACTGTCCATTTTAGCACTGTTGTTCTTATGAAGTTCTACATTTACAAAATGTTTCTTTGTGTAATTCAGTGACTTTGTGAAAGGAATAAACATTTAAAGCTGATTTATGTCTTTGATGCTGTTGGAACTGCGTACTTTCTTATACCTGCAAAAAGCCCCGAGACAAAGTTTTCCAACTTTATCCATCATCTTAAACTATCAGCACAGTGATAATACATATTGTATACTCTTCTTACCCATGATGCAATATTTGCATTTATTTAAATCAACATAAAGCACATTTGCACTACCTTCCCCTGATTAAAGAACTGGCATGCCTCAATGTGAACAAGACAACTTCACTTCAAATGTATACTAATCGTTTTGCCCTCTTGCTGGCCTTCCTGGTGTCCATCCTCTTTCTACTGAAGTGACTGCACTCTATATAAAGTGCTCTCCATATACAGCTACAGATGAACATACCAATGTAGGAGGAGCCCCTGCATAATTGGCACAAGAAAGTGATGTGAATTTCCAGCTGTCATGCGTATGACAGCATCCATTACAGAACTCCTAGTCAATGCAAACAAAGTGAGCTAGTGCATATGGTCACTCTGCGTTAACTTAACACCTTGTTAACCTTTTCTTGCATGAATTTAAATTGCCTGAGATCACTGTTTGTATATTAAAGGGATTTAAATGTCTACTGTAGCAAGTACTTTACGTGAAAGGGTTAAAAAAGCAGTTCAGACAAACCAGTAGTAAGACTTAGACTTACTTATTGTCAGACTTTCAAAGAAACCCTTTAAAATGACTGCACCTTGGTTAGTATACATCTTTATTGTTTAAAAGGCTTTGTCAGAATTAATGAAACATCTCTAGGTATATATATATATATAAAAAATATATACAAAAAATATATACACACACACACACGTTTTTTTAAAATGTGGTTTAGTAGTGATGTGACTAATGAGGCTTCAAAATCCACAGGGGGGTGGGAGTATCCTGAATCCTTCAAATCAATGTCAGCAAGTACATGCCAATCTAAAGTTATGTCTGCATCTCACAATATGAAAATACTGTGCAGACATTCTGCTGTATCATTTACATTTATCCAGCAGACACTTTTGTCTTAAGTGACATACAGCAAATTAGTATAATTACAAATGTTACATACAGCCACCTTTAGATTGACCACTTAGCTACTACTCATGGTCATTCAATACCTGTATAATAAGCATATAACCTCCAACTTGTAATATGATGCCTAACACCCATACCATAATGTATTTTTACCATCAATCACAGCAACTCCTGATACAAAAAGATCAGGTTAAAATGATAGAATCATAATAGATATGCAATACTGCAGAGTGACGATAACAGGCCCATTACAATGTGGGTCACAGTCATAAGAATACAGCAAACACTTTAACTTGTTTTGAAATCAGCTGAGGCATAAGCTTTTTGAAGCTTTGAATGTAGTTTAAAGATCATGAGAAGAATGAAGGGTAAAGCCTTTTACTCACAGGGATTGTGCTTCTGGACACACTACACACCCTCTGTAAACAATAACGGCTTTTTCCTGTAACAGAGCAGGGCCCTATGCAGGCTCTAATGAATCTCAGCAAGGGCGAGTGACACATGCTAATCCAAGTTTAGCCTTTGTGCGGGCCTGCAGTCAGAGCTGCTTATAAACATCCTCAAATTTTCTGGAGTCCCATCTAGTATTTCCCGACCACACCACAGGTCAAAAATTTTCCTTAAAAATCTTTATTTAAAACACATTTAAAAATCAGAACACATTCTAAAGACGATTTTCTTTTGAAGACAGCTATCACGAGACTTTTGCACATGAAACAACAAGGATCATCAACTGACAACTTCAGTTAAAACTGATACATAGCAAAAGAATTTGGATTTTTCAATGCATGTACATCGATTTTTCTTATTTTGGAGTAAATTATGCATTTTTTGTGTTAAATTTCCCTGAAAACCCAAGGATTAGGAGTTTAAAGAAACACGAATGGGTTGAGAAATATTTGCACACAAACCCAACAGAAACTGTGACAATTAATGAATCATTAACATAAGAATTGTGAAAAAACCAAGTATTAAATCATAATACTTATTCATTGGAGGGCCCTGTTTGTTTGGGAACTGCAATGAATCAGAGGTAGGTACAGCTGTGAACAGAACCCCCTAGTGGAACTATTGTATAAAGTGAACAAATCATTTGGCAAAGAGAGATGAACAGAATCGTATTTGACAACAAGCCTCGAAAAAGAAGACATTGTAATACCGTGTTAAGGTGAAGTAATAATAACCTGGTGAAGAAAAATGTGAGACGATGTTTAATAAAGCCAGTACTTGTGAGCATCAAGAATGATAAGTTGCCATTATAATCAGCGATTTGGTGACAGTGTTTTGGGGACCAAGAACATGCATTTCCCCAATGCATTACTACTTTTATATTTTGTGTGGACAGCTACAGATGTGCTACTCATTTTTTTTAAACAGTTAATTACCATGAATGACCTTTGTGTAAATTCATCAAGGTTGTGATTTTGTACCATGATGTGTTAGAAGTCTGCCTGGAGTTAAAGTTTCATCCTGATATGAGAACAGTTTATGGGGAGGTCAACTGAGGAAATAGTTGTAAGTGCCAAGTAAGCCTCATACCTATGTACAGTAACTCAGGGTATTCTGAGTCCTGGGTTTAAGCTGCCCCTCTACTAACATGTTTATTAAAAAGTGGTAGGCTGTTTATGCTACCTAGATTTCTTAATTTGCTTTGCAGTGCATCCACCTTAGTACTCTCAATAACTGGAGTTTTTTTTTTTTTTTGCTGAGGACCACGTCAATTATTCCAAATGTGGTATTTGAAAAAAAACTGAAAATGACAAATAAAAATCTAAAGACACCAATATAAGCACAAGTTTACAGTGCTTTTTCTTGGTAAACCCCAGGAGAGTATGTACTTTGAGTGATAACATGCAGTGGTCATTGCTCACTCTCGTTCTGTCTTACAGGTCCATAGTGTTTGTCTGGCTCTCTCTGCAGCTGAGCTGTAGAGCAGATGGGTCCTCACAGTCCACCAGCTGTCCTGGAGATGCCTGAATCAGGGGGTTTCTACTTATCACCAGTTCCAGCTTGTCCCCAGTCTCTGTGATAAGAGGCACAGCCAGGCTGCAATCCGAGTCACTTATGCGAACGTGGTTGACCTGCAGCCCAGATACACAAATTACTGCTTCATCAAGTTTTCCAAATGCAAG
The DNA here is from genome assembly GCA_009936485.2 of Gymnarchus niloticus. Taxonomy (NCBI): domain Eukaryota; kingdom Metazoa; phylum Chordata; class Actinopteri; order Osteoglossiformes; family Gymnarchidae; genus Gymnarchus; species Gymnarchus niloticus. The sequence goes on along the minus strand of JAACJT020000086.1, from coordinate 8,083,916 downwards.
GTATTTTCTGTGTTGCTACAGCCAACTCAATATGCTAAAGTTTGTCTAAAGCGAGAATCCCTTTAATTACACTTAATTTTATTTTTCAATGGCATTCACATTCATATGGGAGATTATAACAACACAATGAAGCCTTGGCTTAAGCCGCGAGTAATTTCTAACTGTACAGCAGTTCTAAACTTGTAATTTTCCAGCTTTGTGCTCACTTTCTCTGATCCAACAAGAGCACCACATCACATTTCCAGTCTTGTTGTGTCCAATAACAATGGACCACATTTTATCTGTTTCTCTTATCACAGAGTCCATTTGTTTATAGTGGCATTTTCAAGGTTCAATGGACACGCTGCTGGAAAATTTAAAGAGACACTGTACCTGTAAGATCCGGTCGAAAGTCTTGAGCCCAGCTTTATCAGCGGGACCTTCCGGGCGGACCATATTGACATAAATACCACTCTCAAGGTAGCCATCTGATATACTGAAGCCAAAATCATGAGAGTCTGCATCCTTCATTACAGTCACCTAAAACCAGGGGGAAGGCAAAAGTCTCAGCCAAGTCTGGGTCTATAAATGCATATTCCACACTAGCATCACATAACCCTGAATTCTTACCCATGGTATCATTTGTCATATTATTAGCAGTTCATGATTACATTACTTCATCCACTGTCTTCACCATTTCTGTTTTTAGCAAGCAAACATTATAAGGAACAAGGCAAACTGCATGTGCATGAAATACCCTGCCCAGCCCTGGGGACAGGGTTCTGCATGGCACCTTGAGTAGCTCAAGAGCTGTGGGAGACATGGACCCCTCCAGTTCTTCCTCTATCCTGTCTGGTGCCCAGGCACCCTCACAGCTAATCAAGAAGTTGTTGTTCTTGGCGTTGCTTATCCTCAGCGAGTGCACCGGGTCATCGGACTGGTGCGAGTCCACATCCAGGCTGAGAGTACTGCCACTCATTATTGAGGCCTGCAGGTGGGGGGGGGGGGGCGCAAGAGCTTCTTAACCACAAGAATCACAGGCCATTTCATATTTTTAAACATATTAAAAACATTAATATGGTAATACAGTTCATTATTGTTTAAGTATTGGGGAAATAATTTTTAAATAGGGTAATGCCTGTGGCTTTGACTGTCATAATCACCTCAATCTCCCTCAGAAGCTCAGACTGCCCACAAGTCTCTAAATCCTCCAGGGCCTGGCACCAGAGCGTGTCCTGCTGGTCAAGTGTATGGTTGAGAGGCGGTCGGTGTACACCATTCCTGAGAAATGCGAGCATAATGTCAATGAAGTCCAACAATGATTTGCAAAGTTCAAATTAATGTTTCAGAAATGTTATATTGCTATTAAAAAAAGAATACCCAGGGGGCTTGTCCCAGTTGTTGTTATTGTACTCGTTATTACTTAAGGGGCCAGTAGGGGGTGTATTTTTGCTCTGTTTTGTTCTGCGCCACTCATCAGGCTCCAGACCAACATCAGAAACAAGGTCGGTGTGGCTCCCTGCAACAGAGACCAGAAAGGGTATAAATGTAAGAAAAAGTTATCCAGTAATAGATATTTCCTTTTGTCCTTACCTGGGCCCCCAGCACCAACGTCAGTGCTGGATCCAGAACCATCCCAAGACTCCATTGCAGAATCCACACTTGGAATGGTACCAGAGTAGATCTCTGGGAGCCCGCTGGATTTCCGGGAGTTATCTGTTACATCAGCTACCAGGGCAGATTTCATTTTCTCTGTCCCAAGCTCTGAAGGAAGACAAGAAAATCTACTGAATCTACATATTATTCAGTCTACATATATAACTGAATAATCCAAATCATTGATGGTCATATTCCAGTGACTGACCAGGAAAAAGTTAGATGGACAGATGAGTTTTTTTTTTTTTTTTTTTGGCTTTTCTGATATTTTGAAGATTTATGCCTTATTTTCTGGCATTTAAGATCTCCCTCCACTCCTACCATTGACTTGCTTCTTGATCTTGAGAGTGACCGTCTCGCCCGCCATTTGTAGGAGATGGATGGCTTCACTCAGTGGCTTGCCCTTCAGGCTCACACCATTAAGGGCCAAAATGCGGTCACCAATGTGGATAGCTCCTGTCCTGCAGGGGGCAGCAAAGTGTTTAATTACAAGGGCAATAACCAATAGCTTCTCTGCGATTTTTCAGAAGGAATGGTTAAACCATGTCAAAATATTCAAGTATTCTTTCCATGAGTTTTACTTAACAGCTAGCTTAATGTTTTAAGTGGGGTTGCATTCAAAATAAGCACTGTTTGATTCCAAATAATGATCCATTGCCATTAAGGGAAGAATAACAGTAAACAAACTAAGACCACCTTCTTCAATCAAAGTACTCACCTCTCAGCCAGACCCCTTTTCGAAAGGCCTGAGATAACAATGGGGTCAAAAGGCTCTTCAGTTCCTGAGATGGTGATTCCTAGTGGCCCCCCGTATCTCTGCAGCTCCACAGTATAGATGATGCAGCCAGACATATCCTGCTCATCTTGAACACAGAGAAGCTACTCACACAACTCTGGAGTCCCAGAGCACTACAGTAGCTAGTGTTCCACCTGATGAAGAGCTGAGTATAGCTACATCTAATGTCTCAAGAACCAGATCTACTACATTAACAAAGCAGATTAAAACCACTAGTGTTGTCCATTACCTTTCACAGAGGCCCACAGACATTTAGGCAAAAATGATCAAAATCGGCTCAGGATCAACAAAGTTATTACAAAAAAGGTTTTTTTGTTTTTAAAAGAGTAAATCTAGTGGGCCCATTTCTTGGCTTGAAAGAAGATCAATTAAACACTCTACCTGGTAATGAGTTAAATTACCCAAAACCTACACCATGCAGGCTCAGTCATTTCATCATTACACCTTTGTCTCTGATTCATAAAAAAATTTTAACAAAAAAGAAACTTGTTTGTCTCAGCAAACAGGTCCATTTTCCCCACCATCAGTTTCTCACCAGCATTGTCCTCATCTTTCTGGATTTTCAACTTGACAAGGTCATCTGACTGTTGAAGGAGCTGCAAGGCATCATCTATGGTGCAGTTTTCCAGGCGAATGTTATCAATAGCCAGCAACTTGTCCCCTGGCTCCAGAGTACCGGTTCTGTGTGTGAGTGAGAGAGAGAGAGAGAGATCAAAGCTTGGATTTTTTTTTTTTCCCCAGTTAAACTGAAAGGATTTGGATCACAGGTCTTTGCCTTGAAGGCCTGCATTGCCTCTAACCTGTCTGATATTTGACAGCTGATCCTTTCGGTGAATAACAGATGGAGTTAAAGGAACATCTGGGCATATTTTGAAACTTTCCATTATTTCTGAGAAATTCATTCGTATTATACTGCAGTTGCATTTGAATATTTGGATCTTGTTGACACGCAAATTAACTTTTTGACCTTAACATTTACTTTCATTTCCTAAAACGGTCATCAAAAAGACAAACCTGTCTGCTATGCTGCCCTTCCTGATGTCTGAAATGATGAGAGGCCGTCCAGGTCTTTTACTTGCTATTGGGTGGAAAAAAAATGCATTTTCATTCATTTTCTGTTTTTCCAGAGTTAGGATGTATGTAGGTGGTTTTGTATTATATGTTCTGCAGACCTACAGTCGAGAGAACTGGTTAAAAACACTACAGCTTAAAAAAAAATCTGAACTTTGAATAATGAAGCTGTCTAGCTTTTCACTGCTGAATGCCAAATTAATTCCCATATAAAGGACTATGATTTGTTGAAGGGTTTTCAGTAGACAAGCACATCTGTTCAAACCTTCCAAACCCACTGACTTTACTACTTCCAAAACTTTGGAGGGCATTGTAAAAAAAGTTTAACTATATAAAAATATAAAACCGGAATAACTAAGTATGGAGAAGACGTGGGACGATACAGCAACTAAAAGAAATGAATTACATACGGTATATCTACATACAAACATGTAAACGTAGACGTTGGCAGGCTGCAGCACGTGGCTCTGACAGTATGTGCTCACCAGTCAGTGTGATCCCGAGATCCACCCCGCGCTTCCTGGGCAGCTTCACATTAAAAGTCCCACTGCTTGGGACTACTGACTCTGTCAATAAGGAGGAGAAAAGCAACAAAACCAGTCAGACCAGTAGCATGCAGTTGTATCACGTGACTCTGGATCCCTTAGCAGCATGTGAATCTAGCAAAATACTAATTTTACATTGGAAATGAGAACAACCTTTTTAATAATATGAAGTTATATTGTCTCATACTGCTGCAGCTATTCAAGTGTCAACTACTATTTTATTAACCATTTATATGACTTCCTTTTTTCAGTCCAGGGCTACTGAAACACTCCTTTCCTGAAGTAATGAACTCTCACATAACTTTAGGGAACAGTGCTCAGTTGGGTGTGTATTAAATTTTAAGTTTTTTTTTTTTTTTTTTAAGCTTTTGATCACAAATTTAAATTAGTCCAAGACCATTGGAATAATATTCTCATCACACTTGAGGATTTCCCAAACCTGCCACATCAAACTCAATTCCCAGCGTCACCCGATTGGTCAGAGCAGCATCCCGTAGAAGCTGATTGGCCTCTTCGAGCGTTACGTCATCTGTCAGAATGCCATTGATAGACAGCACTCTGTCACCAGCCTGAATTAGCCCACACCTGTCAACCAAGAATACATGTTTAGCCGGGGTATCTTCTCAAACATACAAGTACAGGCACCTACCATAAAGCAGTGATAACGTCATGATTGCCTTGTGCTTGACTACTGTGAGCTTGGAGGTAGCACACTGTAATGCATTGAGATGGGATTGGCATTTAGACTGGACATAGTCCTACCTTAGCAGACATGCTTTTTAATTGGTATATTGTAACATATCAGTTTAGGCAGGAGCAGACTTGTATCCTGGCTTACATCAGAAAACTGTCAGTGGATAATACTAGGAGGACAGGGAACTGGATTAGTGGACAGGACTCTCCACTTTTGATAACCCCCACTTTTCAGCATAGTCAGACAGTGGTCCTCAACCCAGTCCCCAGGCCCCACCAGCCACTCCACATTTTTGTCATCTTCCACCACCTACATACTTGAACTTACATATCATTTGATGATAGTATCCTTGATGAACTGGGTTAGATGTGCAGGTGGACTAGAACAAAAATGTGGACTGGCTGATGGGGCCTGAGGACTGGGTGGAAAGCCACCAACATAGTGGAATGAGGCTTATGGAAAGGTTCCAGGTGCACGAGTGAAGTGTCACCAAATGTAATGCCAAATACTAAACAAAAGGAATCAGTCAAACCAGAATATTTTGCTGCTGATTTTTTTTTTATGCTTTCCTGTAAACGTTAAAACATGCTGACATGTGAATCCTTTTTAGGTTTAAAGCTCAGTTGTAGCCTTTATCCCTGCAAATAGCAAAATAGCTTCAAGCTTTTGTTCCACTGGAGTACTGACCCAGATAGATAAATAACTGCAGGAGAATAAATTAGTTCAAGCGTACTGCATGTATGTTTTCAATGAACCACAGGAAATCTATTTACAAACTTTCAGCTTTTAACAATAGGAAAGCAGTAATGAACCCTTTACCCAACAGCATTTAAAAAGGCTGAAGGCTTAATCACAGTGTACATTTAGCAAGGAGGGAAGGGACAAACATGCTATTGAAGAATGCAGATTCTAATGCAATTAACTCGTGCCTTATAATGGATAACGCTCTTGTAATTAATGCATTGCTATTCAAGGAACACTGGTGTTATTAATTCTGATCTATGTGGTAGTCAATATGTATGTCTTGCTAAGAGAAACTGAATTACCCTTGAGTGACTCAAACTGTGATCTAAGCAGTCATGAAGTTTCAGTAAATTAGTCGAGTAAGAACTAACATTGTAGTAGTATGACTTTTGATACTGCAAGAGCCATAAAGCAATAGATCAGGAGAAACAGGGGGTTGTTATGAAACAGTTATATCAAAGTAACACTAATAATACAGGTCATCAAATATCCATGCAAAAAAAATCTAACACACGTCATTACTCACTACCCTAGCAGCCTTACTTCATACCGTTACTCAGATGAAACGTGAGACAGGGACATTAATTACTTTGTTTAAATCAAGATTTTTATTACACCATAATGTTCTCACTACCAATATCAATTACATAATGTATCAATTAAGCAGATGAATAATTTGTTCGATAAGTAATATTCATTTCTCTTTATCACTTAATACAGCCAGATATTTTATATGAAGACACAATTAAGCTGTTGCAGGCAGGGGTGATCTGAGGGAGTGGCCAGCAGGGCCTGACCATCCCCATAAACAGTCATGCAACACCCCCCCCCCCCCGCCTCCCCTAGATGAGAGTCGGTTTTATTAACTTGTAACTTGTGATTATTCTTCATACATACGCCAGATTAAATGTTATGTCCCCCTCCAAGAGAATAACGAGCCCCATCCTGGCCTCCCTATTTGAAAGGGTCTAGAACTTCCCCTGGTTGTAGGGTGCAATAAAACTACAACCCAAGCATTTAAACATGTGACCATTTCAAACGCCTTTACCACCACAAATGCTCAGGGTTACAACATAGAGATCAACTCTTTCCCAATCAAAACTATTCTATACGGAAGTAGTTCAGAGGCTCTGAGGAAAATTCTCCATCCTATCCAGTGATTATATTTGCACTAGGGTAACCTTTTGTATGTCTGGGTGCAGCTTACCTTTCAGCAGGGCTGTGTGGGCTGACAGAGCAGATTACTGGGGCGGTGCTCAGGGTTTCTGTGGTAAAAACACCAGCTTGCAGCTGAAGACCAAAACCACTCAGGGGGTCACCCAGTATGGTGACCTCACAGGTCTCAATGTGCACAACCTGCCCGCCCAGAGCCACTGTGCTAGATGCCAATGACACTGGAGTCACGGAAAGAGAAACAAGTGAGATTGACATGGCATATCAACAGTGCAGTACGCTTTGCTGAAACTTCGATCTGAGCATCTCATTCTAATGTGCGCTGTTCGGGTACACATGCTGTCTCCACGTACAGGAGCTCCTGTGCTCCTTGACTCTCTGCCTTCTGCTCAGCATCGAGCTGTGCGGGCTGGTGGGATGGATAGAGCAGGGCGTGGCAGGAGAGACCGGACAGAGCCGGCCACAGGAGGGCTGGCTGCCCAGGCCAGATGTATTGGTGGACACGGGTGACATATCGCTGGATGCTTTGGGAAAAACAGCAGACCACCGTCCATCAGTCAGTGCAAAATCCTCCGAAGACACATCTGACAGAAGCTGTCATACTCCACCATAGCTCAAATCGCAGGCGTCGAGATTTCTGTGTATTGGAATACATTACACAGAAGAAAAACAACTGCAATATGAAACACACAAGCAGAGGACATTAGAACAGCAGCAAAGATTATAGCTTCATTCAGCCAGACTGGGCTGGATTTCATTGTGCCTCGGCTGTTATGTGTTTCTGTGATGCTATTACCAGGATCAGCAGAAGGTAACTCATAGACCTTCAGATGTAGCTTTCCATTGTAACATAGCGCAAATGCTTTTTATTGTCAAGCTCCTTCTGTTAGAGAAATTTAAAGACTTTTTATTCTAGTTTTGAAATCATGCACTGTCAATCAATGAAGCTGAAACTTTACAGCAGACCCCCAGCATAAACAGGGGAAGTATTAACCATTTAGAACCAAGGTTATTTAATGATTGATGCTTCAGCAGGTCTGCCAGTATTTGAACCGTAGGGTGTTTCGAACCAATGGTTAGTAAATCGCAGGCGAGTTGGCAGCCATGCTACTCACACTTGCAGGGCTCCTGGCAGGCTTGATTGGCAGAGGCCCCCCAGGTGGATTTACATTGGCCAGGGTGCTGGCCATGGCAGTAGTTCACACAGGGGTCCCAACAGTGATGCTGCTCACTCCTCTGCACCTTCACTGTACACAGAAACTTGTACTTAGTGTCAACACCCCACTTACTAAATGAATAGTCTATACACCACACAGATACATTAAACAGCATCCAATCTTCGTCCTGCTTTCTCACAGTATTGTCCATTAAGTCTCCAGTGTATTATTAGCATTGTGGGAAGGTCAGTATTCCACTGACAAACCATGAGTTTCCCCTGTAACATCAGTATAACCCCAAAAAGCAAATCTTTGAAGAGCTACCCTTACTTTTCCTGGCCAGTTTTGAAAAAGCAGGAAACAGATGAGTTCGCAACATTTGTGCTCTTTCAATTAAAACAAGACAAAAACCTGTTTAATTCACTTCAGCAAGCACAATTTCACAAAGCAAAACTAGAACAACAGAAAAGCTTCTTGAACAGTTAACAAACAGCCACCAACAGCTTTAATTTACCGCTTTGTGAAGCATGGAAAGTTTGTTCTTGTTTTTCATTGGCTTTAAAATTATCCAATTAACCCTTTTTAAGATATGGAACACCTGCCACTACATTAAGTGAGAGCCTTTGTAAATCTGCCATTTATTTTGTTTAAACACGTAGAACAATTAACTTCAAGTAGTTTCACATTCAAAACCATAACCATTTTTTTTTCCTAACTGGGTATTTTAAAGTCTTAGTAAGTTTAATTTAATTTAACATTCCTCACTGCATACAAAACACAGATTCTGTGCTTTTTTCACTGTGGATGCATTGCATTTAAATACTATTGAAGTATTTAATTCCCTTTGGTGAGCACAATCTTACAAAGCATAACTAGCATTGGTTCTGGTAGATGTTTGAATATCAGGTAATTTGTAGATACATCTGAGTAATTGTCAGCCAGATTGAGGTACAGAGCAATGGAATGGTATACTCTGGCCCCTACTGCATTCTGAATGTGTGCGGTTAGGGGAACTGGAATCTTTGATTTGCCCAAAGTATGTGTTTGTGTATTTGTCATGTAATGGAATTGCAACCAGGATGAACCCCTGTCTTGTGCCCCCCATGACCCTGCTAAGGAAAAATGGTTGGTAGGTGGTAATGTGTAGCTGAAAGGGTGGTGATCCACTCCTTCAAGGATAACTATACCTCATTCTCAGGCTCTCCTGCCACATTAGAGAAATATCATTGGCTCGATGTGCAGTGGAACATTTTTTTCCATCCATCCATCCATCCATCCA
>JAACJT020000086.1:8061881-8074722 GCA_009936485.2 Gymnarchus niloticus | reverse complement strand
TCCTGCCACATTAGAGAAATATCATTGGCTCGATGTGCAGTGGAACATTTTTTTCCATCCATCCATCCATCCATCCATCCATCCATCCAACAGAGCCTACACTCCGGATGGAATGCTAGAGCATCTCAGAAAAATGTATTGTATACCTCCTTAATTGACAGATTAATGAAGATGAATCAGTCCCTGCTTTATCAATACACATTCCAGGTCAAACATACCGGTGTCACGCGGCCTGCTGGGTAGGATCTCCAGTTTAGCCTGGTTGGAGGAGCTTGCCAAGAGCCGGGTTGCCTCCAGCACAGAGCAGTGCTCTGTCCCAGTGCCATTTATGGACAGAACATGATCGCCTACACGCAGTGCCCCACACCTATCGACAAAACAGGCCCGGAAATGTGAAAGGGAAGGAGCAGGAACACTTATTAGAGAAGGGACATATACCACTTGAAAGGGAAGTGAAAGAGGCACTGAGAGCCAGTTACCTGCACTGGAACGTGGAAAATATACCAGTAGTGGCCTGAAGCCAATGATAATAAACCAATAATACTTTGAAGAACAGAATCAGAATTGGGTTACCTGTCTGTGACACTGGCTGCCTTTATCTTCTCTATGACAATGACTTGCTTGTCCCTGAATGTTGTAGATGTGAGGCTGAGCCCCAGCGAAGCTCCAGGAGCCTTCTCTATCTCCACCAGCCGGGGGCTCGAGGTGCCCTTCATTGTTTCTAGACAAATAGAATCAATACCTAGTAAAGTTTGGTAGAACCTCTTGTGAATCTTCAGCCTTCTGCAGTTTTAAACGCCCTCTCATCAAACACAGCAGAGCCTGTAGAAGCAGCTGCAGGCCTTTCAGTGGTATTAATAGATTAAATTCACTGAAAAAAGATTGTGATGAATCAGCCAGACTAAGGACAGGAATAATGAAGAAGTAGATGCTTTGAAATATGTAGTGAGAGAGAGCCATCCTTCCAGATGAGAGAATAATTTACTATTACATCCAAGGGTGTAGTTGGGGCAGACAATGGCTGCAATTATACATGTGAAAATTGTTTGGGACCTGTGCCTACAATCCCTACCTAAATCTACACCTATTATTAGATCAGTAGTACCCCTTGTTAAAGGAAGGCTAGATAAGGTTTCTGGATAGTTCCCTCCAGAACACAGGACAATGCAGGACTTAACCCTTAATACTACTGATTCTCTCTCTGCATCCACAGGGAGTGTCACTCACCCAGAATGGCCACGTCATATTCAATCTGGAGAAGCACCTCTGGGCCACTACTTGCCAGGATGCTCTGGGCCTCAGCATGAGACTTGTTGTGTACAGGCATCCCATCCACACTCAGGATACGGTCCCCTATGTGCATTGTCCCATCTCTGGACAGGGAAGTGGGGAAGGGCATTACTGAATGACCCAAAAACATATAATTGAAATATCTTTATATGGGACCGTTGGTGGCTCTATGGATTAGGAGTTGGTGCCTATGTCTGTAAGGTCAATGGTTTGAATCCCCTGGCTGGCAGAGTAAAAATATCACTGACTGGCCCTTGAACAACCCCAGAATCTGCTCTAAGGGTACCAGATAAATGATTAACCCTGTGCTCTGCACATATATATGTATGTAAAACATTCCAGGTAGCATGCTGGCTCACCTCTCAACCCATGCTCTCTGTGTATGTCCTCCTTGTATTGTATGTGTTTCCTCCAGGTAATCTGGTTTCTTCCCATAGATCAAAGTTATACAGTAGGGTAAATTGATGTATATAAATTGCCCATAGTGTATGACTGTGTGTGTATGTGCCCTGTGATGGACTGGCATACAGTCCAGGTTGTACCCCAACCTATGCTGTGTGGGATAGGCTCCAGGGGCCTCATATATCAATGTTGTGTACACACAAATAGAAGCCTAAAATGTGTGCACAAAACTCAGGATTAACATATAATATATAGAATGTGCATATATTTATGGCAGCACAGGGGCATGAGTATGCAATATGCAACTCTGAATGTATTGGGGAAAGATAACACACACTGCAAAGCAGGGAAATGCAGGTAAACCAGCTAAATGACTGCACGCGTGCCACTAATTCATATTACTGAGCCAAATTTTGACATAAAAAATAGTGAACTTGTGCTTAATATATTTAAAAAAAAAACTATAAAGTGTTATGCAGAATAACTGAAATTCAAGCTTAATGGTGTAACTATGTCTAACAAATGTTTCCTGCAATATAAACCTTTAAAGTGTCAATTCTGTAAAGAATTTATATTGACAGCCTCCAATGAAGACAGTACATTCTTAAAATATTGTAGAGGGTCATTCCTGTGAGATTCTTGTAAAAAGTCCTGCGATAGTCCATCTCTCGTGAAGCCCAGAGAATCCAGTCTAGGTGATAGTGAGTGCACATAGAAAGCAATTTTTTAGCATTGTCGTGTGCATAAGGTTGGTCTCTTGGGTTAATTCTATGAAGCAGTCTCTAACCAGATCATAAATATGCATGATGCTCATTTTCTCTTCTCCTTCACTGATCACCTAGCAACCGTGGGATTTGTTAGATTTAATAATCTCCTTTTTTTGCACAAAATAAAAAATTGAAAAATGGAAATAAATATAAATGTAAATAACCACATAAAAATACAATTAATAATAGCTATTATTAGGACATTACCTGTCTGCTGGACCTCCTGGTCTCACAGAGGTGACCACTAGAGGGCGTGACTTACGCCAGTCTTCATGAGATCCCCCTGAAAAACGTTAATACCTGCATTGCAAGCCCTCCACACGCACGTGCGTGCTCACGTACACGCACACACACGCAGAGTATATATATCTATGCACATACAATTAAAAATGATTGACATTTTACTGTCAAAAGAAAATAATCTGTCACTGAGAAAACACACATCAGCCAGGCATGTCTGAGGGCAACACAGAATCTGCTCGCCTCGCATGACGAAACCGTAGCTGTTGTCTTCTTTTAATATGCGTATGTCGATGGTCTTGGGAATTGAACTGGACCCGCTTTCTGGAGCTGGGTGTAGAGAAAGAGGGGAGAAAAGCGTATGCCATGGTAAGCCGGCGGCTTGTTTATGCTTGTACTGGTCATCTGGAGTACCCCCTTGATAGCACAGGCATAGACTCATGGAATTTGAGGCTCCGTGCTGAAGTACATACTTTAACAATACATTTTTTCAATGTAATGATTGCTGAATGAATTTCATCTCAGAACTCAGGGTTTTCTTCAGCACTTATTGAAACTTAGCATGCTGAAACTTCACACCTCGACCTTATGGATCTATAATTCCTTTCACTACCCATTTGGCTGACACTGGCCAGAAAAACAATAGGAAATTCTCAAGTCCTACCAGCAGGGGGCAGCTCATACTCGACCTCAAGCACCACACGCTCTCCCACATTTTTTAACAGGCAGATGATCTCCTCTTGCCGCAGCCGAGCAAGGTGGATGCCATTAACGGATGTGATGTAGTCCCCTACATTCAGCTGATCGCTCCTAAAAAGAAATTGTAGAGCTTGGGTCACACATGTCAGAGGCCAGAGGCTGGTCACTCTGAAAACAAATTACACTTGGTGACCACTGTATTAGGAACAATTAGCTAGTTCTAGATAGAACCCACTTATTGCTTCTAGAACTTCTTCAGGGATAAACAAGATGTGTATTCGTACGAGCTTATCTGCATAGCAATGTTTTACTGAGCTGTTAGTTTTGATCTTGCGACTTTCCTCTTAGCCTTAATGAATCTGGTTGTTCTCTGACCTCTCTCATTAACAAGGTGTTTTCTCCCACAGAACTGCATCTTTTTGTTTAGGGTACCATTCTCTGTAAACACTGTAGACTGTGAAAAGCTCAGAAAGGTGGCTGTTTCTGAGATGTTGGATCCATCAAATCTGGCATGAACAGTCACACCACATTCAAAATGACTTAAATTATCCTGCTGGAACCGACCCGTGCGATTGGGGTAGACAGTCATCAGGCAGCGGTAGACCTGCTTCAGTCTGGGGTGCTCAGCACTGCTGCTTCTGGTCAGCATGTGCCTCTCGTTTTATACACCTTTTCTCTTTTACTTTTTACAGGTGTGCTGTCTGGCTGCTGGGAAAAGCCAAATGTTCTAAAAATAGGGGGATGCTCATAATGTTTTGTCTCATCAGTGTATTTAGCTGTGTTAATGAAAAGTCTGTTCAGATTCTCTCTATCTTGTCAGATAGAGTACCATTTCTACCTGCTGTAAATGTCAATGTTGTGGATAACTGATTCCCTCCCAAAATATGATTTTTCAAGGACAGGAAAAACCTGAGGTCAGTCAATAAAAGGAATTTAGAAATTATTTCACTTAAATTTGGGAGCAAATATGAGCAAACTGACAAGCATAATACAAATATGTTAACATCCCCATTCACACAGACATTAACAACTTTATGCATAGTTTTACAACACATAGTTAATTGCATTGCTTGTTGTGTTTTTGACATGTAGTGCTTTTTCATTTTGCTTAATTTTATTTTTGCTTCCTTTTATCTTTTAAACTACATTCTGTGTAAAAAGCTCCTTACATGTTCAGCAATGCTATTATAAAGGAAATTTTCTCCACATTAATTTGTATGAAATTTGACATCAAAACTGCTTTGCAGGCCTGTGATTTACTTAGCACTTTAAACAGTGCGGTTTCTAAAAGAGCTGAAATGATACACTGTTTGCAATGAGTCTATGCATGTTTTGATGCTCTTTGGACCAACATTTTTATTCCTTCATGCTCTGATGCACCCATACTTGCTCTTCCATATATTCTGCGTAATTCAATATTTCACATAACAACACAACTTCAGTAATATTTTCCATAAAGGTATCACAGAAAGTCTTCGTTTAACGATATCATTGCCTAATCTCTGGTCCTTATGTGGCATCACGTGGTTCCCGCAACACTCAGAGATGCCAGGACATCATTAAGAGAAAAGGGCAGAGTTCCTAAGAAGCGTGTAGCACAGAACTTACCTGGCAGCGAGCCCCCCGGGACGCAGTTTAGACACTCTGGGCGTGGCATCCTTGTCTGTGCCCCCTGACACAGTCAGGCCCAGGGTGCTTGCATCTCTCCGCTTCAGTTCCACAGTTATCACTCCCCGACGTTCTTCTGCCGACAAACATAGAACCACAGAGAGCCAGCAAAGACATTTGCAGATTTTTCTTCTATACCAGTGCTTCTTTCACTTTAGGTCCCGAGCCAGTTTGGGTCACAAATGTCTTTGCGATGGGTCGCTACATCTGTAATTAACCTCTTCTTGGGTTCCAGCATAATACTAAAGGTTGTTATCTGGGTCCTTGTGTTAAAAAATTTAGAACATCTGTTCTCTTCACTTTGTGCAATAATGTTGTCAGCAGTCAAGCGGGTAAAAATAAGTCTGAGCACCCACTTATGATTTTCATAATTAAAAAGCTGATATATTGTGGGCACAATGAAAATTAAAAACCTGACTACAGTTACTGGATTCGAGATCCAGTTAATCACTTAATTCCCAAGTACCATTTATAGGATTTTAGATTGAATAAAGTAGGAATATATAATAATTCAAAATCATCATTTGTTTTTTTTTCCTGCATCCTCCAAAACACAGACTGTAGTGTTTAGAACTTTTTCGGACAAATGTGACACGATTCCTCCATGATAAATTCTGCCATTTGGAGTGTCATTAATGATGGTGGGAAACACTAATTCACACACTGTGGAGAATTCTCTGTTACTGTTGATGTGGATTCATTTCTGCTAGCTAGATGGTCCACAGCATACGGTTTCCATAATGACTAAAAGAAATCTTCTCTTCTTTCAGCCAAGGCAGCCCGAAATCTAGGCAGCCCTCGAAGCACAATAGGATGTTAATTGCTTAATTACTCTAGGAAGCTGACTTGTGTGAAGATGCCAGTTTTCAATAGGCCGTACA
Source organism: Gymnarchus niloticus (assembly GCA_009936485.2). Classification (NCBI taxonomy): domain Eukaryota; kingdom Metazoa; phylum Chordata; class Actinopteri; order Osteoglossiformes; family Gymnarchidae; genus Gymnarchus; species Gymnarchus niloticus. The sequence goes on along the minus strand of JAACJT020000086.1, from coordinate 8,068,775 downwards.
TCCCCTCATTTACTCAGCTTATTCCTTTGTTTTTGCTGTTGCTATAATGATAAATAATTCTCTGGTCAAAATGTTATCACATGCAAGGGAATAATGCATAATTAACTGAATAATTAATAAAGCCATCTGAAACAGGATTTGAAAGAATCAGATATGAAAAAAACACCATCATAAAATAGAACCGGCTTGCTGCCTTTGATCACCGTCTATATGGTAATAAGAGAGGTAAGTTGTGACTGTACCTGGCACACTGTGTCTTAAGCTGGCCACCCCATCGTCAGCTGCTGCACAGTTGTTATTTCCCTTGTAGTACGGACTGTCATCTGGAAAGGAAGGAAAGACATGACTGATCTGCAGCCAGCAAGGAGGCAGACAATGCTTTCTCCATCCCTGTGTTTCACGGAGCATCTCAATATATTAAGTGTGTTCAACCTTGGTAATTTAATCGTGAACATAATGTCCTTGAGTTTCAGTTGCCTGTGACACTCCTAACACTGGAGTTCTCACGTTGTCACGTGAAGCTTCCAGCTGTGGCTCAACCTGTCTCAGACATTATGCTCTAAATTAGCTCTGAATAAAGAATGGAGCCCACTGCGTCAGGCTATGCAATATGGATGAAGAGACCCTATATTGTGACAAAATAATATCAAATACCTCAGTTCATATTCTCTGAGAGAGGACATGCAGGTGGTTGGTGTGACAGAGTGGGATGCAGAGGACAGGAGGAGATGGAAACTGTTGGTCCGCTATGGCGCCCCCTGATGGGAGCAGCCGAAAATGAATGATGATGACCTCAGTTCACATTCTATATATCGATGTAAGTGGTCCATATCGTCCAACGGATTTTTAATTAAACAACCTCCAAATATAGGGCGGATTGTTCTGGAATAACAGAGGTTTTCGTTATATCTCTGGGGTTTTGCTGAAGTGATGTTAGTCAGCCTCAGCTGACTGATCATTTAATTAATCCAATAAATTTGGGACATTTTGAAACTGGCACCCCTTCTTTAATCCATAAACCAGGAATGTTACTAGTCAAATTCAATTCAATTCAATCTTATAGTGCCTTTCACAACACAGTTGCCCCCGGACACTTAACAGGACTGTGTTGAAATTATGATGCACTTTGAAAAAGGAAAAATTATAAACAAAAGCAAACACTGTCCCTGATGTAAAGGAATGGACTAGAGACCATGTTTTATAACACCAAACTACAGAAACACCCCACACATTTATCTACCTTAGCCTGACTCCTAGACTCTGATATCAATGGTCTTATCTAGCCCAGCTGCAGGGCACCCTTGCATGGTGCAAATGAGACATGACTACAATTTTATTTGATACAATAAACTTTTATATAGTAGATTTTGATTTGCTGTGCTGTGGGTTAGATTATGTGGTATCCACTAGCAACCTAGTGACACATGGATCTCAGGGGTATCTGCTGCATATTTAGGAGTCATCCTGGCTGCCTGCCTGGCAGGATTTGTTCTGGATGAGATAGCATAGTGTAACCTCACAGTGTACCTAAAAGGTCTGAGAAATGCTCCTGTTTAGGGATATATGACAATACATACAGCTGCAGTAATGTCATCTGGGTTAAAACGTGTGATGAGGCAAAAATTCAACAGAGGTTCCTGAGAAATGATGAAAAGGACCAGGGAAAAACAGTCTGGAATTTATAATGCTTTTTTCTTATTCCCAATTTGTGGACTTTTCATTGAAACGACTCCAGATCCAAATTACAGGCCTGCCCCAACTCAGCTCTGACAAAACACCTACATGAACCTGACAGCTCTGTGGTCTTCTCAGCTTCTGAAACGTGATGTGGTGATAATCCCGCTGGAAGTTTAAACAGGGTTTTTAAATTTCACCTGCATGAAAAGTATTGTTCTTTTTCACAAAACTTTCTCTGTTAAAATAAGGTCTGAAGATTCCTTTTGCTCCTAACAGGACAGGCAGCTGGGTCTCCTGGTGGGGTATCGCTCTTGTATACTCCAGCTGTTTAAACAACACAGTCGAATATTACACTAACTTCAGCACACATGATCTAAGACAACAGTGTCGACTGACGCCGGTGTAGCGCTTTGGATGCAGACTGTAATTTCAGGCATCCATTTTTATACAATGCACTGAACCTTCAGTACACACAGGTAATAACATTCAACTTAAGCAGCTGCATAGAGGAATAATTGAGGGAAACCTGTTTAGACAAAAATCACAAGAAAAGAGAACACCAAACATCAAAAATAATACAAGTTAGAGCTTGGCCACAGGTATTTCATCAACAGTAGTCTGTAAACAGTGCTGGGGTAACTTGGTAGTATACCCTCACCCTGGGAGATAAGAACTGGGCCCAGCCCTGGTAGCTACAGTTTCTCTTGGGAAAGTCACATGGTGTGTGAAGGGGTTTCCAAAAGGTATAATGAATACAGAATGTCTGCCATCCATACTAAGCACTGGGCTCTTATATTGAAGTGTCATTGAGACAATTGGTGAAAGCCCCTGAATGCCTCCTCCTCTCCCTGGCTCTGTTCTCACACCTTTGGGGATCTGATCGATCTGAAAACCTGCACAATTAAGCCTATGCAGTCATTTTGAATGATGTTCACCAAAAAATTTAGCACACGAATAATGAGTTGATTCTTTCTCGGAGGAAAAATCATCTGCTTCCTCCTATGGGATTTTCTTGTATAGAAAGCTCCTGTCCTTCAGGACTTTAGACTCCTTGGAGATGTAATGATTCTTTCACTTTAAATTATGGGACAGTCCTCTGATTCTGAACCCATCTCAAAAAAACCTTTTAAAGTATGATTTAATCCCCCTGGGTAATTTATGTTCTCTGGTTTTGGATATAAATCTTTATATCAGAGACAATAATGTATAACATTTATTTTTTCTGCATTCCTGGGTATAAAAATGTAAAAAATGAATTAGTGCATAGCTCTCATAAACATTATGGAAAACATTCGTTTTTTTCTGCTACTTGGTTAACGAGGTGAAAAAAGCCCTGCTTGGATGACACTGTTCCAAATATAGGCTGCACACAGAAATGTGCTACCAATGTCTGGAGATTTGCCGCTCTATTTTAAGAGGCGCTACATTTTGTCATCTAGAATTTGCTTAAATTTCATCTATGCACACTTTTAGCCAAAACTGAATTTTTGTATTTATCAGAGAGGGATTAACATTGTGTTGTCACTTTTACAGCACTGTCCCCTGTTTAGTGTTCGAGTCCCATTTGCTCCTGGTTCCAATACCAGTGGAATATGATAGGAGCAGTAGGATTATGACTTTTTGTAATATATGGAACCCTAAGAGGCCCTCCGGTGGATTGGCGACCTGCCCAGGGTGTACCCCGCCTGGGTCGACTGGGATTGGCTCCAGCTTCCCTGCGACCCTTACAGATAAGTAGCTAAAGAAAATGGATGGATGGATGGAACCCTAAGATATGCCAGGAAATTACATTCATCCAGCAAGCTTCAATTAGAAGGCTAATTGCACTGGTATTGAGTTTATGTGTCCTAAAATCCTCCTTGTTACCATTCCAAACAAAGAAGGCATACCCCTGTTTCTCACAAACACCATGCTTATTTGAAGCTTACCTTTGTTTCCCACAATCACCCTACTCCAACAAGGCTTACCCATTTTTTCGCACATCACTCATTCGCCCCTACAAGGCCCCTTCCCCAACAAAGCTTACCCACAGTCTTCTTCACTTCTCTCCTCAGGGCACACAGCATGTCTCCAATCCCTGGTGATGCTGCTAGGCTAAGTGCAACACTCTAGCGATGGGTTGGTCCTCAGCAGGGGAGTGCAAACATCCTCGTCATCCTCACTGTGCTAGGATTGGATTTGACGCTTCTGGCAAAGTCCCTTAATCCTCGTCCGTTTCTCTTTAGATGCAGCCTCCTCTACGTGCTTTTGCTGCTACACAAATTCTCCTCATTAAAGAAGCATCCTCTCGAAAGCGGGGCATCCAATGAAATGTCGGCATAGCAGTCACAAGCTCCAAACTTCTCCTTCAGCTCTGCCACCTGAAAAACAAGAGCATTTGCCCCTACCAAACCATATGTAATTGCCCCCCTCCCATTTTTCCCCATTTTTATTCATTTTGGACTCAAATGCACAAAAAAACTGTCATTTGTGAAAAAAAATGCTGCATAATGATTTACATGGCTTACGCTCAGTCTTAAATTGTTTCTTCGCTGTAAGACATAAAAGGAAAGCATAGAAAAGTCCGCGTATAACCCTAATCTTACCTTTTCTGAAAACGTTGCTGTCAAGATGTGGGGCTGGTCTCTGACAGTAAAGTATGTCATTGTCATACACACACCTCCTCTTAGTCTAACTGCCTCTCTCCCTAATGACAGAATGTGAATATTTATTCCTTCTGGGCACCTCCCACTCCACAAGAAAGCTCCAAGCTGCAGCTAGTGATGGGATAAATGAGGCTTCAAAATTAAGTGTGGGTAGAAGTATCCCAAACTGCCAATCATTGCTGGCTAGCACCAGCATTAACTAGTTAGTTCAGGATACTCCCACCCACCATGGGATTTGAAGCCTCATTTAGCACCAGCATTGATTGGATAGTTCAGGATACTCCCACCCACCACAGGTTTTGAATCTTCATTTAGTGCTGGCATTGATTAATTAGTTCAGGATACTCCCACCCACCACTGGTTTTGAAGCCTCATTTAGTGCCAGCATTGAATGGTTAGTTTGAGAGATTCCCACCCACCATCGGTTTAAAAGCATCATTTAGCACCAGTATTGATTGGTATTTTGGGATACTCCCACTCACCCCGGGCTTTGAAGCTTCATTTGTCATATTACTAGCTTCTGTCCTGTCTTTCCAGTATATCTAAATCTCCATTCTTCCCAAATTTACTATCCTCCACACATATCAGCAATTCACCGCAAACTGAATGTTCAGTCAAAGGTTCACAGACAACCCATGACAACCTTCCTGGCCAATATGGATCTCATCTCCATGACAGCCTTGGTCTAATTCCTTAGTGTTATGGTTCTAGGCTATTAACCTTATATTAACCTTATACATACCTAATATTATGTTCACATCTAACCCCTATGCTTGCACTGTCTTGGTTACTACAGACTCCCTGGGGTATGTCTCTCAGCACTACATCTAGTGTTAACCCCAGTTCCTTAAACTGTTTTGCATATTAAAAGAAATAATAGCTTCCACCAGTGCATTTCCTATTTGCAGACTGAAAAATGTCTTGGGTATGCTGTGTGGCTTTTTGCATTAGGAGTCTGTGCCTGGCAGAGTGAACACAGCACTATTGGGCCTTTGAGCAGAGTCTCTAATGGCAAAACTGCTTGAGGTGTGCCAGATAAATGGCTGAACCTGTATGCTGACCCAAAGGCTCACTTTCACCTCTGCGTGTGTGTCATGGAGAGGGAGATGAGATATGTGAAAACTGTAGAATTCCCATGCACTTGTACAGTAGCCAACTTAATATCATTACATTTCATATTTTTTCTTCTAGAAAGGACACTGTTGAAATATTGCTTAAAGAGAACCTATTGAACAGAGCACACAAAATGCAATTATATTTTATGTCAGCAGTACTCTGCTTCTATCCAGGTGTACTATAGTATTTTTCTCCACACTATTCAGATAACTGCAGCCACTGGGGAATGCGTTGTGTGTTTCTCTGTGCCGGTTCCAAGCCCAGAAAAAAATAGTTATGTCAGGAAGGGCATCCGGTGTAAAATTTTTGCCAAATCAAAGATTTGGACAACAAAACAGATTTCCATACCGGAATGGTTGAGGCCTGGGTTAACAACGACTGCCACTAGCTTTGTCAGCCAACAGGGTGCTGGTGGAAAGTGGGCTACTGTTGGCCAAAGAAGAAGGAGCTGAAGAGGAAGGAGAGGAGGAAGGCATGTCTGGAGGCAGGAGGAAAGGAGGAAGGTTAGGAGAGTGGAAGTGACGGTAGGAACTTTGAATGTTGGTAGTATGACTGGTAAAGGGAGAGAGCTAGCTGATATGATGGAGATAAGGAAGTCTGATATCTTGTGCATGCAATAAACCAGATGGAAGGGGAATAAGGCCAGGTGTATTGGAGGCGGGTTCAAATTGTTCTACCAAGACGTGGATGGGAGGAGAAATGGGGTAGGGGTTATCCTGAAGGAACAGTATGCCAAGAGTGTTTTGGAGGTGAAGAGAGTGTCGGACAGAGTGATGAGTATGAAGCTGGAAATTGAAGGTGTGCTGATGAATGTTGTTAGTGCATATGCCCTGCAAGTAGGGTGTGAGATGGATGAGAAAGAAAAATTCTGGAGTGAGTTGGATGAAGTGGTGGTGAGTGTATCCAAGGGAGAGAGACTGGTGATTGGAGCGGATCTCAATGGGCATGTTGGTGAAGGGAACAGAGGAGGAGGTGATGGGTAGGTATGGTGTCAAGGAGAGGAATGCAGAAGGTGAGATGGTAGTGGATTTTGTGAAAAGGATGGACATGGTTGTGGTAAATATGTATTTTAGGAAGAGGGAGGAACACAGAGTGACATATAAGAGTGGAGGAAGATGCACACAAGGTGGGTTATGTCCTATGTAGGAAATTCAGTCTGAAGGAGATTGGAGACTGTAAAGTGGTGCCAGGGGAAAGTGTAGTTAGGCAGCATAGGATGGTGGTCTGCAGGATGACTTTGGAGATCAAGAAGAGGAAGAGAGTGAGAGCAGAGCCAAGGATCAAATGGTGGAAGGTTGAAAATGATGACTGTAAGGTGGAGTTCAGGGAGGAGTTAAGACAGGCACTGGGTGGCAGTGAAGACTTACCAGACAGCTGGTCAACTACAGCTGAAGTGGTAAGGGAGACAGCTAGAAAGGTGCTTGGTGTGACATCTGGTCAGAGGAAGGAAGACAAG
>JAACJT020000086.1:8007331-8060128 GCA_009936485.2 Gymnarchus niloticus | reverse complement strand
AGGTGGTTGGTGTGACAGAGCAGGATGCGGAGGACAGGAGGAGATGGAGACTGTTGGTCCACTGTGGCGACCCCTGATGGGAGAAAGCGAATGATGATTCAGATAACTGCAGAAATAGTACGATACACACAGTTTTAACCCTTCAGCCAGCACACAAACAACCTCAAGAAAAAAAGCATGAACATGTTACTTCAAATTGACATGTCATGCATACAGTGCTGCTGCACAGAGATCATTCTTTATGAATACCGTCCCGAATACCTACGTGACTTTTCAAAGTATACAGGAATATTGGAGGAAAGATTAATTTCTGAAATAAAAGTAGAGATGCCCTAGGGAAATGGTGAGAAGTAGGTTAATTAGGGATTATACACTTTCACTAAGATATTTACATTTTGTTGCTCAGAAGAATACACGGCATGAATTTTTATAAAAGTATGAACTTCTTTTTAAATCAGACCCAATCATGACATTGTTGATTAAGTATAACTACTGTTCTGGTTCATTTGAAATATTGTATTATACCAGAAAATAGAACAAACTTTCTTTCATATAATTTATTTAAGACTGTGAATCAGACAGTAAATCATAATATGATAGATCCATTGTGAATGTGACTGACAGTTTGCAAATCTGTGATTATGAGTTTTACAATATAGTCAGCATTAGTTTTAATTGATGACTTTTTCCCCGTGTTTGACAGTCCTTACCTCTTGAATAATTGGAATTCAGTCCTTCAGCAAAGGTTAAGATAAAAGAAGGTAAAACAGGCGACAAGCAGTGGTGAAATATAATATGGCAGCCAAATGTAAAGGTGTCCACCCAGCATGGCCTGGACCTCTCAGCATGAAGAATGAAGAGTAATGATAACACTGCTGGACTTATAAAGCACTCTGTGGAGAGAATCATTAAGTTGTAGAAGAGATATAATGTCTAGGCTCAAATACTCATATTTAACCAGTAGATAATAGCATATAACGACTGTATGAGGAACTGGTGATGTTTGAAAGAAACTGGATCTTATTAAATGTATTAGAATTGTTTCCAGTGACACTGTATGACTATGGTAATTACTACAAGACCTTCAAATGGCTAAATGTACAACAAAACGATTAGTGATTAATGTACAACTCAGTGGGTAGCACTATTACCTCACACCTCTGTGGTTGGGGGTTTTCACCTGCCTCCTCTCTGTGTGTAGATTTGCTTATTCTCCTCGTGTTGGGTTTCTTTTGCAGTCCAAAGCTATGCAGTCAGGTAAATTGACTTCTCTAATCTGCCCACAGTGTGCCAAGCGACGAACTGTAATCTTTTACAGAGTATTCCAGTATTCCCTTACCTGGGAGATGATCAAGGCAACCGTGTGCAAGGTAAGTGATTAAGCTATTAAGTGGTTCAGTGCTAGACCCTCTTCACATCCTTGGCACACAGGTTAACACAGCAGGACACAGTATGGTATGGGAAACCTGAAACACGAGGACTCACCTTTTCTCTAATCACAACAGGTCTCTGCTAAGTCAGGCAGTCCACAACCCCACATGCTGGTCAATGTCATTAAAACCACATGCTAAGACAGGGGACTTTAATGACATGCCACAGAAATTAAGCATCCTTTTGGATATCTGAGTTACCTTCTCTAGTCAGTCGATTTAGGCGCTTCACGTTGAAACAAGCACATATCTCCAAATCAGTTTAAGTTTGGTTAGATTAATCTCTATAGTGACCCTCCATTTTATGTATCAACCATCTACCATTTCACTAACAGCCCATTAACACATAACCTAGTTTGCTAGCATGCAGTGCACTCTGGTGGCAACAATTAGCACTTTTTAGAATTTTTGCAATGTTTTCATGAACCTATTAGTAAAAGGCCCATGGAGTGTACCACAATGCGAGTTTTACAGTTTCATTAACTTGTTTAAGCTGGCTTAACTAACCCATAGTCACAATTAAAAGTAAATGGCAGTACAATTGTGAGCTGCAATTCGTAAGATCCAAAATTCAGAAACCTCAAGAAACTTCAGAGTAATGTTACTTCATAGTACACTCCACAGAACAAATTTCAGAACTTATTTCACTAGCTTGTAGTTCTCAAACCAGTGAGAGTCCAGCACTACATTATTGCATCAGTAGTCTACTTGCAGGAGTCCACCTGATCACATCCAGTACATGCATGTAGGAAATTGCTTTTTTCAAGTCTATCAGATTACTGGGGGACCAGCTACAGTTTGATAGTGTGAATCTGTTTACAATAATGAGCCCACACATTGAACTGATGTCCTGTATCACCGCATCAAAAAGAAAGAGCACAGTCAGTTTTGAACATATATTTATTAAACTGAATGCATCCAGACAGAGGCCCAGGTCACTCATTCTCCTCGCTGCGTAACCGGGCATTGGGATTAGTGACCTTGATGGCAAGTTGTGCTGCCCGCTCTACGATCAACTTCCTGTTCTTTGAAGAAACGTTGTGGGCAATTTCAGCACAATGTGTCCTATAGCAAAAGAACAGCCTTTACTAAAACATATACAACCAATCCATAATCAAGACAGTACAACCGAGACCAGATATCCTCATGATAAATTCTCAGCAATTAGACATTGTGATGATTAAAACTACATGGAAATCATGAAAACAGTCTAATAAATGTACAAGGACATCCTTTAAACAACACTACTTGATTAGATAAGTTGAAATGTACTATATTGTAAATGTATGTCCATCTCAATTTACTGCATTTTAGATGGAAATCTAACCAAATCTCTAGCACAAAGATTTTATGTGCATTTCTAAATCACTAATACACCAATCTGAGAAAAACAGCAACAGGTTCACCAGTTCACTCCCCTCTACAACTGAACTTTGGGTTAGAATAAAGCACAAATCAGAAATGCGCCTGGTTTTTCCCAGGTATGGTCATAGATGAATGACCATTCTTTTGGGTACACAGAATTAAAGCTGGCTATTATTTTGCCACCACAGAAAAAGATGAGTACAACTAACATTTTCTTCCATCTGACGTCAGGAGACCACAGTGGTCAATGTATGGCACTTTAATTTGCAACCAATCTAATGTAGCCTTTCACAGTAAAAATTCAGCATATGGGTGATCAATGTGTGAATAAGTGACCAAAAACCCACTTTAATACAAGCTCCCTTACCTGTTGCTCATCATCAGCACCTCCAGCTCCTTGACGTTGTGTACCAGGAACTTCTTGAAGCCGGTGGGCAGCATGTGTTTAGTCTTCTTGTTGCTGCCATAACCAATGTTGGGCATCAGCATCTGGCCCTTGAAGCGCCGGCGAACCCTGTTGTCAATACCTCGGGGCTTACGCCAGTTTTTCTGGAAAAGACATGCTATCATGAGGGGGGAATGAACTCAAAAAGGTAACAGGACATTTCAGTGACAAGAGCAAGCTGAAAGCAGAAACAGCCACACTCTGCCAGAACATCATGGAAAAGGGGGGGGGGAGGAAACATACTGCGATCTTGACATAGCGGTCCGACTGATGGCGGATGAACTTTTTTGTCCGTTTCTTGACAATTTTGGGCTTTCTCAGTGGTCTTAGGGCTGCCATGGTGCTTTGAGGAGGGTAGAACAGAAATTAGTGGAAAACATTATTTCTTCACCTAGACCACAATTGATTTTCAGCTTCCTCAAGTGCTCAAAGATCTCTCCTGAGAGTAATGTGTGTGTATGTATGTGTGTATGTATGTAAACGGCCCCATAATTTCACGTGAGACACCAGGCGAGATCAAATGATGACTTAAGCATGGGAATTTGCAGCTGAGGTTGAACTGCACATATACAGCACACTCCAACACTTTAATACAGAAACTGGGTACACCAGCTGTAGTCCACAATTTCTACATAGTTCAACGTCAGCACACGACTTTTAACTCAAATTTTATTTGACAATAATAATGTCAGAGGTGGGAGAAACTGTATATGCAACTACACGATCATCACTGAATACCGTACAATACGCACACAGTAAAGGCACAAACTATAGGGGTTAAGGGTACTAAACTTTACGCTTCGTTGTGGTCATCATAAATTAATATTATAAATAAAATGCAACAGTGGTTACAGCGGCCTACTGCAGTAGGCACGTTACCTTTACAGACTGTAGTTACTAAGGTAGCCGACAACACCATTGCCTCCTTCAGTATAGTCAACTGTTCAGAAGATTACCAAGCTACCTAAAGAATATATCTCTACTTCTAAAACGACCCAGACAACTGAAAACTCGACAGAGTCGAATACCGATACACCAGCCGTGTTTGGAAAACCACAATCACGAAATATACTTGCGGAAATCTGAGAACGAGGACGGCACATTTATAACAGTCCTTTAACTACAAATTCTTTACAAATACAATTCGCGGAAATAAAATAATACTACGTTTCCCACAACAAGTATGCATAGTAATTTTTATTCTTATACACTAAAACTAGAGGATGATAATAGATAGTTTTCACTTACCAGAATTTATCCTGTCTTCTCCGAAGACAGTTCAGAGGAAGAGAGAGCGAAAGCAAAGGATGCCGGGAAAAGTGAGCTCGAGCTTGCAAGTCAAACTGAAAAGAAAAGCTGTGTGGTTGATTATGTCTGATTAATCCGGATAAAAATATGGACTTATTTAGTTATTCTTTATTTTACCAGTTTACTACGTGCACAAAGGCTTATCTTTAAAATGTTGTTTTTATTTTTTATATTGTTCTACTGTGTATTTATCTTCGAGGACCCGAGGGCTGGACTGGTCACGTGACCGTGTCCATTATGGTCCTTATGGTTATGACAAATGAACCGCCACCGGTCACAGGTTGGAAATGGAGGATACGTAAGGGAATTGCGTTATGTTCCAAGCATTTAATACCTAGATTTGCAAGGTGTTTTCAGGAAAAAAAAAAAATTGCAAAACGCTTGCCAAGCAGTTTTATCATAAAATGAGAGAGGTGTTGTTATGATTTTGGGGAACCCTGGTACGTGTCAGTTCCTATCTTATATGTTACGTTGATCGTTCAAAGGCCAGGCCAGGCCAGGCCAGGGCAGGGAAGCTGGCCTTCTGGAGTTGTTCCAATTAAACCTAGAAAATGCACAATACTATTCATCTTCAGCAAGTGTGGCATGAAAGGTGTGGTCTTTGTATGTGGTTTTGACCAAATACGACCATTTTTAACTGATCGTAAAAACGGAACAAGTGGCAAGTACATATAAAATAGTGGGGCGGTACTTTTCACATTAACTTAAGTAAAAATGCAACAGTATTGACTAAAATAACGCCAGAACTGCTGACGAATGTCCACTTTGTAATGAGATCTAGTAACATGAAATACAGCCATAACTGCTCTTTTATTAGTATTCTGTCCCAGGCATGCATTCATCCATCAGAACCAGTGCAGTGTCGCAATGACTCGAACTGGTGCATATCCAGGAACGAATAAGACACAAGGCAAGAAACACCGCAGCCTGCGTAGTACTGACGGAATTAAATCTGAAAAGATGCAGTTAAAATTCCATGTACCGAGGTATGAACAATTCACAAAATTCAACTAAGTATGCATATAACGAGCAAATGATAATTCTCTTTGGTTTAACATTTTAATTTGGATAATTTAAACATTTATTTTGCCTTTTTTTGCAGCACTGAATTAAGGGAATCATTTACAACGATGAGTTTATGGATTCTGCGTCTTTGATACATTGCTATAAATATAATGTTTTGTTCTCATTAGGCTTAGCTAGACTTTAGGTTGAACGTAATTTTACATATCGTCTGCTTTCCAGCCTTTTGCAACTAATTAATGATAAACTTAATCTTCCCCCACTATTAACCTTGAGTAAATAAAATGAAATTAAAGTTTATTTATTAAGTGCACAACAATACAGCATAAAACAGTAGATGGAGGCAATGAAATGAATTGAAACGAGAGCCTGTTAGATGATTAGCCGATTTGTCGATAATCATTATAAATGAACCCTTTAATCTCCCGACCAGTAGAGTCTACCACTGTTTACTATTACTGTAAAAATTGAAGTGTATACACACTATCCTGCCTAGAAAGCTGCCATCACAACAGAGTATTGTTTCGGAATAAGATAAGTTAACATTTTTGTATTTTCCATCGAGCCACCGCATATATTGGTGACAGTATTTTTCTTTTTGAACATAATTATTGAGCCATGTGGCCAGCAGGTGCATCACGCACATTTTTAAACTGCACCATTCAGCGTGGCGAATTACAGGTTATGTTTTGGGGCATCAGAGGAACTCGGTGGGCCGCAGTGATCTCCAGGAGCTCTAAAGACACCATGCAGTGCGTCAGCAAAGCTCGACGGCAGTCGCCTGAGGTATGACGTTGGGAACGTGGTCGCCATAATAAACCCACTGAACGAAGGGTACCATAAGGGTATCAGAGCTAACACATAGTAGCGAAATACTACTGAAATTATACAGCAAGCCATCGTTGGGTTTTTTTTTTTTTGTTGTTTTTTCCCCCCTTTCTATTTTTTTATTTCCGGATTTTGCTGGAAAGGGAAGGGGGGTGGAAGATTAGTGGGACAGCGAGGTAAGGCATATGCATACGGACCTGAGCATGGCTGTCTAACTTACTCTCAGACTTGCAGATTAGCATGCTAAAGTTAGCTATTGCACTCGGTTGCCAGTTCAAGCTTAAACTATGAATTTGGCACATCACTAAACCAGCTCGCATGCATCTGGGTTGGCAACGTATTGACTGTGGATAAGATCGGGGTATCTAGAGTTTTTTTTTTTTTTTTTTTAAATTTGTTTAATTCCAGTTGGTTTTAAAGGTATATGTTGTGGTCAGCAGGGGTACTGTAAGTCTAGTAGGCAGGATCAAGTTAAACATCTGCTTAGCTGTTAGTAGGCAGCTAATGAAGCGGCAGGATCAGGATAGCTAGCTGTTGCCGAGCCTCTGTGGTGTGCGCCGTTTTGCCTGGAATTGAATTAATTTATGTAGCCGCAGGCTGATCGGTTGAGTGTACGGTCCAGCTGTGGCAGAACAGCTGTACGGTAGCTAGCTTAATTCCTTGATGTTACTGTAAAATTAACTACTAGCAACGTTCGCTGTATTTTTTAACCCTTTCGATGACTAACCCCAGCGGATAAATTCGAATTAATTTGTCCTAGTAGCAATCTACGCAAATAATAACTTCTATATCGCAAAGTTAAGGTTTATAATTGTAAAGTTTTAGTTTACACGTGTGCGTCTGTCACTCCGTCGTTTGCCTTGTAATGTGTCGTTGAGTTTGACTTGTGTTCATTAGAGATAATAGAGCGATTTAAGTACGAGCCAGAAACTGGAGCCGTATCAGGTTAAAACCCTACGATGTGAAAAGGATAACATGACTTATTTGGAAAAATTAACAGAACTTTGCGATATTAGGTTCCAGTGTTATACGTTCGTCGCCTAGAGTAGCCGAAATCACCTGTTGACTGTTGGTTGAATTCAGCCCCTTGAGAGGAATAGTCTTGACAACTGTTTGCAGGTTAAGTTTATTCTGTGGCTTTTAGTAGTGCCCATGAGACAGGTAAGCACATCTGTGGAGGAAGTTACTGTTGAGCTTGAATCATAACGTGTAGCTTGTCTGGCTTTACAGCTTCTGCACTTTTACGGTTGGTTGTTCAGCTGCCTCGAACTGTCACAAGCTGCATCATGTTGTCAGTAACTGACTTTATTGTTTTTCTCCCTCTCGTGTTCTTCCAGGTGGGGCTATGGCTCTGGGCTCTCCCAATGTGGACTCCAAGGCAGAGCTGTCTGCTCTGCTGGAGCAATGGGAACGGGAACAGCAGGGTAGCACCCAAGACCTGGTCTCCATCCTCACCAAGTTAGTGAGCACCGCTGCCTTTACTGAAGCTACTAGTACCTTTCAGCATTCTCTACAGTCAAAATTTAGTGATGGGATAAATGAGGATTCAAAACCCATTGTGGGTCAGAGTATCTTGAACTAACCAGTCAATGCTGGAGCTAAATGTGGCTTCAAAATCTGTGGTGGTGGTAGTATGCTGAACTACCAGTCAATGCTGCTAGTTCAGGATACTCCCACCCACCACATGGTTTGGAGCCTCATTTGTCCCATCACTAGTCAAAATATAACACGACATTAATCTCTATTAATTCTGCATTGTAAAGCATATGTATAGACCAAGTACACTTGTTTTTTAGAGGGGTCATCATGTTGATATTTATAATGTAAATTTATTTAATTGAACTCACTGTGAATATGCAATAATTTTCACGTTTGCCTTGTTAAATTCTCTTTTAACACCTGTGAGAACTGAAAGGATGAAGGTATGCGATACGTATATCGTTTTTAATGCAGAATCTCCGAACTGATCGAACGGGAAACCGAGGAATATCACAAAGCTGACCCCGATCCTTTTGATGACCGGCATCCAGGTCTGTCAAACATTATCAATCAGTGCGGTATGGATTTGCAGACCTGCAGTTATGAATTTTTTACACAGGGCATGACGGTTTTTTTCAGTGGCAGGCAGGACTGTGCTTACTGGGTGTGTGTATGACAGCTTCCTGCTCACTGGCCCAGTGTGGTAAAGGGCACACTGTACCGTGGTCATTTGAAGAGCTGATGGTGCTTGTGTTCACACACATGCCCTGGTTAGATAGTAATACCAAGTGATAAGGTTACCCTGCTTCCGTGATTAGGCTAGTTGTTTAAACGTTTGTTAAAGGTCATATTTTTTTTTGTGGTTATTTGATTGTTTTCCGAGGATTTATTTATTTATTTACATTTTGTGAAATGAAGGCAGTGCAGTATTACTCAGTCTGTTCTAAGGCTGACTGGTTCCCCTTTATGCCAGAATTAAGCTACTTAGTTTTTTTGCGCCTCTTTTTTTTCAGTTTGTCTCAGTACGCGTTGTGGTCTGGTTTGAACATTTTAACAGAATGTCAGCTGAATAATTAACATGAATAGCAGCCATTTAGAGGGTTGTCTGTTTAGTGTCCAGTTTATGTTGAACTCACTGCAAATGTCTTCCCTCATGCTTACCCTGCAGGAAGAGCGGATCCAGAATGCATGCTGGGACACCTGCTCAAAATTCTATTCAAGAACGATGACTTCATGAATGCGGTATTTAAAAATGAAGTTCCTAAACCTCTAATCTTGCATAAAATCTTCTGAGTGGATTCTCGCCGGAGAGATCAGTTTGACACCTCCCATGTGTTTCCTTGGCAGCTGGTCAATACCTATGTAATGACGAGCAGAGAGGTCCCTCTCAACACTGCGGCCTGCCGCCTCCTGCAGAACATCATGCCTGGTCTGGAAACAGCGGTGGTCTTCCAGGAGAAGGTAAAGCCCCCAAGGCCTCTAGTTCTTCTTATGGTACATTTGGCCTAGCCTGGCTGCTGGTAATGATCTGGATTTGCTCTGCTGCAGGAGGGTATCGTGGAGAGGCTCTTCAAGTGGGCTCAGGAGGGGGACCAGACGCTGCGCATATATGCCACAGGGCTGCTGGCTGGTGCCATGGAGAACCAGGACATTGCTGCTAACTACCGGGAGGAGAACTCTGTCCTAGTCAGTGTTGCGTTACCTGTTTCTGTGTAATACTATAACTCTTAAATGAGATCAGTACTTTAGCAATGGCATTATTTTTCTGCTTTTTGTTTTTAATACAATAATGTACCGATTCCTCAGAGGAGGTCTGAGTGTGCATCCCAAAGTGTGATGCTGATGATGTTGCGCTCTGTTCAGGTACCGCTGATGTTACAGCGCTTGCGGGAGCTGCAGGAGAAGGAAGCGGAGTGTAGGCAGGATTTCAAGCGGCCCAGTCCACGCAAGGCCCTTGGGGAGCCACTTCTCCCGCTGGATGAAGAGGCGGTGGATGGGGACTTCGAGGACGCTGCCCTGCCTATGGCAAACAATGGGACGGAGTGGGCGGAGGCACGGCCCAGTGTATATGATGGGGGGGAGAATGAATCGGATCTGTCCTTCCACCTCAACTCCGCCCACAAGACCAGCAGCCGTGCCAACTCCTCCGTAAAGCCTCTGCCGAAACCCGAGCCGGGTGACAGCGAGATGGATGCAAAGAGGGAGGACGAGGGTCGGCTGAGGAAGAAGGAAAATGGGCGCAAGGCCAAACAGAAGCTCAACTTCTCTCTCCCTGAGCCAGAAAGGAACCTGAGTGAGCTGTCCAATAGTAGCTGGTCAGAGATGAGCCCTTGGGTGATTGGCACCAACTACCACCTATATCCTCTGACCCCTGCCATTGAGCAGCGCCTCATTCTGCAGTACCTCACCCCTCTCGGAGAGTACCAGGAGGTGAGCCAAGGCCCTCTTTTGCCTCCGCTGCCTTAGTTTTCAGTCCTTTTTAGTTGTCATGGTTTCCCATTTCGGCCGATTTGTCAAGTGGCTCCAGTGATATCAGAAATGATCATTTTGCAGTCTTGCAGCTATCTTTCCAACAAAGCAGAAGTTGTACAAAATTAAGTCTGTGGTTCCCAAATGCTTTCTTCCATGCCTCCCTTTTGCAGAAGAGATGTTTTTTGAACATGTATGTGTCCAAGCTAGTCATAGTCAGCCTTCAGGGTGAGCCCCCCCCAGTTTGGGCACCTCTGATTTAAGCTATGGACTGTATGCATTTGCTTGTGCTGCGAAATGTTTCCAGTAGTTACCTGTTGGACTTTGTAATGACCGTTGAAATGTAGCTTGGGGATCATGTACCGTTTAGAACTTTGATGCGTTTTCTGGACTTTTTGCCCTTTGAAAACATGCTAGCTATTCTTAAGAGTGCCCCACACTAAATTCTCAAGCTTGACGTTTCAGGTGCTGTGCTAATAGATGTCTAAATGCTTTGGGCTGTGCCGATTCTGTCTTCTGCAGCTTTTGGCTGTGTTCATGCAGCTGGGGGCTCGTGAGCTACTCATGCATTACATTGACCTCAAACAGACCAACGACGTCCAGCTCACTTTCGAAGCTCTCAAGGTAAGTGTCCGAGCTCAGTTTTGACGTGATGCCCCCTGCAGGCGCGTGCCTTTGAGTGCAGTTCTGGCAGGCTTGGTACCATATCTGCTAAGCTGACTGTTTGTTTCCTCAACGCATCTCCTTTCTGTAGTATCTGGCTTCCTTGCTTCTACACAAGAAGTTTGCGGCAGAGTTTGTGGCCCACGGAGGGGTGCAGAAGCTGCTGGAGATCCCTCGGCCCTCCATGGCTGCCACTGGCGTTTCGCTGTGCCTTTACTACTTGGCCTACAACCAGGACGCCATGGAGCGGGTGAGACGGCACCCTTCCACGCTCCTCAGCTTTCCTTTGGTGTCCTTTGCCAAACTTGACTGGGCCGTGTCTTTGGATGCTGTGGTGAAGAGATGTTATAACCAGTATGGAAAGTAAACGGACATGGTGATTTGGTGAAAGGTCTAAGCAGGCATAACTCAGGGGTGTATGTGTAGTGTAACAGGATTTATGTGAGAGAATTCCACATTCTGGAGTGTGATAATTATGTGGAAGTTTGTGAGCCTTGAGGGCACCGCGAGAATAGTGTACGACCTGGGGGGAAGGGGGTATTTTTAGTTGGGTGATTTTTCTTTTTTTTGTGTACAATAATCTTTTTAGATAATGCTGCTTTTGTACTGTTTTTGACTTTTTGTGTCAGTATAATTTTTTATTGCTGGCTGTTTTGGCCAGATCTGTCTTGTAAAAGACATGTTATTTCTCAGTGGGGCTAAGCTGTGTCGATTGAGGTTTATTATTAATAATAATGAATGTTTTGCAGATGGATGAATCAGTTTCCTGTTTCTTGACCAGGTGTGCATGCTTCCACCCTCCATTTTGGCCGAGGTAGTGAGCTACACCCTGTGGCTCCTCGAGTGCTCCCACGCATCCGGGTGCTGTCATGCCACCATGTTCTTCTCCATCTCCTTTGCCTTCCGTGCCGTCCTTGAGCTCTTCGACCGCCAGGATGGTCTTCGCAGGCTGGTCAATCTGGTCGGTGTCTCTGCAGCCTTGGGCCTTCCTCAGTTCTGCTGTTTTCTCCACTGTGTCGACTCTCTTTGGCTTAGCCAGTCTGTCTACCTGGCTCTCGCTCACAGATCAGCACGTTGGAGATCCTCAACCCCGAGGACCAGGGGGCGCTGCTGAGTGACGACGAGATTTTCTCAAGTCGGCAGACTGCCAAACACACGTGCATGGCGCTTAGGAGGTACTTTGAGGCTCACCTGGCCATAAAGGTGGAGCAGGTGAAGCAGTCCTTGCACCGTACTGAGGGAGGTACCCCAGTCCACCCACAGCCCTACTACAAGGTGAAGTTTGCTGGGTGACTTGTGGATGTGAATATCTGAGGTCGTCTGTGGTGATGTTGTGCATCAGCTTTATAGTATCGTGGATTAGCGAGTTATTGTATCTACTGAATCAGAGTGTGATAGTGAAAATGTAAATGGGGATGTATGACATTTAGAGCTTGCACATGTATGATGTTCCCAGGCATGCACCTACACCCACGAGCAGGTGGTGGAGATGATGGAGTTCCTCACTGAGTATGGCCCTGCTCGACTCTACTGGGAGCCAGCTGAGGTCTTCCACAAGCTCTCCTGTGTCCAGCTTCTGCTGCAGCTCATCTCCATTGCTTGTGATTGGAGGACCTACTATGGAAGGTTCGAGGCCTGACTATCAGACTGTCCCTTTTCACAGAAGTAATGCATAGGCTTAGTGGTAATTAAGAGATGTATGCCAGCTTTCTTAATTAATAGTGCAAATGTAGTTGTGAGTCTGTAATTTTGTGGTACGAATGCTCGTAATGTGAACCGCATGTAGCCTTTGAACTGAGACCGTGTCATGTTTGTCTACACCTCCCTACTTGCCCAGGTCTGTATTTCTCAGTATTCCCCTTGCTGTGGGGCATGTTTGGCTTTTGGTGAAGTCTGTGGTGATGATTACAGACATAGGGCTGTATTCTCCCATCAGGCGCTTAAGTCTCTTGAGTTTATACTCACCTCTCCGCCACGCGTATTCTCCCGTCAGCTGAAGTATCTCACCCCCAGCACACAGGAACGCAGAAAGTTCGAAACTTGCTGAAGACGCAGTGGATATGTTTGAATAAACTTGCGCATGATAAAACTAGCCAAGTAAACGTACTCCTAGAATGAGGGAAAAAAACTACGTTGTGGTAATTATTTAACAATGTATTGCTGAGGGAAAAAAGCTGCAATGAACTCCATTAATAAGGTATGTCAGTGGCAGGTGGATTTGATGCGAAATAAAACTATGACAAAAAGCTTGAAACGCAGATGTAATGGCAAAGATCTGAATAGCACGGCCTTTCCAACAGTATGTGGATGGTCCCGGTACAACCAAGCACGAGTGACTTGGGCCGTTTGGAATGGAAACGTAAATACAACGCAACACTGCAAACTTGTAATGTTGCATTTCAAAGCACAAAAAAACAAAAAGACATGACTATGAGCTTAGTGTTATGGTGGCCACCAGTAATATGGGATCCTTCAGTATAGAAAGGTAAAATGCTGAGTCCTGTATTGGGCTACACATAATTTCATATACACACATACATGTGAACTCACATTTTCTTCAGGGGACTCAGTTTTCAGCACTAGCCTGTACTCCACGCCTGCGAGATGTAAATGGCGGTGAGATCTCAAGTTTTTCATTCCCCCCCCCCCATTAGCAAAAAATTTCTCTTTGCCATGCTTTGGTAGCACAGAATTTTGTGTCGCCATCTACCCCAGTAGAACTAAATTTCTTGTAGCAGACAGCCCCCCGCTCATATAAAATTCTCGCCGCTTATGGTTTTTCGTGCGAAACTTGCTTAAGTCAGGTGGGAGAATGTACTTAAGTAAAAAACACGTAGCTACTTGCTTTTGACTTAAGTTGACAGGAGAATACAGCCCATGGTGTCCATTTAGTTTTGATTCTGTCACCCGAGCTCTATTCCATATTCTGAGATGTGAACTCCTCATCCTTCCTTCCTGTTCCCTAGGAGTGACACCGTCCGATATGCCCTGGATATCTTGGCAATCCTCACAGTGGTGCCCAAGACACAGCTGCTCCTGGGTGAATCTGTGGACGTTCTGGATGAGGGGGGCTCCTCAGTCTCCACTGTGGGTCAGTCACCATGCCGTCTCCTGGCCCCAAACACGGACTGGGACTGGGGGGAGGTGTTTAAGCCAGTGGGATTTGTTAGATTGTGGCTTTTGTCCTCTGATGGTCAGATATAATCGTCACTGTGTCTACAGTCTCTGCTATGACAACCTCAGAAAAGCTCGCCTAAGTTCAAACAACTTTTCAGTTCAACATGGTTTCAAAAAATTCTGAACCCTCCTGTTTTTGCAATAGCTTTGATCCTGAACCAGTTTTGATCATTTTTGGCTGGACGGCTGCAGGCCTGCGTGAAAGCTGACAGATGACACTTTGAACACTTGCTCTAACTGTATGACTTTGCGGTTTGACTTTGATGTTTATCATTGTGCATATTATTCAGATTTGTTGCTTGTATTATAAAGTACAGTAGAAGTACATAAAACAGGTGTGGTATTAAAAATAAAATTAACATTCTGTTACAATTTTCTTAAGGCACATTTCTGTCAAAAAGAATCAAAATGAACTGTTATTGTGAAAAGGGCTTAGTGTTTTTTTAAACATAATGTAATTATAATGAAAGGAGAATGCAAAGCTATTTATCCATGCATGTGTATTGATTAAAATTTTGATAATGTATTAGAAGGCCATTTTCTCTCTCCCCCCCCACCCTGTACCTGTGGTGGTTAAATGTGGCTGTTTGTGAGTTTGAAACATTCCCATGTTTCTCTGCAGGGATGAGTATCATCCTGGTGGTAGCAGAGGGCGAGGTGTTTGTCAACGATGCCGAGATCCAGAAGTCGGCACTGCAGGTGGTGATCAACTGTGTGTGCGCACCAGACAAGCGCGTGTCCAGCATTGGCAAGTTCATTGCGGGAACCCCCCGCCGGCGGCTGCCCCACAATACCAAGAGCAGTGAGAGCGTACTGACCAAAATGTGGAACGTGGTGCAGTCCAACAACGGCATCAAGGTGCTGCTCTCGCTGCTCACCGTTAAGATGCCCATCACGGACGCTGACCAGATCCGGGCTCTGGCCTGCAAGGCTCTGGTGGGCCTGTCTCGAAGCGCCTCCGTCAGGCAGATCATCAGCAAACTGCCACTCTTCAGCAGCGGGCAGATCCAGCAGCTGATGAAGGAGCCTGTGTTACAGGACAAGCGTAGCGAGCATGTGCGCTTCTGCAAGTTTGCCGCCGAGCTCATCGAGCGCGTGTCTGGGAAGCCCCTGCTCATTGGTGCTGACGTGTCCCTGGCCCGCCTGCAGAGGGCCAGCGTGGTGGCTCAGTCCCGCATCACCTTCCCTGAGAAGGAGCTCCTGCTGCTCATCCGCAGCCACCTGCTGGCCAAGGGCCTCAATGAGACGGCCAACGCGCTCACCAAGGAGGCCGACCTGCCCATGTTCCTGCCTCACTCCTCCTCTGCCTTTCCCACCGTTTCTGTTGCTCCCCCAGCCTCTCCTGTAGCCACCCTTCCACGTACTCCTCGTCTGGCCAATGGTGTGGCTGCTCGGTTGGGCCATGCCTCCCTCTCCTCTACCCCATCCTCTGGCCACGCCCAGCCCCGCCCATCAACTTCCCAGCCCTTGTCCTCTCTCCCTCCCCCACCTCCTCCGGCCCCGCCTCCGCATAGCAATGGCTCCCCCCTGATTGGGCGCATCATCTTCACCCGAGAGAGGCCCTCCCCCAGCGTTGGCATCGGCAGTAGTAAGAAACCAAGGGTGCTGAGGCAGAAGTCGGACCACGGCGCTTTCAGTCAGACTCCCGCCATGAAAAAGCAGCCGGACCGGCACCTGCCCTCGCCGCCGGCGCTTGACAGTATCATCACAGAATATCTCCGGGAGCAGCATGCACGCTGTAAGAACCCAGTCACCACCTGCCCCCCATTCTCCCTCTTCACCCCACACCAGTGTCCCGAGCCCAAGCAGAGGCGCCAGGCGCCCACCAACTTCACCCCCAGGCACACGCGCAGGGTGGTCTACCCCAAGTACGGCGGCGTGGACGGCGGCTGCTTCGACAGGCATCTCATCTTCAGCAGGTCAGCCGGCTCTGCGGCGTCTTGCCTCGATCTGCTGGTGATGAGTGCGCTCGCGCTGAGTCTTGCGCTTTTGGCCCCGCCCCCTCGCAGGTTCCGGCCCATCTCGGTGTTCAGGGAAGCCGAGGAGGATGAGAGCGGCTTCATGTGCTGTGCCTTCTCTGCACGCGAGCGCTTCCTCATGCTGGGCACCTGCACGGGGCAGCTCAAACTCTACAACGTCTTCACGGGACAGGAGGAAGCCAGCTACAGCTGCCACAGCTCTGCTATCACGCACCTGGAGCCCTCGCGGGTCAGTGGAAGGCCGCGCTCTCGGGGATTACCGCATGACCAGCTCCAGCACAGCTTCTGTTTTTCTCATTATTCCAGAGAATGGCACTCCTGCAGGGCCTTCTGTATTTACTTATAGCTCTGGCTCATTAATTATTCAGGTGGCTTCTTCGTTTTCACGTATTGATTTAAATGTTTTTTCTTTGCCATGTATTCAATCTGTTATCCTTTTACTGGGCATCTTAGGGTAAATACGAGGGCACTGATATCCATAATGAGACACGAGGAGAGAGAAGGAGAGAGAGGACGTGTCATTGATGCTGTTCCTGGCATTCCTGTAGGATATGCCACAGGCTGTGGGGATCCTGACATGTTCTCCAACTCTGTGCTGTTGAGGCCCTGATTTATTTCATCTGCCCTGCCAATCTGTGTCTTTCCCCAGGATGGTTCTCTGCTCCTCACATCAGCCTCATGGAGTTACCCCCTGTCTGCTCTGTGGGGCATGCAGTCTGTGTTCATGATGAAGTAAGTTATTCTTAGAAGCACGGTTCTTTGTCCTCATCTATTATGAAGCCTGTGCTATCCTGAGAGCGCGAGTGCCGTCTCAGTTTCGTGGCTGTTAAAAGCAGAGCGGTGAAAGGCCTTTATTTTTCAGGCATTCCTTTTTAGATGACCATTACGTGGAGTTCAGTAAACTTTCTCAGGACCGAGTCATTGGCACGAAGGAATACATCGCTCACGTGAGTTTACCGTCTCTTCCCCCTCCTATATCTATGTGCTGCTGTGCCTCTCTCACTATTGTCTCCCATCCAGATATATGACATCCAGACGGGCCAAAAGACCTTGACCCTCAACAACCCCGACTTGGCCAACAATTACAAGAGGAACTGTGCCACCTTTAATCCCACCGACGATCTGGTGCTGAACGACGGCGTGCTGTGGGATGTGCGCTCCGCTCAGGCCATTCACAAATTCGATAAATTCAACATGAATATCAGTGGCGTCTTCCACCCCAATGGACTCGAGGTCATAATCAACACAGAGATTGTATCCTTATCTGTCTCGATATGCATGTGTGCTGTTATGTATGGTTTGGCCATATTCTGCTCATCTATATCGCTGCTATGCCTGCTATTGAAACTGCTGTCATTGTAGTTCTGTATCTGTGTGGACTAACAATCGTGTTGTGTGCTCACGTTGACGATGATTCATGTAGAGATGGTCTGTATGACTTATGCAGTTTCACACGTTGGGTGTGATCGTACTTAATAAGTCTATCAGTGGGACTTGCGGACTTTTCACCTTCTCCATACGGTTCCGGCCCTGGACCAGTGCAGGATAGTCTTCAACAACAATGGCACAGTCATCTACGGAGGTTAGTCTCCGTCCACGTCTCTTTGTATGACATGTCATGTCTTTTTCTTTCTCTGCCTCTGCAAACATTTTTGAGCCGCTGAATGTCTATTTGTGAGGCCTGCATTGCCTTGCACTGTACGGTTGACTGGGGCGTCTTCCAGTCTTAAGCGATTGGGCACTTCATTTGTTCAGCGATGCTGCAGGCCGACGATGAGGAGGACATGATGGAGCAGCAGCTAAAAAGCCCCTTTGGTTCCTCCTTCAGGACTTTCGATGCAACCGACTACAAGCCCATTGGTAAGATGTATAGAACGTTATCACATCATTGAGCATGGCAGGCTATGAAAGTGTCTGCGGTAAAAGCAGATGAATCACTGCCACTTGGGGGTTTATGCCGAAAAGTTGCTTTTGTTTGATTAAACAAGTAACTTGAAGTTTTATTTGTCATTCTGGTCCCAACAGTTGTTTATGTTTGCCTCACTGTCATTTAATAAGCAAAAGGAGGAAAAAAAAAGTAATATCTTTTATCTTCTAGCAACAATCGATGTGAAAAGGAATATTTTTGACCTCTGCACAGACACTAAAGATTGCTATCTAGCTGTCATTGAGGTGAGTGTTCGTGAGCACTGGATGTGTGGCTGAAAGGATACACTTTATTCCTGTGTGACTTGTGGTGTGCAGGTCCACATGATAGGAGGGCTGCTCGTAGATTGCATGCTGTTTGCCCTTGTAGAACCAAGACTCAATCAACATGGACACGGTCTGCCGACTCTACGAGGTGGGCCGGCAGCGATTGGCAGAGGAAGAGGAGGATGAAGAAGACCAGGCAAGTCACCAGATGTGTCACCATCTGAAACAATTCATTCTGACACACAGATTAGAACATTCTTTATTGTAATGGGACTATTTTTGGCACTCCTTTTGCATTGCATTTCCACCTAGTCGCCAGTTGTTGACAGATTGTATGCCATTTTGATAACGTGAAAACAGGAGGATGAAGACCAAGAGGATGATGACGACGATGACGACGACGATTCTGACGATGACCTAGATGATGTGGACACAGATCCCTTGCTAGCCGAGCTAGAGAATGAGAATGGTGGTGAGGAGGAGGAAGAGGAAGAAGAGGATGATGGAGAGCATGACTTCTCGCCTTCTGATGATGAAGAGGTCGCGCGCCTGCTGGAAGAGGAAGGTGAAGAAGATGACGAAGATGATGATGAGGATTCAGATGACAATGAAGATGTGGAGCTCATTCTGGAGAATAGTGAGTATTGGTGTCGTTGCTTTCTCTTGCAGTCTCATCATTTTGTAGAGCTTGATTTGGTTGCATCAGAGGCAAGGGGCATCTGAATTCATTTGTTTATTTTCTGTGGCTTATTAGAGTACGTCTGTGGATAAGCGATGTGAATGTCCAACATGCTAAGAATAGGCCATTTTTAAGTTGGAGATCATTTTGTATTGCGAATAACCTCTTTGTGCTTTTTTTCTGGTCAAGATGTGATGTTTTCCTGTAATTTTGCTCTTCCAGCAGACAGTTCTGATAACTCAGACCTGGAGGATGACATCATTCTGTCATTGAATGAGTGAAGACTCACTGGACAAACGAATGCAGAGCACCGAGATCCAACTCCTGGGTAACAGGTTATGGGGGAATGCTGACAAAACATAGCAGCCATGCTAATAAAGTGCAGTTAGAGCAGGAGGTGAGCGATGTGGTAAGGGGCAACGATGGAGTTTGGGTTGGTCAGGTCTGAGCTTTGATGGCGAGACAGCCTCTGCTTGAGGGATCGGCGTGAGTATACGGCTCACTCATGAGATGGGCACGTGGCCCAGTGCAGTTTGGCAGGAGACGTACAGAGGTACGTTAGCCCAAGAGTGACTGAAAAATTTGTATGAGTTTCTTAAACAAATGCATAGTTTTATATGATAATGTGGCTTTATAAGTGTCTAAGTACATTCAGTATGCCATAAAATGCCAGTAATCTTTTTTTTTTTTTTTTTTTTTTATTTATTTCCAGTCTTAGATACTATTTTGAAATATTTGCAAAGATGAAGCAGCCCTTAGTTGTGTGTAGGAGGTGATTATGATTAGAGGGGAGTGCCCATCCCCCTGGTGGCTTGGAGTGGCACTGCGCTGTCAGCAGCCCTGCAGCTGGGCTGCATTTCAGCTGTGTCTGAGCCATGATGGGTGGCCCTTGACAGAGGAAGTCTGCACTGGAACTGTCCGATGCCCCGTGCACTGACTGGTCCTCCATTTCCCACTCTTCTTACTACCGAGCGACATCATCCTTTGCAGCTCGCTGCTACAGCCAGGAAGCCCCACGCAGCCGTTTCACGGCTTACTTGCGTCCCTCAGTTCAACGGGCTGATTTCTGTGCCTGTGTGAAAACCATGTTGGCAGGGGTGGCACGGCTGATGGCTTCTGCTGTGACCAAGCTCATACAAATTGTGTTTATAAATACAGAGAGCACATATTACTGACCGGATTACAGCCTTAAAGCATTGCTTCAGTGTTTCGATGGGTTGATTTTTTTGAGATGCATAAAATGCAGAAATATGAACACCTGCCTATGACATTATGCATGTTATATAGTGTCCTACTTTCAGTTTCACCTGAAATGTCGCATAACCCTTCAAGCTATTTATGATGATGGGATTGTGTTTTTCTACTCCCTCAAGAAAAACATTATGGTTTTAGTCCCCCACATAAGCCATTTCATTATGCTTTAAAAACTGAACACTGATCAGGGACTGATGAGCTTTGTAATTTTTGCATATATTAAACTTTATGATCAACTTCTAGTGGGTCGGGGAAATACTGAGGGAATTGTTTCTTACTTATACAAATCAGTTTTCCGTTCCTCTGCCATTTCAGTGAGGCTTCACTGCCCACGGATGCCTCAAAATGTGCCTGCATGTATGAAGCAGAGCATGCTGACACGTCCTCTATTCTCCAAAGCATGGAAAGGACTCTTTAGAAAACACTGTAAGACAACAGTATTGCAGATATAAAGTGCCAGTCATTAGCAGATAGGGCAAGATCGTCATGTAGGATGTCAGTGCTGAGCTTCTCAGTTGAGGCTCTTCCCCCCCTCATTTTTGTTTTCAGGTGTTTTGTCAGTTGTGTTTTTAATTGCAGCATTTATCACCTCCAGTGTAAAAACCACTATCGATACTTGTACAAAATGAAAAGTATTTTTACTATAAATGGAACTGAAAATATCTCTCTCCCCTTGTTTCTTATTGTTTCTCCTCACAGCAGACATGTTCACATGTCAGATTACCCGCCAGTGAGACATGCTACAAGGGAGATGCAATATCCCTAAAGGCCTATGGGTGGCACTGTAATAAGCCTTTCCGTAAATAACAGCTGTTGACAATTTCATTTTATTTATTTTAGTCTTTTGTGTGTTTCAGGGCTGTGTGTATCACACACTCATTCAGGTAATACAGGAGCACTCTGGAGTTTGTATTGACATCTCATTTTGAATTATGGTGACCATTTATGTTCAGACATGCACTCAAAACCTCTGCTCCTGGATTCCCATGCCTCATTAAAGAATGTTTATGGTTCATAATCTGTGTCTATTGACCACTTTTAAGATGTCTACCAACTTGGGAAGTCTGTCTGTAGAGCTCAAGTAGTTTTGACATAAAGATCAGGTCTTGATGCATGGAGGAACAGCGGTTGTGCTTTTCCTCTGAATGCCGAATGCATCGAGATATGTTCCATTCAAAAATAAGTGGTATGGGTCTGAATGCAAACACAAAATCTTCATGAGCAGTTTAAGCTAAGTGGGAATTCCAAACCTCTGTGGCAGAAGGCAACTTCTGCACTAGAAGAGACAGACAGCCTTGCCTGAAGCCAAAGGCGGCAATGCTTATATGATGCAGATGGCTTTGCTTCTCATTTTCACTCTTCTCAGCCACACAAATGGCAGTCATTCTTAGTATGCGTGACACAATGCAAATGAGCTGGAACGGCCCTTAAAAAGTACGGCCAGTTCTAGATCATATTTTCAAAAAAAACAAGTTATTGTTAGACCTGTGGTCCTTACAGCAGAGGTGTTGTATGAAACGTAGTAGTACGATTATCAGCCCTGGGTTAGAGTTGCAATTTAAAATAGCTACTACCTAGCAATTCTCATTTAATTGGTTGTCCTTTTGGTGTTCACATACCTCAGTTTAAAAAGCACTGTAACCAGGAGATAAAATCGTTTCGGAAAACATCAAGTGCAGTGCAGTATTGACCATTGGCCTCCATCTGGGCTTGTTAGATTGTTTTCAACCTGGGCTCTTCACTTTTCGGTTCCCTTCCTGGAGGGGCCACAGTCAAGGGTTTTCTTTTGCATAGCACTGAAAAACGCCAATCAAACATTCCTGAATCGACCTGCATCTCGGATTCTTTACATTTGTAATGACAACTGGAATTCTATGGTATTCTTGTAAGTGGATATCCCTCTCAAATCCGTTTATGTTTAAGTAACAGAAATAAAATATTACTGGGAATATACTTTTGAGCGCGTGTCTTACTTAATCAGAGTATCCCTTAATATTCAGGCAGCAGTACTGCCGCACAATGACAAAGCCCTCCAACAGACCCTCTAGAAACGACCTTTATGGCGCTCCTGTACATGTTGCACTGGCGATGTCGGTCGTCTGTGAATTGACACTACAGTGTTGACAACTGCGGTCACGTGACGACGGGTGTGTGAAAATGGCGCATCTGGATAATTCACAATTAGTTCTAGATACACCCATACAGTCTCCGGCACCGTACTGGGATCAAGGAGAACGAATCTCCGGACGGGAGTGCGAAGACAGCGGCTTTTCACGGCAGCATTTATAAATATGGGCACTGCTCTCTGCATGTAGAATTTGACGTAACAGTTTGTCACGAAAGGGGAGTTATGACCACCGTGAAATATAAATAAATAAATCGGTCCGGTTCTGGTCGGCATGCTGCTGCGTTAATCGTCTGCGATCCTCCTATACAAGTGCTGAGCCACAGATGACGGGAAACACGCCACCGTCTGCCGTTTGCATTGTGAGGCAGCAATAAGGCACAGTGCAAAAAATGGATCTTTAAACATAGTTGTTTGATATAGATGCGGTGTTTTATAGCTAGGGTTTTTTTTTTGTTGTTTTTTACCGTCAGTTCTTCTAATGTCATTTGGCTGCTATGATATGCAGCTCTGAATGTACGGGTGTCTGCGAGATTTATGCAACGTGCGCTTACATTCGTTCATGAAAACGAATAAATCAGGGCTTACTTGTTTGGAATTTCACCAAAATCATGTGGATGCCAACAGAGGAAGAGAAATTTGGAGTTGGTAAGTGCATTTTATTCGGCTAGTAATCCATTTTGCCATGCATTTATATTGCATATACGTTTCAAAATCTCAATTTATAGACGAAAGTGAATTTCTAAAATTCAGAGTTTTATTGGCCTCCAAATCGAAGAATGTGTTATTATTTGGTGATATTTAACGGGAAAACGTGAAACCTTATTTTATCAAGGTAATGTTTTTTCATGAATTTGCGCAAAAACGTATTAATTTACTTATCCTCCAGCACCCCCGCACACACAGTATCACTTGCCTTTCCAGTCTCCTACATCATTTACTGTGATATTAAAGTAGCGTCTTTCTATATCAAAAACCGCACAATTTTCTGTCGAATAGTCACGTCATCTGATTTATTCTCAAAATATGCATGTTAAGGTTACAATACAGTAAACAGTTTCTCTGTTCGAGTAAAACACGAAATGCAATTCATCTTGGTAGCCGAGAGGGGGCACTAAAACCGCGCACGACTCCAACAGGTGCGTCAGGTGCAAGCCTGGACATTACATCTTTTCTCCTCAGCTGCTGCTCTATAGTTAAATCATTATTGTTCGCACTAATGCCGATTTATATATTATCAATAAATAGTTTTAAGAGAATATTTTTTCGCTAATGCAACTGACTTTTAATATACCTTTCTTAGTTTTTACCAACAATGTCCTTAGGACCCATGGGGAAACACAGGGCCCAATTTAATAAATGATTAAATAAATTTCTCTGCGATAGTGTTATGTATAGCCAAGATGTTCGACGATGCATACATAAATAAGTCCTTAGAGATACTACTGTAATCTGCTCTGCTTGAATAGTGTCAATACACCAACTATGTGTAAGATTCTTGATGGATTGAGAGAGTGAGTTCTACTCTACCATAAAGAATGTATTTTGATCAAGATGAAGGGTGGCAGAATTTAATGCTTCTCTGTATATTTTGGATATATTTTCAGTCTGTTAATTTGTCACGGAAATCCAGTCTCGGAGTGAACAGTCATCACAGAAAAATGTAATGTTCTGAGAAATTTATTGTAATATGATAATAAAACAGATGGTTAAAGTGGATTTTAATGAGAGAGGTTGGTGGCTGGTTATAAAAACTGCACTGAACAACTGGTTGTATTTTATTGTGTGTTTTGGGAATATCCTTTGATCATGAAGCGAGTGCCTCGGAAACGATCTCCAGAGCAGGGTATATTAAGTACCTGTAAAGTTCTGAATCGTCAAGCACTGGATGTGGAAGCAGGTCTGGAAGGTGAAGTACTGCAGAATTCTGCCCATTCCCTGTCAGGGATAGATCACTTGTGGGAGGGAGACGTGAGGATGCCGCCATTGATTCGCCTGAGCAGTCTGCTCCATTAAGGGCTATTAAGTCGCCATTTAGTCTCGCGCGTTGTGGTTGCGGGACAGAGGCTTTAGGTTACAGGTTTACTCCTTTGGGGCTATGAGGACCAGGCTAAGTAAGACCTATCCCGAGGAATGCATCAGCAAGCATGACGTCTGTATCAGTTACTGTACCAGACACACTACGGGTTGTTCTATTCTTCTCGCTAATGGCTGACCTGCAAAGTTTCTCATGCTGCCAATGTCAGTATTACTAAGGTACAGCACCACTACTTCGCACTACAGCATACTCCTCACAGTATTGCTTTTCAATAAAATTGTACTGGACATGAGTGAGAAGCCAGGCACTAGGACTTTCAAGCTCATGTTGTTAGCCCTGTGCCATAGGACCTCTACGTAGAGTTTACAGTGTTACACTTCATGTTAGGTGTTGGCATCACAGTGTTCGTGGAAACAGACAAAATATTGTTACTCTGCTGTGACCCTGAGAAACCTAGTCAACCAGAATTATAGCTGCAAAATAAAATCACAAGATGTATCTATGATTGGATGAAACCTACGGCGAAGTGAATAAATGTAATTTTCTTTTAGCTCATTTAATTAACAGTTATAGGAAATTGATAAATCTAGGAAGAATAGCTATATATAGAGGCTATATAAAAAATTTATCTGATGCTAATAATGCCATCATGCTATCTATTTTTCTTAAGCACTTGTCCAGTTAGGGCTACGTTGATCTAGAGCTAATACCAGGTGAGTTTAGGCCGGGCTACTCAGTCGCTCAGATGTGCTGAGACACTCCAGAGAGCTGGGACCAAATTTGAGCCTTTGTGTTAACAGCAGCGCACCACTTTTAATGTTACTGCATCTAAAGTACGTCACGGAGTCCCACGTATGAATTGTGTATGTCATCTCATTGCTGACATAACTTGTATAAGCAGGGTTGTTGTGGAGACAAAACAGGCATCGAGGAGCAGTGACGCTTCAAGCCTTAAATTTGGCTTATTATTAACAGAAATGTTATATTGGTGCTTCACTGGTTAGTACCTTCAGTCATTGTCAGTGTCTTCTGCTGATGACATAAATGGAGTTAACGAGAAGCTCAACTCATTTTCTTAATGTAACGGTTGCAGATGAAGACTGATATTTCATCTTCGTTGAAACCGTGTCTAAACTTGGATATCCCCAATACAGTTCTTTTATCATCTTCTTTCCTTCAGGGATCTCGGACAGATTGTCTTTTATTTCAAAGATGTGATTTTTCTTTCGAATTTTTTTAAGCTCCAACACCAGTGTGTCTTCTGCCTCAAATGCAGTAGGAGTTACTTAACGAGCACACGGTGTTGATGTGATTTCTCTCATCAGAGGTTCTTCTGGTTTGCTTGTGTGCCAGGTCCTACGTATTTGATTGATAATTTTATTACAGCTGCACAGACAGTGTGTGGAGCGGCCAGGGACTTGACGGGATAATGAAACCATTTAGAAGCAGGACTCAGGAGTCGTCTAGTTAAAATTTACTTACATCATTACGTTCGTTTAATTGTGTGTCTGCTTTACTCATGGGAGTTGGAAGTTTTATCATAATCAGAACTGGAGCAGCTTCTCGTTTTGCATATTTACATTGCTGCAGGTATGATAAAAATGTGACTAATACTGACAATTAAACTTAATACTCATGCAAAAATAAAATGAGAGTACCAGAAACAGGGAAGAAAGACCGTTGATTATATGGACACGCCGTAGTATTATTATTTGAGGCTGAATGGCACTCCTTAGCATTTATGCGGCCTTTAATAGGTGAAGGGTGGACAGCATGGCAACTCGCCGGGTGATGCTCACTCCCCACAGATTCAGCGTTATGGATTAGAGTCTTGTCAGAGTGTTTAACTGTCCTTGGGCATTTCCACTGTATTTCTGAACATTCCTGAGACACATTCTTCCGGGGGAATGTTGATCCTGGTCTTTGTGTTTGCATATATACCGGTGACTTGGCTGTGGTTTTCCACATGATGGCCTGTGTTTCCTAATGTGTCTCCAGATCGTCAAAACATTCCGGCGATTTTTGGCTCACAAAATCATCGACGGTCAGTATACTAATAGTAATTTCTTCATTAATGACTTCATTGTGAGATGACATCAGTTACACAAAGTAAAAGATTTAAACATGCTAATTAATGAATAGTCTGGGTAGTCATAATAATTATGTTTGTTAATTTGTCAATCATCTAGAGTTTCCAGAGATGGATGATTCATTTGTCCTTTAACAAAAAATGGGCAAGAAATGTAGGTGTAGATACATTTAAACTGCCTAGAAGTAAGTGCGGACATGCGTCTAAATTAAATAAGCAATTTTGTAGCTACAGAATGAGATTGTCCGACTATAAATGAGAAAATTCTAACCAACTAAAGGGAGGAATCAATTCTACGAGCCCAGCACCAGCACTGCCCCCATCAACAGAGGTCATTTTGCTTCATTGTACTGACCAAGAACAAGGCTGGGTAAGTCCGAACCAGGCTGGATTCCACTATGATTAGGAAGCCGGATGGGGCCATGAATGTAACGTGACAAAGAATTACAGAAATAGGCTCTGACAGCTATAGGGCAAAAAGCGGCAGTGGAACATGATAGACGTGTGAAAGCTTACACTGTTCATAATGCACCAGTATTATGTATGGTTATATGGCTTTTCTAAAACATAACCGTCATCGTTTTATAACCACATGTATTTAGGACTATGTCTGTGAACCATGCCCAAGATAAGCAAAATGCAGTCATAGTCCTTACAAAACATACTATCAGTTGAATCATGCTTAATTCAAATTCAACACAGAGGTCTTTAAATATATATATAGGCATAATGGATTTAATAAATCTAAAAATCTTGACTTGTACATGACAAAAGTACAAGCACTTATCTATAAACTTGATTTCAAGGAGGCAGAAGCTGAATCAGTTTATTTACGACAAATAAATATATATTGTCATAGCACACTACACACTTGAATGGATGGATGGATGGATGGATTTACCAATACATTTAAATAACTGATTTCCTCATGCAGTTTAATGTAGGCACAAATTCGGACAAATCAGATATCTAACTAAAGTTGATTTCATAACATATATCTACATGAAAGACAATATTTTCCTCCTAGAAATATAACTTCTGTACAGAAGAGACTGAAAGAACTATTATCATCATCATCTTAAAAGCACAAGGCAATATAGAAACATGGGGGATGCACAAATACATTTTAGGTACGTAGTGACCAGGAGCGATTCTAGGATTTGACTTTTAGGGGGGGCTCAGCCCTTAGTGAGTTCAACAAGGTCATAGGAATCAAATCCTTCTGCAATACCCTAAGCTACGGCCTGTATTTTTCTAATGGGCTAACTAACAGTAACTTCTGCCTTCTTAAAAAATACATAAAGGAAAAACCTGCTTTTATTTCTTATATAAGGCTATGAAGCACTGTCAACAGCGAGTATCAGTAATGATACCAAATACGGAGAAAGAGAACAGACCCCCCCGCACCGCTAACACCACCTTCGCGTGGATCAACCTTTACAATACACACCTACCTGCTGCTGGCCTGATAGAAAAAACTTTCTTATATCCATCTATGAGGAAACAGACATTTAATAAGGCTAGTGTTACCAAAAATATTTACGTTAGTTTGACTGTTAGGGTTTGTTTTAATAGACATTCAGTAGCAGATAACACATTATTTCATATAAAAATTCAGTTACTGAGTAGATGGACTTAACCTGATTAACCAACATGATTTAAGTTCATGTGTTTAATTCAGTGTTTTGCCACACTGAATTGTACAATAAACTTACTGTGTGTCGCTGGCATCATGTAATTCAACTGTCAAACTATAACCCAGTTAAAAAAAAAGCCCATCTTTGAGCTTCACGTATACTCAAGAACATAAAGGAAATCCTCAAATGGGGGGAGGGCAATGATACGTATGTAAATAGAAAGTAGAAGAAATGATAAGCGGTTTTGGTTTTATTTGTAAATGTGTCAGATTTCATGTTTTCAGGACCCAACCACATAAATGGACCAGAACTTTTTAGAGTGGCTGAGAAAAAAAAATGGGGCTCAAGCCCCCCTAAAAAGGGTCTAGAATCGCCTGTGATAGTGACTAATTTGCCCTGTGTGGTACCATCACAAGTTGTTCATACAGCAGAGTTCATACTCTGTGTCCCTATTACATAAACACTGTTGTATGTTTCTTTGATTTCACTATATAAGCAATACATTTAGTTTAATGATCCTTGTAGCCTCACATAAAGGCTTTGGGCTGTTAGTGATGGTTTTAGGGTTGCTGCCTTTGGTGTGTAGATGAGCGATTGAGAAAAATGAATGAATATTGGTACACTAGGGTCAGGAGTGGGACACAAAGCCATAGGTGGTGACCTTACCATTGGCTTTTGACTTCCTAGTATATAAGAGTGCCGTAACAGTCACTGAAGACCTGATGTATGGCCTGTACAAGGGTGTGTGCTGGCTTAGCCAAAGAGAGCTAGCATGGCAGTCCTTGGAACTGTATCTCATAGCTTTCTCCTGTTGGCAATGCAGTTGGGGCTGCAGCTTTTGGCATTGAAGACTGGGGTTCTTGTCTTGTGGCTCTCAGGCGAAATTGCTGCACTATTATAATTTGTAGTATGTATTAGAGATTGTGTTGGACAAAAATGCTTTTAGACCGTACTGCCAGTTTTATTATACACTTTGAAGGGGTATGCTCATGATGCAGCTCTAACTGGCTGTGCTGAGTGGCCTCTGTCCATAGTGAAGGACATGGCAGGCTGGACTAAAACATGTTAGAATGAAGGAGCAGGTCAAGTAACACATTGATAATGACAGAGGTAACAAGCCATGCTACTTGCAAATGTTTTTGAGAAATACTTGTAAATTAGTGAAGGATTGTAATATTCCGTATAATATTGGAATCGCAGGACATGACATCGAATTGCCTGCATCAAGGTCTGACATGTCTGAAATGGTTCCTGATAGTAGGCTCAGTTTTATTCAGTTGAACATCAGTGCTAGGATCTCCACAATCCTAGATAAGCAGTGGGAACTAAGATGGGTGGGTGCGTAACCAATTCACCTGTCTTTGCAATATATTGGATGGATTGCTTCTTCAGTTTTTGCATGTGCTACTGGTATGAAAACCATGGTAAATTTTGTTAGGAGCAGTGTGTAAGTAATCTTACGCCCAAGTTGCTATTAAGCATCCTGCGACTGCTAATCATATTGCTGTTGAGCCCTTGAGCAAGGCTTTTAACCCCAAAACAGCACCTTGGGCACCGGATTAAAGGCTCATCCTGTGCTCTCACCTGGAGCTTAGCTCTCACCTGTGTATGAGTGTTTGTGTGTCTCACGGACAGCAAAAACGTTACGTGAACAGACTGCGTGTTTCTACGTACTCGACTTGTACAAACGGCAAATTAGTAGATTAATCTCGACAGGGTTATCCTTCTCTCTGTCCTGGGAATTTGTTAGTTGTGGCAGCTCATGAACAGAGTGATTTTGGTTCAGAACATTTGTACCTTTGGATCCGTTTTTGTTTGAAGGGTAGGGAGATACATTAATCATCTTATTAGTAAAGACTATGTCTGAAACCTGTAGTATGTTTTGGAATAGTATCGGAATACTTCAAGAGCATGGAGTATTCTGAAAGCCTGCTTACTTTACAAGTTAATTGCATTGTTCGCAGGAGGGAGTGGCATATCTGGTAGTGCAGTATATTAATTTCTAACCATAAAATAATATTATCTCAGTGTATTTGAAATGTAATATAGTCAGCATACAATAACTGAAATAAAGTCAACAGAAGCTTGTTCTTTTAAAAAAGTCTCCTTATTTTGCACAGTTTGCTTCTTGTAAAAATTCTTGGCTGAAAATCAGAAGTCATGTTTTTTAGTATCTGCCGCACATTTTTTTGTCTTTGGGTAAAAGTGGTGAAATGAGTGACAGCTGTCCATCTGTAATGTCTTTTATAAGATGGACCTGCAGCTGCTTGGCGCTGGGCTGCCCAGGATGAGCATCCTGCTGAGCTGCAATCATCTAGCCCTCTTCTAACTTTCTGGGTCAGCATGCAGAGCTTAGTGTCATTGGTCTGTTCTGCTGAGGACTTTCTCCTACTTTAGGCTAATGTAGTGCCGTTGATATGTTCTTCACCTTCCTAGGATCTTCTAGGGGTTGATTTTGACCCACTTCAGCAATTTGTGCGCAGCTCATAGCTCGCTTTACTTCCTGTCCTTTAGCATTTTTAAACATTTTTTTTTTTACAGTAATTTTTTGGTAATTCCATTGGCCACTATTAATATGTCAGAATAATTAAAGTAGGGATATAGCAGTTCTATACTTAAGTTGAGGTAATTAATCATAAAATAGATGCACTATTTCGACTAGTCTGCTTACCTGGAAATTGGCTTCGTTAGGATTAGGGATAGGGTTAGTGTCAGGGTCGGTGTCGTTAGGACCATCTGCGCAAAATCATGTAATTTGCTTATACTGGCAAAATACACCATAGTTCACAAAAATTCCAGGATGTTTTTCCATCAATTTATCCATGTATGTGTTTGAAGGTAGCAAAGGTCACCAAGGCCACATATATCCTACTGGAATTTATACTTCAACTATGTCCTAACAGTGTTATCATGTCTGGATTGCTACCCTTTCTTCTATCATATGATAGGGGTTTTATTAATTTTG
Organism: Gymnarchus niloticus; assembly: GCA_009936485.2. Classification (NCBI taxonomy): domain Eukaryota; kingdom Metazoa; phylum Chordata; class Actinopteri; order Osteoglossiformes; family Gymnarchidae; genus Gymnarchus; species Gymnarchus niloticus. Next base: position 8,028,982 of record JAACJT020000086.1, on the reverse strand, counting down.
GTTGTATGGAGTTTCTTCTGCATGGTATTCTTTTGTCATTTCTAAGTATGCTATTGCGTGATTGTATTTGTTTAAGGACTGCGGTTATCTCGGCCCGTTCTTTAGCCTGCAGAGACTGAGAGATTAGCTTCCAGAAAAAGGAGAATCGTCATGCAGAAATGAGAAGGATGCATTGAATGCTGCATTCCTTCTTCTTCCCATGGTCCAAATCCACAGAGGAATTACATGGACTGAAACACATGAAATTCCTTCTCAGTAGCTTTGTCTAAAGAAAGCATCTCAGGGGATTGCAGAACATCTCTGCTGTTCTATAGGTGCCTGCCAACAGACCGTGGAACGCTTATACAATTCTGAAGGTGTCAATTATGTGATGAGAGGCATGTATGGCCACAGTCATCGTGTGCATGCTCTAATCTGAGAGTGCCATCGTCATAAATAAAATGCAATTATTACTGTAGGAATACTACTTGATGTATGCCTCTCTAGAGCTTTAAAACATTCGTTAAAGCACACTGTGATTATCCTGGGTGCTAGTCCCAAAATATTCACAGAAAACTGGGAATTGCTGGCTTTTACATGGAATTGGATAGTTCAGGCTCTTTCACCAAAACGTCTGACATCTGTGAAAGGTCTTTGCTTGGCTTTGAGGCTGCTTTATCAGCCCAATATTTAGTCATTGTAACAGTGATTAGCACTCTTAGTTTGCCAGAGGCGTTTGGATAAAGTTCCTCAGCTCTTTGGAATGTGAGAACAGAACTCGTCAAGATGAATGATGACATAACCTGGCTCATAAAAGTAATCCATCAATAATGCTGAGCGTGGTTCATGTGAACAGTGGACGAGTTCCTTGACCAGTGCCGTTCTTTATCAGTTTATGCTGGTCTGGTGGGGGCTATTACAAAAGCTATGGGGAAGGCTAGGCCAGGATCGTGGGAAGCATTCATTAATCCTAGTGATGGTTTTTAGTGCTGATCCCATCTATATTAGGCATAGTGCAACTACTTTATTTATGCTTTTTTTAAGGGAGGCATTGAATAAAACTGTAGATTCAAGGCAGCAGTGTATAGGCTACATCATATATAGGTTTCAGTAATGGGCAGCAAAGTCACCATAAAGGGGCCATACAAAAAAATGTGTAATGCGTGTATTTGCCAGTAATTGACCAGCAATGCTCATCTTTTTCTGTAGTTTCCCTGTAATAAAAAACAGCCCCACGTTGAATTTGCTTGCATTTCAGGTCTCGTATGATGACAGACAAGCGAGTTGGACAAGATGCAGTTGTTCGTGTTTGTAAAGCAAGTGATTCACTGACAAATTTTTGGAGAAGTTGGTTATGTGTTACAAAATCGTCTTGAAGGTGAAACTCAAGATATACACTAAAAGTATGCAATGTAGTAATGTACAGTTCCATGTATACAGTCAAAAGAGATCGTATTTTCTCTTATTATTAATTGATCGCTATGTTTTCTGTCTTTTTTTATCCTGATTACAAGCAGTGGGGCTGTAACTAGATGTGGCTTCAACAGAGATGGAGAATTTCTCAAGTGCTTGTCTGTGCCATATACACTAGTGCTCAGATAATATCTGTAACACTGGTTTGCTGAACTTACTGTAACTCGGAGTATTGTTTATTGAATATATCACTCAGTGAATCCTGAAAGGTCGAAGACTCCTACTGTTGAGCTGACAGTGAAATTTGTTTCTTTCCTCAGTTAGCATTCCGCACATTCACTCCTACCAAGCCACACTGGCTCTGTCATATGCCACCTATAGAGAATAACTGTGTTCCAGATTCTGTCATTTGTCAGCACATTCATATGAAAAGCAGTGTAATGGAGATGGTAGGAATGTGAGAAAAAGGATGGGCACTCTCTACTGGAGTGCAGTTGTTGCTTTGTAAATGAAGGTGTTTCATCAAATATTAAGGGATAAATACGCTGAATTTACTGAACTTGGTAAATGTCATCGTGGTAAAAGGAAATTTAAGCAAAATTTTGGAAGAACTCTAGAAAATGCATCGTTGTTTTCAGTCCAACTACATTACTGGGACTACATCCACTATAATAGTGGCAACAGTACAAAGTTTGCACATTGCCAAAATGTTTCAAATATCTCGTGCTTAACTCAATGGATGTCTTGAGATTTTCCAGCCACTTTTCACTTTGTTGACTTCCTAACAGAAATGGTCACCATGGTCTTATGGATCAGATGATACAGCAGTTATAACTCGTGCATGTTTTTGAATTGGCTCACTGGTCAGATCATGGAGGATAAGAGCTGTTGGCATCAGAAGGTTCTCATCTGCCATGCTGCTGCTGGGAAAGAGAAGAATCAGAGCAGAGTGAGCTGGCCACCTCCTCCAGGTCCAGCTTCTCCATTGTAAGACAAAATATGTGTTGGGTGAGGACGCAGGTTGTTGACATTTTCTCAGAGGGCAGAGTGAGTGCCTTGTTGGCTGGGGTGTGGGGGCCTCATGCGTTGGTATCAGGACTCATTGTAGGGGATGTTACTGACAGTGGCTACTGCATGGACCTTAAACGCTTTTGATGTTCACTGCGATAAAAGATGGCACTAACTTAATACTCAGTTCATTTAAATAAGATTTGCTATATCTCTGCAATTGTATGATTTGACTGTAACCAATAGGGCAGTTATTCAAGTAGTTCAAGGGTATTTTTATTGTACATGGCCTCCACCATGCATGAGCTAGCATAAATGATGTTACTACATTGCAAACTGTCTGAGGCAGCAGCCAGACACTCCTGAAATATGGCACTGCACCCCACAGAGAGCAGATGCAGAGACGGTCAGGGGATACAGAGGAGATTGCCACATCCCTGACTGTAGTTTCATCATAAGGGATTTCTGCCTTGCTTCAGCCTTGAGTACCACACACTGTGCTTCTGCATGTGTGGTAATCTGAGAAAAAAACAGATTGGAGAAGCTGAGCTGTAATGAGGCGTGTGGATCTGGCCAGATATTGCTTTGAATGTGATGCATAGTCCTGGAAGGTCAAATGACAGCTGGCAAGTTTGACAGGGTCCTTGCATGCAGGCAGTTGTGGGATGGAGTGTTGTTACACCTTTAAAATCAAATGCTGCAGCTGAAAGGTAATGTGTAATCTAAAATACATAATTACCTCATTTCCAGTTGGATCAGCAGCTGTGTTCAGATCACAAGAGACTCTTTAATTTGCTCTTTCTGCATTTAACCAGCTGACTGAGTTTAAATGAGTGAAATTAGAGATGTTGTCTAAAGCACATACTGAAATATTCTACATTTTGTTCTTAGTATTACATTTATGGTTATTTTTTTTTGCATATTATGTTGTTCTTCTGTTGGTCGTTAATTTGCATCAGTTACATAATGTTTTTTTTTTTGTAGATGCTACCCTTATCTAGACCATCATAAATATCTTCTAATGGTGAAATGTTATTAACTGAAAAAAATGATCAGTCTGGAGTCTTCTGGTCACAGAGCCAGGTGGTTCATAGCACTGCCATGTCTGCTGAGACATTCTGTTCAGGCAGAGGAGATTTAATATGGTTTGGCTATCAATGAGTTATGTAATAGCAACACTACTGTTCTTGGCTAAAGGCGCGATGCGTGTTTCGTTCTGTAAGAAGTTATTTGCAGCACAGCAGAAATAAATGGGCCACAAAGCTAGTCTGCTTCAGTATTGCTCTTGAATATTGGAATAATTTTGTTTGAATTTAACATGCATGAATGCAAAGTGGATCGGGGTTCATAATGGAAGAAGTTTATACGTAAAATATTGTATATGCTTCACAGAAACTGCATTTGTCAGTTCTTGCCTGTAGACATGACTGGGAGAGGAGAGTATTAATATATGAAAGTTTGCCATGATGCTAAATTCTGTGAGCAACAGTGGAGTACGCAGCACAGGTATGCTAACCCTGTGGGGATTTTGGGGTGAATATGGTTCATTTATTTCTGGATAGTATTGGTACTTAAATAGTAATGATATATAAATGCCAATACTATATAAATATGAATACCATGTAAATGCTAGTAGTAAATAAATAGTACTGGTACCTATGTAGTACCTGGTACATGGCATTTATAGCAGCTTTCACAGAGCTGCTCTTAGAATAGCATGGCATACAGGCCAATTGATTTTTGTATTGAGTTGTATAAATATAGTAGATGTGGCACTATTGCCAAGGAAGTGAATTGTTTTTTTCTGTTTAGCTGGTGATGCCAGCTCTTTTTGGCCAGCCAGGGAATTTTCTCACCTGGATACGATGACATTGAGAAAAGCTTTGTATTCAATTTAGGGCTGTTCACGGCACAGTCCAGCCAATTTTGTCACTCACCATGCAACCATGCCACCTTTTGTAGTGCTCTACTAGCTGTGTTGGCCTAACTCCTCCTCTCCTGCCACCCCACAGTCATCTGCAGCTTCCAAGATTCCGTGTTCCAGGGCCTTGCTCTAGAGATTGGAGAAACCGTACAGATTCTGGAGAAGACAGAAGGTGAGACTAGCCATCTTTCTAGATCCACGCTCTTAAGTTGACGATGGAGTTGGCGCCCCTAGACTGGTCTCTTTGATGAAGGTGACCAGAGCGAGCACTCTGTCTACAAGGCATTTGGGTTCTTTTTGCTTAATACCTTCCCATAAGAGTTCTAATAACAAATGACTGAAACCTAACTTCTGAAATGTTACATTATTAGACAGATTATGCAAGGGAACAGAAAGCCTGTTGTTAAATGCTGCACATTTAACATCACCAACATGTGGCTGTATAAGTAAACTGAATTAAAGTGACACCTGAGTACTGGCTAAAATGGAATTGATGTCCAGTAAGGCTCTTGCTTTCGTCTTCCGTAGAATGGTACAGAGGATTTTCCACCAGGAAACCTTCTGTCAAGGTATGTGGAATGGCATATTCTCGTCAGCCTTCAGTATTCTGTCTTTGCAGAATTAGCCAAGAGCAGAATGAGAGAAATGTGAAGAAATTAAAAAGGCCCACTTGGGGTGAAATAAAACAAATTCTGATTGTTTTGAAGCTATCTGCTCCCCAGGGGGCACTGTGGAGTTGCCTGACAGTGGAGTTTTTTGGCGCTAGTCTTGTCTCTCTTTTGTTTACCTTCTTCACTGAGTATGCTCAGGTTACAGGCTTTGAAGAATCTATAGAAAATAAATGGAAATAGGTAGACACATTTTGTATAAATTTATCATATGACTTAGGTAATGCCTTTTTCTGAAGTAACAAAATCAGACCCATCCTTGGGTTAAACCACCATACTGCTCAATGGCCTTTAACATACAACAGTTATTGTATGTGTGTGTTCATATGTGTCATGCATCATATGCAGGACTTTTTAGAATTCAAAGCATGTATAGGTTTTAGCCCTGGTTCAGTATCTTGGTTGTTGTTTCAGTAATTAATAAAGGATCCATGATGTACATGTTTATTAAAAGAGTAATCCAGTTCACACTATGATAAACTGAACACAGGATTTTTAATAGATTTGAATCAAATTTGTGTCAAGGATACACTGTCTGTTGTGGCAAAAGCTTTTAAAATTCCTTTTTAGGTATTTGTGTACAATGCTTATAGGACTTAATTTGTGAACCTCACAAAGTATAACAAATCAATAGTGATTAGTAATGACTATACAAAAATGCCTTTTATCTGGGCATTGTGTATTTGCTCCAAAAAAAACACTATTTAACATTAGAATATGTAGAAATAAAGAGCAATACAATTCAGAATTTCTTCTGTTCTCCGAAATGCTACAGGAACACAACTTTGGTTCCCAAACCTGTCCTTGAGAACACCTCAGCTATTCTGTGTATTTGTTCAATTTCCCCACCAGTTTAATTAATTAATTAACTTTGAGGTATTGATTAGCTAAACAAGGTGTACTCTTAGTTAAATTTAACAAATACATGTGTATATTGGAGGGTAGACAGAAATTCTTGGGTAACTTAAGGACATGTTTTGAAATATGTAAACTAGCACTGCCATTAAGTCATATTTTTTCAGTAGCATAAAGATAACTTAAGCATACTTTTCATTGCCTACCTAAGACATTTGCACAGTACCGTACATTAGGCTAGTCAGTTGTTTGTGCCTTGGTCATCGCCATCTAGAATAATCAATATAGAGTTCACCTGGTATAAAAACCAGAATATGTTGTGTGCCTTTAAGGCCAGTTGCATGAAGCGGTACAATTGGCTTGTTGCAAGTAATGTATCCCAAAAAGTACAGGAAGAACCTTAACCTGCATTGCTGTAGAACTGTATTTACATGAAAATATAATCATATAGCCTAAAGGGAGTACTTTTTCAATAAAATCTGAAAACAGGATTAGATACCACTAAACTTAAGGCAAGGGAAACTACATATCCTGTTAGCCTTAAGCAACTGAGAGGTCATTTCTGAGGCTGTCACAGGGCCAGAACCTTTTATAACCGTGAATAGAGAGAGTTGTGGCCCTCTACAGGGAGTAACTCTTGTTTATTTCTGCAGGGTATCTTCCCAGCTAACTATGTTCATCTGAAGAAGGCGGTTGTGTCCAACAGAGGGTGAGTATTTTGCGCTGAAAACCTCATCTTTACAGTGGGTAAACAAAGTTGGCAAGATAGCTTTTTATTTTTTATGTTTTAGTATAATTTTAGTACGAGTCATTGAAAGTAATATGTGAAAAATTCAAATGGAACTAAGTGGATAGCCCTGTTGCCTCTCACCTTTAGAGTTGGGGGTCTGAATCCTACCTCCTCTCCGTGTGTGGAGTTTATGTTATCCATGAATCATGTGTGGTTCCTCCACGTACTCTGGTTTCCTTCTGCAGTTAAAAGACATACAGTTATCCTAATTTGCATCTTTAACGTTCCCTTAGTGTACACTTGTGTGTGTTTGTGCATGCCTGTATGTGCCCTGTGATGAACTAGCATACTGTTCAGGGTGTACCCAAAGTGTGTGCTCTGTGCTAACTGACACAAGTTATAGGCTTCCTTGTGACCCTGACCAGGATAAGCAGTTAGAAGATGGATGGATGGATGGATGGATGGATGGATGGATGGATGGATGGATGGATGTACGTACGTACAAGTATTAAATGGCACAGTGTGTGTTTGTACAATGTGGATGGTTTGCAAAAAACCATTTTAAATTCATCTAAATGAACAAATATGTTTATCAAGGACTTTAAAACGGTGACTGAGAAGTCATTTTTACATGTTTATTTCATATAGGAATATGTAGGTAGAAAAATGTAAGGACTGGCTGCAAAATAATGATAAGGCACATAATATCCATCCAAAATATATGTACAAGAAATTCCATCCATCCATCCATCCATCCATCCATCCATCCATCCATCCATCCATCCATCCATCCTATCCCAGGCAACATAGGACACCAAGCTGAAGTACACCACAGGTGGATGTCAATCCATCACAAAAGACAAGAATGTAAAAATGATCATTTGAATGGTCACGTCACTCATATGCAGTTTCTTGTCAGATGCAGCCAATCATTACACTAAGTGATTCAGCCACTATTGTTACATGTTTTTACTTTATTTGATATTATCATAATGCAGCTCATGAGTGACAGTCTGTATTGGATCAAGAAAAAAGATGTCAGGTTGGACGTCAGCCCTACATGAAAGATACCTGAACCACGTTGTTGGTTTTTTAACGGGTCATACTGGTCTTTTCACAACCACCTGGAAATCTCCAGGGGAATCTGCTGCTCTGGCCTACACCTGTTGGTACCCACTACTCCACATAACAGATGCTGAATATTATCAAACCATGACAGTGATGCACTGTTGTTCTTTTTCATATGGAAGTATGCATATCTTAAGTACCAATAATTTTATGATCTCTAATTTGTTTGCTCATGGAAGTATCTAGCTAGATTGATTATAATCGTGATAGATTTCCAGCAAGGGCAGAATGAATATTTTTCTCTGATTGTTCTTGCTTTTTTAAAGGTTATTTCTTTTTTCTTTTTGCAATTTCAGGCCAAATGAAATAGTTGTGCCCTTGGAAGATCCCATCGTCACAGAGGTGACCACAACACTGCTGGAGTGGGATGTCTTGTGGAAACAGCTGTATGTGGTGAGTGTGCTTTCAGGCACCAAAGTGGGTTTAGAGTAGGGTTTCTGCTGCATTGGTGCTAGGCCTGTAACATTGCGAGAAAGTGAGTGAGCAAGGCTGACGTGGTTTCATTCGTGTTCTCTGGTAAAACCTGCATGGTGAATAGACTTCATTAATATTATTACGGAAGAAAAGAGTCTTGGTTTCAGAGGCATTCTGCATAAAGACGATGAGGATTAAGCTCAGGAATGCCTTGATAAAAGAGTCACGTGACGACACTATTCAGTAAAAGCAGAAAATACAGTAAGCTAATGGATGGGTCACATCGTAATGACTTTTTAAGCTAAGTTTCTTCATTCAGAAAATAAGATAAAATAATAATAGATTAGCAGTGGAACCTTAGATTCTCTGTGGGGAGCTGTCAGTCCAAGAGGGTGGAGAAAGGAGTGATCATGTCAGTGGTGCCGTGAAATAATTTTTGAGCACGGTCAAATTGCGTGTCCTCTAAGCTCAGAGAAGGCTGGAGCTGGCTGGTCGGCAGTGACTCTATCAGCCTGCTCATAATCAGGGTGAACGTGTGGTACCACGGACTGCTGCTACCCATGGCAGGGCCTCTGTGTTTAGCAATAAGGAAGCATCGCCAGTATAAGGGAGTGTTGTGTCAGTGTGAACAGCGGTCAGTGGTTCAAGTCTGTATTAGAGTGAATTTTAAAGTCTGGTAAATATTTGCATAAGTAATCTTAATAGTATTATACCATGCTTTGGTGAATGTCATATAATCTAAAACAGTGCTATTTTGTTTCATTGTTTCAATATTTTAGTTTGTAAATTTGAATGACTATTATGTATTTTTGAATAATTTCACTTACGTATCTTTTCTTTAAACTTATCAAAAAGATCTACCATATTATCTTTGCACGAAACAGCTATTCAGTTGATTCTCCAGATCTCGAAATCCTGGCCTCCGAGTTCATATGATTCAGCTGTGTTCAATGGTCACAGCTGTCATTAACGGCTGTCTTTTGGCATTCATCTGTACGTCGTCAGATAATTTGACTGTGATCTAACAGGAAGTATAATGTGGGAATATGTGAAGCAATTTTCTTCTAGGATTTAATGGTGGGGTGGCAGTATAGGTTCCTGCAAGAGATGAAACTACAGTTTTCTTTTTTTTTTTCTTTTACGTTGCAGTTACAGTACCTCTTTATCCAGGCCAGGGAAGAGAGTAGAAATAAGATGGGAGGTATGGCACAGTACTTGTGACTGGCACTACTTCCGACCAATTGTGTGTTCCCAGGGCTCTCTGCAGCTCTGCCACTGACACAGCGGGGGAGACTGTGTGGGCAGGCTGGTGAAGGCTTCACACAATGGCAGTTAGGTAACTGCAGCACACAGATAGTGGGAGAGACTGGTAGAGAAAATGCTTTTGGTTTTCAGTCTGCACGTTGGTGAAGGTAACTCTCATAGAGGAAGAGGCAGAGAATGAGTTTGAGGGAACAGAGGGCAAGCCAATGGACTTTACTGCAACATCAGAGAGCTGTCTCACAAGCTGTTATTCCCCCTCAGCTGGTCACAAGCCCATAAATTCGGCCACTTGTCTAGGTTGTTGAAGATCTGGAGCCGAATCGCTGTGAGTACTGGAAAAAAAAATGTCAATGCAGTTTCGAAAATGCAAAGACCAAGCGCCTCTGCATTTGACAGAGCACTTTTTGACCAAAGAGAGGTGTTTTCTTAGAAGAACCTGCTGTTAGGCTTTCTTGGTGTGGGCGGTGGGGGTGGGGATTCTTCACCCACTCCCCGTGTTATCTAGAACCGTTATGAGCTGTGCTTAGAACAGTCACTGTTTTTGTTTACTTGTTGATCTAGCCCCTTTAGCAAATTAGCATGCTTCCCTCATCATTTTTTCTTTCTCTCCCCAGATATCAGGTGTTCATCCTGAATTAGTGTATGCATATTATTAAATGCACAGTCCTTGGGTTCAGCTCACTTGTTTTTTTGCTTAATGCTTTGACGGCTGTTTCGGCCTGGAAGTACAGTATTCGGGGTCTTGATCGCATGACGATGCACCAAATTCCAATGAGTAACAATTTTGGAAGTAAAAGGAGGGAGTAAAGACCATTAATTGCTTTTTGTAGAGATCCTCAGTTGTATACAAAGTTGCATTTTATCACTTAGTTTTTGTGTATGTACCTCCCATTATGGTAGCTGTAATAAGGATTATCGTTAGTGCTGTAACTGTTCGACGTGCTTAGATCAGTTGAATTTGTGGCCTGTGAAAAGAGCAGATGGATACACTCTGATACAATACATCGGTGTGTTTCTAGGAGCTCTGCAGTCATTTGTCACATTATTGTCATTCTCTTCTGGCCTTCTTTCTTTTGCTGTTTTTTATTATCGGACTAGTACTCGAGTTCGGTAGTCAGCCCGGATGAGTACGGGCAGCTCTGGTGCCTGTACACAGAGTCTTAGGTCATGTGGATTCTGGCCCGGAATGCAGGTGGTGGCACTCTGGCCATGCTTGTTTGGCGTGCCTGTAGACTGTCTGGGATTGATGGAAGACCAGGATGAAGTATGAGCAGCTTTCTTTGCTATAACTGTCTTTATATCCTCCACAGCACCTCTCATTTTAAAATGAATTGATTTAATTGGTGCGTGTGATGGGTTGTCCCCTGCCTTGTACCCTGTGCTGCCTGGAATAGGCTCCAGACCCCCCCGTGACCCTGCATAGGATCAGGGGTTCGGAAAATGAGTGAAAAAATGAACGAATGGATCATTTGTGCACTCATCCCGGCTGTAAATGTGTGCAAATAGTTACTGAAATTGGTATGATGTATACTCTGTCTGCCAAGGAAAAGTCCCAGCATAGTGGAATGTGATGGAAGTAATAACATGTTCATTTGTGGCAGGAAGTATGTGAATGTTATTGGCTTGGATTGATTGAAACCATTAGCTTTTGATGTGCCACGCAATCACACGTTTGTTAAGCTTCTCTAGCCGAAGTATCATTTACCAATTGTGTCTGGGAGCCCCCTGTTGGAAGAAGAAATCGACACTGTTTTGCAGTGGGAGGGGCTAACTGGTCCTCGGCAACATGGCAGGCTGCTACAAAGCAATCTTGATATCTGTTTGGGAGCTTTGGAGCTTCTGCCAATGGTGAGATTACATCACTTCTCGCGGCTTTTGCGTGACAACCAGTGATTCAATGCAGAGAGAGAGGGAGCCGAGCTGTTACAGAGGCGGGAGTCAGGGGGCGCATCTGCTCCTTGGCAAGCAGCAATTCCTGGCTCTTATGTTAGACACAGAAGTGGACACAGCTAAGGCTGAGGAGAAGAACGAGGCAGAATTGCCAGTTGGTTGTTAGCAGCTGCACAGCATACTTTTTTTTTTTGTTCAGTTTGTCTTGGGGACCTTTAGATACAGTCGAATAAAATGGTTCACACAAAACAAGAAACAGTTTCTTGTTTTCAATTCCACAGCCCATATAAAACAGTCTGCAGCCTACTCTCAATGTCTCAGTGCACTGTTCTGCTACATCCCACAGAAAAGTTGCAGGCGAAGCAGTAATGTTCATTCTGTCACACGCCAGCTATCTTGGGGATTTTCATCAGATCTGGGTGCATCTGGAGAACTTATCTCTTTGTTCAAAGCATGAGCCTGCGCTCCCTTTAAAACTGGTGAATTGCTTTTTTTTTTTTTTTTTTTTTAATAAAGTGTTTGTTTGCAGTCGTCTTGAACCCCGTATGGTGAAATCACGAGACATACTGAAGCTTTTGGTTTTGACTGGTTTTTTGACCAGGTGTAGGATGGTGATATGGGTACACTGTTGTATGCCAAGAAAACTAAAGAAATGTCTTTTCTCAAATGGGTATTTTTTGGCTTAAGTTCATTTTTTAGATGTCTGGTGTGGGTTTGCAAAGCCCATGTTGCTTTGTTGTTGTTTCTTCTGCCTATAGGGAATGGCTCATGGAGACACCAATGGTTTTCATCCAGTAATTCATTATCTGTGTGTTAAATATGTCATATAGGAGCTGACATCAGTTTGTAGGGGACGTGTCAATGTTATTTCCCTTTGTTTCAGTTTCACCAATGTATAAGAGTCTTGGAAACATATACTTCTGCATATAATATTTTGTGCATATGTCAGGCACAGGCTGTCTTCCTGTCCTTTGATTCGCAGCAATATCAGCTTCTGGGATGCTCCTCTTGAGCCCCCAACAGTCGCCTTGTCGTCATACATTTCATTTAAGCTGTACTTCTACACAGATGATCTGACAATCTGCATAATAGCCGTGTCTCTTGTGTGTTTCATTCTTCACTCGTCATGCTATGCGCACAATATAAAAGATGACTGATGTCGCATGGCTTTAATGCAGAGAACTCGTACATGCTGTACAGAAATGAGGCTGTTTGTGAAGACGCCTGAAACGTATTGGTTTTGTCTCGAGCAGCCTCCAGAATGAGCACACCACAATGCAGCAGCTCACTCTGAGCCTGTGAGTCACTGCTGTGAGTCATACTAAACACTGCAACCCTGTGACTCACTCTGCTCCCTGCAAAGCTAAAGCAGAGGGCAATTAAGCATCTGCATTCATTACCAGATGCTTGCAGGTTCTAATCCACCGTGAGAATCTATTCTACTTTGAGAGAGATGTTTGCATTGCTACAGTAACCATTTTGCATAATTGCCCAGTTTGATTAGCATGATAAGTCACCCTCTGTTCGGAAATGAATTGTAGAAATACTATGATGGTGTTCCTCGGTCAGGTTTATGAATGCACGCCCCTGCATGGAGACTGAATGCTATTTTGAAATGCATTATGGTCATAATCGTTTTCCTGTCTGTTTCCCCTGAGCACAAAGGGGTAGCGGGGGTAAGGCATGCATATGCTGGTGCGCTAAAGCCGTAAAGACGTGATCGGTTTATGCTCATGATAGTACCAGCAACTGCCTGACTGACTCTAATAGGCAGACATATAGGGTTAAAGATGGCCTTTCCCTGCAGAAACATAAGACCGACCTGTTCTACAAACTGCGGCACGTGATGAACGAGCTGATTGACCTGCGGCGGCAGCTGCTGGCTGGTCACCTGACCCAGGACCAGGTCCACGAAGTGAAGAGGCACGCCACCATACGCCTGGACTGGGGAAACGAGTAAGAGACTGCATGTATTCCGTGGGTCCTTTAATTTAGACCCATGAGATTATTTTGTTTAAAGTAGTGATGGGACAAATGAGGCTTAAAAACCCATGGTGGGTGGGAGTATGATAGCCAGCATTGATTGGTGGTTTGGGATATGTTGGGTTTTCCCCAAACCCAGGTTCGTGGAAGGACTCAAACAGAGGCGCAAGTAATACTCCTAGCCAGCACAGATTTTGAAGCCTCGTTTATCTGCAGCTTTGATTGGTTAGTTCAGGATTTTCCCTACCACTGGGCCTATGGCTTCTGAAACCTCATTTAGCGCCAACTTTGATTGGTTAGTTCAGGATACTCCCACCCACCATGGGTTTTGAAGCTTCATTTGTCCCATCACAAGTTTTTAGACTATTGCATCCTCATTCTGGTCATGGCGGCCCACTTCAGACTACAGCAGGTTTCATTTCAGCACCTAATTAATTAGTCGAACAGCCTCTGATTGAAGCATTGCAAGTCATGGTACAGTCATTCTTGTATTGAAAAACTACTTGGGGCATTCTTTAGTAAAACGGCATCATTCATTTTAAAGGCTGCTTCTCAGTTAGGACTGGCCTGTAGAACATATCTCATCACAGGTCTATCTCTCACCGAACTGTGAGAGCTGGAGAAGTTGAAGATGAGTATGTGCCTTCAGTATGTCTGTGGGCGTTCTCACATAAGGCCGCAGGGTTGGCGCCGTAGGGATTAGATCCACATCCCTACTGTACACCTTATTCTGCTTTGATTGTCATGCTTGGGGGAAATCCTACCTTCTAGTTCATTTGTCATACAGATTACCTTACACAGCTTATATAATGCACATATCGTTGGACTTAAAAGGAAAAAGTACATATCCAAGATCTTTTCAGCAGAAACAGTTGTCAACAAACACGAATTTCAACACAACTGAAATTTAAAGCGAGCACGTAAGTGTAATATGAATCTTATGACACGTTCAGTCATCATCCCGATCAAAGGATAATTTGTTTGATCAAGAGCTTAGTTGGAATGGAAATGAATACGAGCCATTGGCTGCTAGGAGCATGAGTGGGAAGTTTTGATACAGACAATCCATCCGCTTGTAGGCTGGTTTTGATTTTACAGTCTGTGCGCTAGAGCCCTCCAGGAAGACAGACTCCCACACGTCCACTCACACACACTCACACACACTCACTCACACTCACGCAGATGTATACACTTACACACGCTCCACAAGCACACAAGCCACGCGCCCACACATGCGGAATCAAAGACAATAAAACAAACAAATCTGACAAAATTAAAAGACACATTTGGAAATGTTTTGGTCCAGTCTTTGTGGACGATCATTATATAATAATACAAAATAGATCCACTGTTACTACCTCATATATTCTGCAGAAGATAGCATGTCTCGGTACATCACTGTATCGAAATTAAAGCAGTAAAATTCTGACTCTTACAGTAAGTTTTTATTAATCTCCCTTTTAATGGTGTCAGCCCATAGACGATAAAACTCAAGACAAAGCTTAGAATTATAGAGTTTTATAACTGGGTTTATAACTCTAAAACTGCTTCTGTTTATTCCGATAAGAGCAAAGATGTGCTTGCTGTAGATTGTGGAAAGGGATGACGTGCACTAGCCATTACGTCCACTCTAGGAAAATTAGAATTGCTTTTTGTTGCAGATGGCCTTTTCTCTCGCTTGGTAGATGATTCTGATCATGTAGCGGATTCCTAAGCTCGCTGCTATTTTATTGATATCATTGTTTCACACCGTAAAATGCAGCACTCACAGGAGCTTTGGTGGAGATTACATAGCAATGGTCAGGGAATTTAACAGTAAGGCCACTGCCCTTGTAACTTTAAAGAGGATTCTTTACTGAAGAAAAACAAGATTGTGATGTTTCATAATTTTCTTAGATTTTGTAGAAAAAAAATAGTCGTTCACCTTGCTTAGCTCGTACACAAACTCGTTGATGTGATTTTCCCATTCCTTTCTCTTACTCGTTGGAACAGACATCTGGGGCTGGACCTTGTACCCAGACAGGAGTATGTGATGGTGGATCCAGACCAGATCAGTGTTTCAGACCTCTACAAAATGGTAGGTGAACCTGGAGGGGGTATTACTATAAATCATAGGCAAATTAACCAAATAGACTTGCTCTGGGCCGATCACACCAACTCACAATTAATAATATTATTGGGATCGGGCTTCCATGGCACGGTTCCTTTTCACAATAGATAAGGTTAAAGCTCTGAGGTAGACAGAAATAGTGTGTGGCTAAGAGGTGTGGAGTGGAATCTGATCTAACCCTGCTGAGAGGAGTGGAATCTGATCTAACCCTGCTGAGAGGAGTGGAATCTCCACAGGAGGCTGGGCACCTGGATTGTAAAACTCACCAGATGTCTGCTGCCACTGTCTGAAGGCACGTGTGCTGTAGACATGCAAAAGCATGTAATGTAGCACGGGTACCTGCTGTTCTGGCCCAAAGATTACCCAGACATCTGCTTGTGTTCTCTTTGGTTCTTGTGTCATCAATTGTCATCTACTCCAGCAAGTTCTGGACGAATGTCATTGCATTCCTTTCTCCCCTGTGTTCTTAGCACCTCTCCAGTCGACAGCGGGTCCAGCAAAGCACATCACAGGTATGCGTCGTCGGGCAGCTTAAGGAAAGAGGTGGGGGTGTCATATGTCAGATTAAACTGACATAAATGGGTGTGAAATGTTGTTTAAAATGTCGTCCCCAGAACGACAGCGCACGTGTCTCAGTGCCACATCACCTGTTGGTCAGCCTGAAAAGCTTTACCCACAACACCATCAATGAGGACGTTGACATATTCTTCTCACTGTACGACATCCGGGAGAGCAAGCAGATCAGGTAAGTTTGGGGGGGGGGGGGGAGGAGGAAACCAGAATATTCACTGAGCAACGGAAGAGCCTCTGTTTTTTTTAATGAGCTCCTCCAGTGACCTCCGTGTTGCACAGATAATGTCATCTACAGCAGCCGACGAGCTCATATCTCAGCCTAATCTCAGGGTAAGAGCTGAACTAATGCAGTGCCTTCTCAAGAGGCCTAAAAGGGAATTGCATATGTGTGCCAGGATACAGAAACCAAAATCAATATGGCCGCTTGCGCTGTGAGATGTGTTTTTCACTGCAGCTTTCTTGTTTGAAATGTGTTGATACCAGGTTATAAGAAAATGGTAAGCAAGGAGCAAACACTCAGTTTGGGAAAGAAAGAACCTTTAGCTTACACCGTTTTAAATTCACAGGAATGGTATTGTGCATCCTGCTGATAACATGAAGCTGTGCTTCCGCCTGTTTTATGTTTATCCATTGGTTGCTTGCTCCCAACTATCTCACAGGCAAGGGAGCAATTAGAAGCTTCTGAAATGCGTCCTCACACATCAGGCTTTGGTGTCTCTGAAAATGGCAAACACAGCTGTCTACTAGAACCTTTGTCTGACTCTGCAATGTTCAGGAGACTGTGACAAATTAGCAGGCAAGACCGGAACATGGATGATAAGCAAAATGGAGACTAAGATTTTGTATCCAAAAATAACCTGCTTCAGCATGACTTTATTAAACAGACTGGGGGAAATAAAGAAGTCCTTGACAAAAGGAGCCTATTCCCTAGGCTTCCACGCTCTACATCATCTGGCCGTTCGTCAAAATGCGTGGCTCAGGAAACAGCCTCTCGTCAGGTTTAAACTGTGGATGAGAGGGCAGTGAGGCTACTGGGAGGAGACAGGCAGTTCTCAAAAGGGACTCTTAAAGTAGGAGCAGGCTAATCAGCGGATATTCTAATGAGTCTAAACGAGTGTGGAGAGGGATCAGAAGGCTGATACAGAAGGAGGAATGCTTTCCCCTGGTCAGCAGATATTGCACAAATTTCTTTTATTTCTTTAGTGAGAAATTCGTGGTCCGGTTGAACAAGAGTGGCGGAGCCAAGAACGCAGAGAAAGCAGATCGTCTGTGTACTCTTTTTATGGTAATGCTGTCGTGCTCTCCTTTCTGTTAGCCAAGCAATAGACACATACAGACAAGGGCTGTCAGAGTTAACCCAGTAATGCATTCTTCTGGTTTGACCCTTTTCGCCACCCATAGTTCTTTGTTAAGTGAAGACCAGCTGCATTTTATGATTGAAAGATGGAGAAAGCAGCACCTGGTCTTTTAAATGGCAAGTTTTATTATAAATTCCTCCCAGATGGCTCGCTGGATAAAAACTACTACCTCCAGGATGAGTTTGCTTACCACAGAAGCACATAATCGCTCAAATATCATTTAAAAGCAAAACACACCATTGGTACCGTTGGCATTAGCACGGGAAGACACAAGTACCTGGCAACACCTGCCACATCAATACTTTGTGGGAGGTTTTCACTCTCTGAGTCTATTGTACAGAAAAAGCGAGCCACTTTGTCATCTGAAAATGTCAATAGGCTTGTTTGTCTTAGTGACTGGCTCAATGCAAAGAAACACAAGAATAATGGGGGCAGGGTCATTTTATTATGTGTTTGTGAAAATCTACGTAAAAAAATTGTTCAATGTTTGTTGGAAACTTACATTTCACCAAAAATTAGACCAGATGCAAAGAATATTGAATTATTTAAAAAATAATAAATGCGTTCTGATTAAGCTGATCTTATCCAGGCTTCTGCCAGAAACACAGCGGACTGTTTTTAATAGAATGATCTTTTAGGAGTCAAATAGATTATGATTAATCACGATTAAAAATTTTAATTGTTTGACAGCCCTAGCACAAACACATCTTCTATCTATTTGTATTCTGTTTCAGTTACATTGATGTATAATTAGAGATCTCTTTGAAAGATTATCCTTTGGATTAATATGCCGTGATGCAACAATATGAAGATAAGTGAGTCAGTGATCACATCCGTGAATGCATCTTTCCCATGTATGCTTGACATTTTCTCTCCATCTTGCAGGACTTGAGCAGTAAGGACCTGAAGAGAGACTTGTACATCGTAGCACATATTATAAGAACTGGTACTGAATCTCCGCCTCGAAATCCCTATTTAATATCCGTCTCTTTTGTTCCGTTGTTTACCAAAACAATATGAGACCTCTTCATCCTGATATTTGGACCAATGTGAATATTGATGTGGGAATTAAGGATATAATGTCTGTCTGTTCGTCTAGTTAACCCCACTGATGCAAATCTCCCATGTGAGCACAGGTTGAATTAGAAGGTCGTGTTTGCTTAATGCAGGGAAATGCCGCCTTGTTTCTGCAGGTCGCATGCTGTTAAATGACTCAAGGAAGGGCCCAGCGCAGGGCCAGTACCGACGCCCTCATGGCTGCGCCACTCTGGCCCTGAGCGAGGTGCTGCATGCCATATCAGAGCTCAAGGAGGAGAAAGAGTTTGTTCTCAAAGTTTACACGTGAGTAGAGCTCAGGGCTTCTCATGGTTATGTAGGTATGCTGTATACATGATACTCTTTATCAGCAATACCTATAAGAGGCAAAATCAATCTCAGACTAGCCAGCTATGACCAATGAGTGAACAGTAAGTGGGGCTTCCTAAGCACGAGACTGTTTTATTTCATTTCCTCCACCAAACTAAATATAAAAACGGAAAAAATCTGAAAAAAATCACCAGCTTCAAGCAAAGGGCAGTCTGATAGGTATATAAAAAGCAATAAAATGTATATAAAAGAATGTAATGGATACATAGGGAGGGGGAGAAATGAAGAATATATCGCTTTTTACCAGACAGTAAAGCAGATTGATGCTTCCCTGGCTGTGCCAAGGCATGAGCTGCAGATCTGCACCACTGTCCTGTTGTCCCTGGAGAAATATTTGCCAAAAATGTAAGACGGGCCTCAAGTTGACATAGGAAAACGTGCATTAAATTTAGTCTATTCAGTTAACACACAATTCCTTCCTAAATGTTCATAAAAACAACATGTTGTTAGGGATAAAAAGGTTAATGAGGCTGCACACTTAGTAGACCAGGGAACATATTTGGCCATAAATAGAAGTCATCAGGAGAGGTAACAATGAAGCTTCAGTCCAAAACACTGAAGCTTGTAGACTGCATTTGCTGTAACTAAAGGCATAAAATCAAACACAGGTTTCTACCAAAAAATAAACAATTATTCTTTTAATCGTGCTAACTGCTTGTAATTATTTGGTTTGCTGGTAATACTGATTGCCTGTGTGTATCTACTTGATTAATCTTGCAAATTGCCTGTAGGAGCCAGTGTGCCAGTTATGCTAGGATATAAATTTAGCCAGTGCTATAGATAAGTTTATGGTGTTTACCAGCTGATCATTTTCTTATTAATCATGTTGGTTAAAAGGATACAAATGTCTTTGTAACCCATTAATTCCTCAACTACAATGTTGGGTATGTACAATGATGTGTAACTACCAATGTGATGTCAGCAGTCATCTTCTAAGGTTTCAACGGTATGTAAAAGAGACATTCCACATTCACGAAGTTTGTTTATATCAGAATTAGCCTTCACGTTGTGTCGTTGCGATCAATAGGCTCATTTGCGTTCTGTGTTTACAGATGTACCAATGAGAGTGAGTGGCACCAGATTCACGAGAGCATCATCCGCAAGTCCAGCGTCAAGTCCACGGCTCCCTGCAGCAGCCACGGTGCGTATGACACAGTGTGAACTGCTCACTGTGCTTTTGGCAAGGTGCGTACTGCTTAGTGTGACTTTGACACAGTGTGTACTGTTCCGTATGTGTTTGACATGGTACATACTGCATTCTGCGTTTGATATGATGCGTACTGTATGCTGTGACACAGTGTGTACTGCATACTGCATTTGACACCGTGTGTACTGCTCAGTATACATTTGATATGATGCGTACAGTTCAGTGTGCATTTGACACTGTGTGCTGCTTA
Source organism: Gymnarchus niloticus (assembly GCA_009936485.2). NCBI lineage: Eukaryota > Metazoa > Chordata > Actinopteri > Osteoglossiformes > Gymnarchidae > Gymnarchus > Gymnarchus niloticus. Next base: position 8,008,864 of record JAACJT020000086.1, on the reverse strand, counting down.
GTGTGTGTTTGATACGGTGCGTACAGCTCAGTGTGTGTTTGATACGGTGCGTACAGCTCAGTGTGTGTTTGATACGGTGCGTACTTCTCAAATGCACTGGGTAAGCTCGAGCTGTGCTCTGCGCCATGGCTGAAAGAGGTCAGAATCTCACTTGAGGAGGAGTCGGGCAGTAGAAGCACAGCGGAGAAACCTAGAGAAGAATCTCTCACCTTTTCTGGGTATCTTCTGCATATTTCCACCTCCAATAGTTCTGGTGGTGCCTTTAGTGGCAAAGGAATTCCAGTTTTTCAGTCTGTCAGTAGCCTTCCCTGACATTTTGAAAAAAACAAAAGAGAAAAGGAACAGTAATTGATGCTCTTTCAGTAAACTGTGAATCATGTCCTATGTATGAGAGTATACCTAAACACAGCTGTGTAGCTTTGACTCTCCCAGTTGAATGCCCCCCCCCTTCATTTTTATGACTCTCTCCCATTAAGCTTCCCTCTCCACTCTCTGCTTGGTGTTCCTCTTCTATTACTTTGTCCGGTTTCCTGGGTAAACTGTGCAAAGTCCCCATTGCTGGATTACGGTGCACTAAGCTGACACTTTGGCTGCCGCTGTCTCACACCCTCTCCCCAGGCCTGATCATATCCCTGCAGTTCCTGCATGGAGAGATGCAGCAGATCCGGCGGGAGCACGCGGCACTGCTCAGCCGTGGTGTGGGCGTCAGCCGCCAGCTCACCTTCCCAGAGATCATCATGCCAGGTATGGGAGAGGGATGGAGCATGTGTGATGTGGTGACTGTTACTGTTTCGGCGGAGAGACAGCTGTCGTATGAAATCACACCCAGATCCAGGAAGCAAAAAGACAGCGTAATAGATAGTTAGCCTTAGTCTGCGTCAGTACTGTGTCAGCCATGGTTTAAACACTCCAAGTTTTTCATTTGCTGTAACGTTGCACTCCTATATGACGTACAAACGTGATGTATTTGTTTAAAGTGTGATGTTAACACATTGCCATTTATCACATGCTGTATAGGAAGTAAAAAAAACTGTACCAGACTAATTATTATTCAGCACAGTGGCTGACTGACTCAGCTAGTTAAATATACATCTACGGTTTCTCTTGGTATCAAGACAACCTGCCACAGGTTGATCGTCAGCATGGAAGACAAGGGATTTTACTGGCTCTGTGTGGAGCAATTTGCAGTCAGTTCAAATCCCATACAGCTGCCTGTTGTGTCCACTATTGACTCAGAACCATTGCTGCACTTTAGACTGTGTTGAAGTGTATTGTAAATACCTCGGTTGGATGGATGGCAGTGCTTCATAAACAATTAATGTATTGAGACAGTGAGTGTCTGGAGAAAGCCCACCCTATTGCAGTGAATTGACCTTTCAGAATTCTGGGTAACCGCCTTGATGAACTTAGCCAACAGTTTATTTGGTGCAGTTAACGTGCAATAATGAGGCTGAGTTGAAGAAGAACTGAAGAGCCTCTTGTTGAAGGTGAAGGAAGAAAGTGCTAAAGCGGGCCTGAAACTCAACATTAAAA
>JAACJT020000086.1:7986712-8007108 GCA_009936485.2 Gymnarchus niloticus | reverse complement strand
GTGATATCACTGTGTGTGGAGATGAGGACTGTGATATCACTGTGTGTAGAGATGAGGACTGTGATATCATTGTGTGTAGAGATGAGGACTGTGATATCATTGTGTGTGGAGATGAGGACTGTGATATCATTGTGTGTAGAGATGAGGACTGTGATATCATTGTGTGTAGAGATGAGGACTGTGATATCACGGTGTGTGGAGATGAGGACTGTCATATCACGGTGTGTGGAGATGAGGACTGTCATATCACGGTGTGTGGAGATGAGGACTGTCATATCACTGTGTTCACCACGCATCTGCAAAGGAAACAGAAGGAAAAGGGTGGTCTTTTTCCAATGCTATGCTGTCGTGTTCGCTAAAAAGGATTTGTGATACTGAAATAAAGAGGAGCTAGCATTACAAAAACTGAAGGATGGGTGGAGGTTAAAGCAAAAGGGGAAAAGTTTGATTTCTAGACACAGTCTAGATACTTTAGCGTCGAAGGCTTTTTGGACGCTTCCCAGGCAACGGAGGCTTCAGGATGACTGATGGAGTGAGTGGCGGTGTGGAGTAGATGACACGGACTTGACAGTGCATTTTGAAAGGCCAAAAAGTGATTTTGTGCTACTTTTGTAAGAATGCTCCACATCTTCCTGTTTTGACATCCCTTCTGACTGTTGTAGTACCTTGTTTCTCTCCATCCTTTTCCCGGTAGCTGTAATTAGACATGCCTGGTTGTATGGGAAACAGTACACTCTGTCACGCCTGAGATGGCAATCAAGGACACTTTGTGCAGTTTATCCCCCATGTTTTTATATTTGTTATTTGTAACTGGGTCATCTGTTTTGTTTTGCTTACACTTAGACTTTCGGGGTTTTGTGGAGGTACCAAAAATGGGTAATCAAAAGCTAATTAGTTCTAGATTATTAAGTGCATTCATTCTCTTATTAATCAATACATTGATTGTAATTGGGATGTTTTTAAACTGTTTCAGAATAGATTGTGCTGTGTTTTCACTGTTTTCCTCCAGCCTCACTAATGCGCTAACGCGGGACGAGTTAAAGCGGGTGCAGCAGATGCGTTTGTGTCCTTTTGTTGGATTAACGGTGTCATTGCTCTCTATTTTAGGTGATATTCGTAATGACCTGTATTTAACCTTGGAGCGAGGGGAGTTTGAGAAAGGAGGCAAGAGCGTCCAGAAGAACATTGAGGTCACTATCTATGTGTTGTATGCAGATGGACAGATCCTCAAAGTAAGTGCTGGACTCTCTAAAGTAGACAGTAATGAAATGCAGGCATAGGAAAGGCTTTAATTCTAAGCTTCAGTGTCAGAGTCTGATGCATCTGTTGGACCTTTGCAGCAGGTGTGGTGGTTTGATTTGGGGTTGGGTTTGGTGTTGAGTGAGACTTCATTCTTGCAAATCGCTCTTTTTTTTTTCCCAGGACTGCATCAGCCAGGGTACGGGAGAGCCCAGCATGAGCGAGCACCGCTCCCTTGTGTTTTACCATAACAATTCCCCCCGCTGGAACGAAATGGTCAAACTCTCCATACCCTTCGATCGCTTCCGAGGCTCCCACCTGCGCTTCGAGTTACGCCACTGCTCCAGTGAGCCCTCTCTTGTGCTTTACATCCAGCTGCGTGTATGAGGAGACCCTCCTCAATCCGGTTTACCTGATCGGCATAAAATGCGATCAGCGCTGGGTCCCTGGTGGGGAAGTCTTGTGCAGTCTGTAGTGTACTGAAAACGCGGATTCATTTCACTGAATGTTACTTTGAGTGAATGAGTGAAATGTAGAATGGAGTTATTTTGTATTCATTTAGCAAACACAAATGTCAACAACGCCATCAGAAGGTTGTAATGCTGGAGATTGGCACTCCAAAGTAGCATCTTCTTGCCTGCATTTATGTGCCTTTCTTTGCTCTGTCACAGCTAAAGATAAAGGGGAAAAGAAGCTTTTTGGCTTTGCCTTTACACCACTCATGAGGGAAGATGGAACGACTCTGTCAGATGAGAGCCATGAACTCTATGTCTATAAGGTCAGAAGGGCAACAGTAATTTTAGTAAGAAAAAGACTATTGCATGGACTCCGGGCCTTTCGTAAGCTGAGTGTTTACTTGTTTACAGTGTGATGAGAGTACCACCTTCAGTAACCATGCACTCTACCTGGGCCTACCATGTTGCAAAGAGGACCTCAGCATCTGCCCCGGCACCACCTCCAGCCCCACTTTCCAGCGCAGCCCAAAGGAGTTGCTATGGGTGTCCACGCAGCTGTGCTCCAGCAAGCTCACGCAGAACGGTAACATCTGAATGTTCCGCTGGACGTGTGCAGGCTCTGGCTCCCTGTCGGGCAAACGGTCTGAGTCCTCATCACCCTTGTACTGGTGTTTGCGTTGCCCCCCAGTGGACATGCTAGCCCTGCTTAATTGGAAATCACACCCCGATCGAGTGATGGACCTCCTGGGCCGGCTGCGCTATATCAGCGGAGAGGAGGTGGTCAAGGTGAGAGGGCTCACACAGGGAGCGAGGATAGGCCACTAATTAGGAAGTGCTGGAGTCCATAGTCCTTGAGTTCCAACAGAAATTCTCATTTACATTTACAACTTGTTTGAAAATATTTGGTTGCTCAACTGAAGCTGTATTTTTACCCATTTATACAGATGGATACTTTACTGCAGTGATACAGCTTAAGTACTTTGTTCAAGGGTTATCTAATTCACAACAGCCCCTTTTGGGATGTGACCCAGCTACCATGCTCTTACTCCATTACACTATTGTCTGCCCCCCCCCGGGTCTAATGAATGAATAAGGTGGAAACCCAGTGTGCCCTATTGTAAGATGGCATAATACTTCTACATGGATAATTTTTATATAGTGTGGAATTCATGACTAATGTGGTATTTAATTAAATTCAAAACCTCTTTATGCTTGCCTCTGCTTTTCAGTTTCTGCAAAATATCCTGGACACATTATTTTCTATTCTGGAAGACAATACCGACAAATATGGCCCATTGGTGTTTCAGTCACTGGTAAGACAAATATTACTCACAGCCTTGAATGAGGACGCTAATTGATTAGCTACAAATGTAAATGCTTTTCTGATTTTCATCCACTGCTTTTTGCGGTTGTAATTATTCATTCTATGTAAACTGGAAATTTAAAAACATGTCAGTATTAATGAAGTTATTTTGAATATTAAAGTATGCTTTTTTTTTTAAGTTGAATTTGATGATGAAATCTGCTTGCCTGCTCACGTTACTTGTCTTTGTCCCAGGTTTTCATCGTCAACTTGCAGCGGGAAGGCCGATTCTCGCACTTCCGCTCTGTCACAGACAACTACATCCACAATCACTTCTCATCGGCATTGGCGTACAAGTAAGGACGTTAGTTCTGAAGTGGGCGCAGAGTAATGGCAGGAGTATATCTAGGGCCCTGGAGGAGAACGGAAGGTTGCTCTTTCTGTACAAAAGTATTTTCACGCTGCCTCACTCCATACTAGGGTGTGATGTGTGTGGTGAGTAATTACCCAGCCTCATACTCATTCGGATGTACATCAGGTTTGAGTGGCTCATGATAATTCCAAGTAAATTCTTTGATTTTTTTTTTCCTCTGTAATAAATTACTGGGTTTGTGTCATCGGAGATGACAGAAAGGTAGTAGAAGACCAGTCCAGTTCATTGTTATAGTAAGATGCTCATTTCCTTTAGAGGCTGACAGTTTGTGGTTGATTTGAGGTGACTTTGCTCTGCCTTTCCAAGTTGGGTTTTCGAAATCTAGGTTCTTTCAGGAAAACAAAGTCCAGTTTCTTTGATCCTGTGTCTGCCATAATGATTCAGTGTTTCTTTCCTATCATCACATCTGCAGGGAACTGATCCGCTGTCTGAAATGGTACATGGAGCGTTCAGCAGAGCTGACCAGACAGGACCACATTCAGGAGGCCATGAGGGTAAGGTTAATCTGCCGTGGTCGCCTGACACTGTTTCACATTAGCAGGAGCTGATGAGAGGCTTTCAGGCTGCTTTCGTATTGCAAGAAAGTGGTTGACTAAGGGAATAATCACTAGTCAGAGACGTTCGGTTCTGTTTAAAGAGAAACTGCTCTTCTGTGGATTCTTGAATGAATACTGAACTTACCTGGCATGACGTTTGTTCACTCTTGACGGTCTTGGCATGTCTTAACACGTGCTCCTTCCCCCCACCGCAGGCTCTGGACTACCTGTTTAAGTTCATCGTCCAGTCACGCACCCTCTACTCCCAGGCAACCTGCGGGATGGAGGAGGACCAGTTTCGAGCCAGCATCCAGGAGCTCTTCCATTCAATCCGCTTTGTGCTGAGCCTGGACAGCCGCAGCTCTGAAGCCCTCGTTTTTACCCAGGTCAGAAAGAGGCGGACTCAGGCACAGACAGTCACAAATATAGATCCTGACTGAAGTAAAGACAGAGATGGTTATGAGTGTAATATCAGCCAAAGAGGCACATTTTTAAATACAGACACATATACAGAAGTTTGATTGTAGAAACAGACACTGGACCATATATTACTAAACTGAGTCCCACACATAAATAACCAAACTGGTCAGCACTTGGTAATGCCCCAAAGTTGGGCGTCTTTTCTAAATCATAACAAGTCTCAAGTGTGTTCTCCATGTTTGCTTTTTATTTTTGGCTGTGTCATTAAAATCCAACCTGTCACATATTTCAAATTAGCCTCCCTGTCTTGCCTCGTCTCCCTGAAGTGCTCGAGAGCTGGAGAGGCCTGGTGTTCTGCCGGATCTATGTGTTAGGGGGTCTTCTGGGGCTTGTTGGGGGGTCTGGCAAGATATCTTTGAGTGTAGAATTTGCAATCAGCAGAAATGTGACGTTTATTCTTCCAAGACGCCTGTAGATCCTTCCCGGTGCAGCTGTGTGCTAAAACCATAGAAAGGTGTGACTGTCTTGTCCTGCAGATGCAGCAGTGGCTTTAGACTTCCTGTATGTGTTATACCGATGAGGTGTGCAGATCTCACAAATATGAAAATGTAGTAAACACCGCATGCCTTTTTTCTTTACCTAAGTGCTACTTCTGCTTTATCTCTTGCCCCTGCTACATGTTAAAGTTCAAAGCAAGTTATTTAAAATGCACCTCAGAATGTCTTTGCTGTTTGTCGTGTGTCCATCCAAAACACATTTTATTCGTGTTTTAAGACAGTACTGTAAAGCCCAGTCATTTCAAGACGATGAATCCCTCTGAATCCCTCTGCTAGTCCTCAGCCATAGTTTCCTAAGGCCTCATCTCCCTCCTGGGTGGCTAAGTAACTCCATTAGTTTTCAGCAGCCCTGGGGCACTCATGTTTCCTATTATTCAACTCAGTCAGTAAGTAAGAGGAGCTCCTCATTTTGCTGTCCAAGCCAACAGCTCTGTTCTTTCCATCATATACCTTTCCTCCAGCCATCTTCCGCAAAGCAACTACTACATTCGTCAAGGCAGCTTCAGAATTTGTCTATTCAACGGTCATACGTTTACATGCGCCGTTTGAGTTCCAGGGTACGTCTTTAGAAGTCTGAATATTTCCTGCGCTTCTCCTTCTTACCACAGGTGGCACTGCTGAGCTCCCTGCCCGCTGTTTTTGATGAGCTGCTGCCCGTGTTCACAGTCCAAGAGGCAGCCGAACTTGTGAGGGGCACCCTGAGCAGCATGCCTAGCACAGTCCACATGGGCCAGTCCATGGACGTAGTCAAACTTCAGTCAATCGCTGGCACTGTGGACAGCAGGCTGTTTTCATTTGCAGGTAAACCCACCAGCTAAAAAATGTTTGGAGTTGTTTTCAGGACACTGCTAATATCTGCTTGCTCTTGAATCCAGGTTTCCTTCACTTTTACCTTTCTTTTCTTCCTTCTTAGTGTACCTCTATATTTGTCTTGTCCTCTCTGTCTTACAGAGTCTCGGAGAGTCTTGCTCCCTGTGGTCCTTCACCACATCCATCTTCACCTCCGCCAGCAGAGGGAGCTGCTCATCTGTTCTGGCATTCTCAGCAGCATATTCTCCTTAATCAAGGCCAGCTCCCTGGTAAATGGCACAGACAGTCATGTGACTGCTCTGACCTCTGCTACACACTGACAACTTTTCGTTCATATTTCCTTCTGTCGGTTACACTCTCTCTCTCACTGTCTCCTCTTTACCTTCTGGTCTCTCCTCCTAAATCTCCATCTATCCGTTTCTCCCCAAATCCTCCTAATTCGTCCTACTTCCCCAACACTGCCCTTTCTCCCGCCTCAAAGGAGACGTCCGTCCAGGAGGAGGTTGAGATGATGGTGGAGAGCTTGCTGGATGTGCTGCTGCAGACACTGCAAGCTATCATGAGCAAGTCCCAGTCCCCAGAGGCGTGCCGGGGTCAGCGCTGTCCGCAGTGCACGGCTGAGATCACTGTGAGTCACTGCTAGCAGAGTCCTTTTCATTCATCACAGCTGTGTTCATCTGCTATATTAAATACAGTCCCAGCCGGGCCCTCAAGACCTTCTTATACATTTCTCTAAGCCCACCTACAATCTCACACCAGCAAGGGTCTGCTTTTTGCCATATTAATGCTTTTACACTTCAGAACCAGGTTTGTCTGACTTATTTCATAGTTGAGTTTTATACATGAACTAGTTTTTCTAGGTGATTTACCAATTCCAGCTAGTTAATCAGAGGGGTGTATGTCCTCAAATTTTGGTCTACTTGTGAAAAATCTTACGATTTGATACGAGATGCTACATAACTGATGTTTTCCAAAGCTGTTGTGGCTTCTCATTTGAAAATACTACACAACCTTGATTTCCATGTTCAGACGAGTATTCACTGACACTGTTTCCTGAAGAAAATGCTAATTTCTCTGAGCAAACATTAAATCATGTGCTCTACTGCAGAGTCGTTATCGCTTCTTTTGGTTTCAAGCTAGCAAGCTGTCAGGATAAATATCAGTAATGAACTGGTTTTTAATTTACTGGCTGAAACTGTTTGCTTTAGTAAGAGAATCGAGGTAAAAAAAAACTGGCCCCAAATGTGGCATCTTCAAAATATTATTCAGCTGTTGGCATGTAATTGTGGATAACTGAAGCAATCCCTGAAAATTCCTTTCAGACTAAAGTATTATTTATAAGAGTCTTTGAATCCCTGTACAATTGTGTTAAAGTTTGTATCATTTGGGTAGGCAGTGTGTGATAACATTTTAAGAGAGGATATTTAATAGTCATGTACTTCTGTGTTACATTTGGTGTAGTCATGTTTGTCAACCAAACATGGCTATGACATGACCTTTTCAGAACTCTCTCCGCCTTACAGCCTCGCTATTGGTTCTTCTATAACATCAGGTGATTTGATTGGCTTCCTTTTCTTTCCTTAATGGCAGGGGGAGTATGTTTCCTGCCTTCTTTCTCTCCTGTGTCAGATGTCTGACGCCCACTTCCAACATCTACTTGACAATTTCCAGAGCCAGGATGAGCTCAAGGTGATCATGAATTAAGTTTCAATTTTTTTAATACATCCCTTCCCAAGATGGGTGGCCTTTTTCAATTGACATCATTACTAATAGATTAAAAGCAGTTGATAAATACTTCAGAGAGAAAAAGAAACATGACAGCAATTAGAGTAATGCAATTTTTACAGTCGATATTGTAAAAAATATGGTAGATAAGCACAAACAGAATTTCCAGGGTAGACACAGGAAAGAACCTCAGGGACTTTATGGTCACGTGGCTGGTCAGATAGCAAGGCATGCCAGCATTACACAAGTCAGGGAGACAGATGGGTTTCCGTGTCAGCTGAGCAGAAGTTAGCAGCCTTGTGGTGGGTTTCTGCTCAGCCTTCTTGTTATCTCAGTGGGTGACGGCAGGCAAGCCCATAGTGGCAGCCCTGCTTCTGCCAAGGTCAGTGCTGAAGGCTTGAACAGGTGGCTGTGTTCAGCCATAATGTGGATATGCTCAGGTGACTGTGAAACCAACAGAGGGCTGTTATGGTATTCGTTTAGTATATAAAGTCCTATCATGCCATGTAGACCGAGTATGGGCAGCAGTGGAGACCATATCTGTATACAATTACCTGAGAGTGAGAAGGCATCTATATGCAAGCCGTTCCGTAGTTTATGGCCCAATAGCTGAAGACTGCACCACAAATACTTATGTACTCACTGTAAGAATGAAACCTGAACTGTACCTGTTAGTTTTTAAACATGAATGAGTTATGTGCTGGACCATTCAGCACCTTGTGAGTTTTTGAGGCTGACCCGGATTTAATCTGGCGAACCAGTCAAATGCTGGGATATGATGATATTATATTGCATCAGTCCTTTATTGGAGTAGACATTAGTCCGTGTTGTCATTTTGCATTTCATGTAAAACGTCCACTACCATGTGATGGAGGCACATTGTAATATTGAGAAGGGGAGTGTGGATGCACCTGCCGAAGTCTGTGTGTCACCTTGAAGTCGGTTCTGTGTGCTCCATCTCTCTCAGGAGTTCCTGCTGAGAATCTTCTGCATGTTCCGTAACCTGATGAAGCTGAGTGTCTTTCCAAGAGACTGGGTCGTGCTGAGGCTCCTGACGAACCAGTGAGTTCCCCAGCCCAGTCTCACACCTTCAGCATGCTCATTCCTAGTGCTGTGAGGGGGTGGTTGTTCAGTCTAATATCTATGCATCTAATGAATATTTATGAACCTAATGAATAAGAACACTAATTATCATCAATTAATGTTGTAATTACAGAACAGAGTTATGTGAAACAAGTAAAACTACAAAACTAAAGGCCTGTTTTACTTTAGTAAGTGATAAAACAGCATTTGTCCTTCTATGTTCATAATCAATGTCAGAATTACTGAACTAAATTGAACAGTAAAGATATCGTGAATTTTTGCTTGTGTAAATTCAGTCCTGATTTTTTATTGATGGATAGTCATGTTTATCTAGGTGTGAAGCCCATTTGTCAAATGGTTTTTCTCCTACAGCATCATTTTGAAAACAACCCAGCACCTCTCACTCGCGTTGCGTAAGAATTTCACAGAAGCCAGTTTTGATTTCAAGGTGAGTTACTTGGCAGAAGTCCTGAGTTAGCTGTGTTCCTGTGCCGGATTTAAGCTTGTCTCCTTGGAGTCCTGTGGATGGAGCCACATTTTAACTATACTGGGTCTAAATCAACCTCCGAATTGGCAATCTGCTGAATTAATAATTGAATTGAGCAATTTTGCTTAAGTACTGTACTCTTGTCTGGAGCATTTCCACTATTCTGGTTTGAGTAACCAAAATTTTGATGGCAGATCCAGTTCTTTAGCCACTATGCCACCAGTGCCTCTGTAGGCTACCTGCAGCCAGTGGTAGCCTGTGGTTCTAGGCTTGAGCTGGTCTGTGTGTAACTCTCTGCTCTGACAGGTGTGGAGTTCCTACTTCAGCTTGGCTGTCCTCTACATCAGCCAGCCAAGCCTTCAGCTGGAGTCCTTCAGCCCAGCCAAGCGGAATAAAGTGCTGGACAAGTAAGATCTCAGGCTGCTCATGGCAGAACTGCCAACTATGGCCATTGCTCCAGATTGGACACTGAGAAACAAAGCTGAATTAGTTTTGGATCTAGATTTTAAAATTAAGACAATTTTTTTTTTATTATTAAAAATTGTGCAAACCGAATGACATATGGTAGTGCTATTACAAAAAGACCATAAAACCAGCTTTGCTGACATAGTCTGTGGTTATAAAAATGATGTGGGCTTGCCCCTAGTGCCTCAGTTGTGACCAACTTTAATAAAACCATAATCTTTGTTAGATGCTAGTGTGAGGATTTTTTGTGAAACATGGGTATCATAGTGAATGTGTGACACCTGGCAACCCTGCCAAGCAGGTTTTATTTAATGCTGAGGATCCACTAGTAGAATCCTGAGATGGTCCTTCTTTCTGATAGATATGCATGTGGTGTATGTGACTTTAAGAAAATTGATCATATTAAAATGTCGACAGCCAAAGGACTGTGCTTAAAGCCCTCTCTGTAAAAATCACCTATGCAAGACTACTGGTTTTTTTTTTTTTTTTTTTTTTTGGCAGATATGGAGACATGCGGGTGACGATGGCATATGACCTTTATAACATGTGGCAGAACCTGGGTGAGTCTCTCTGGACAAATGCATGCATGCATACATACATACATACACATGTACACAGCCGTACAAAATGAAACATGTCACAAAGTCATTAGGTTAAAGCTCAAAATCGTCACACCCATAATACAGGTATAAAGATAGAAACGGACTGTAGAACTGTTCAAAAGAGGAGGTCAGACTTGATGACCTTTGAATGTTCTGATGTTAAGACACCAATAGGCCCTGTGTTTGCTGTTGCCACTGCAGTCAGTGGCATTATTGAGTGACACTGTTGCCACACCCTTCCGGGGTTGAGGGTTTGAATCCTGAAGGCTGCTCGGCGTTTGTATCGAGGTCGCGTATTATTCCCCAAGTCTTGTGTGTATTCTGATGGTCCGGTTTCCTCCCAGAGTTCGAAGACATGCACTTAGGCAGGCCCCCAAATGACTGAACAGGATAAGCATTTAGAGGTTGGATGGATGTTCAAACGGGAGAATTGAAGCTCAAAGAGGGTCATCTTAACAGTGTGTGATTAATACGCGTCATGATCCATCAGCCACACAAATATATTAAAGTTTGCTGTATATTATTTGTAGCAATACCCTCTTTGTAATTATACAGTCTTGTAAAGTGTTCCTGTTTTGTCACATAGGTGAAGACAAGGTACACTTTATCCCTGGGACCATCGGAGCGTTTTTGGGTGTAACCTTGGTTCCCCAAGACGAGGTGCGGAACATCATGATCCCCATTCTCCACGACATGATTGACTGGGAGCAGCGCAGGAACGGCAACTTCAAACAGGTCACCCCCCCTTACTGCTTGGTTTACATGGACTGCCATCCTGTCCCGGCAGTGGCCCCGGAGGAGTGCTCCGGCACAGTGCTGTGCCATAATGCCATTCACTGCCGTGTCTGTGCAGGTCGAGGCTGAGCTGGCGGACAAGCTGGACACATTGGTGTCGGAGGGAAAGGGTGACGAAAGCCACCGCAAGCTAATCGGCCTGCTGTAAGTGCCAGCAGCCGTGTCGCTGTCACACCGATGCTTGCTCGGATCTGTACCCACGGTTCCCTGTGATTGAACACAGCCACTCACACCAACACAAATGTGCCTCGTTTAATAAAATGGGCAACAGTAGCAAGACAGTATCATGCTAACGCTAAACCATTTAATTTGCAGTTAATCTCATTATTAGCACATTCCTGCACGCATATTCAGCCCCCTGTAATTACCTAGATCCTGCATGCCTTTGTTCTGTGCTGGCAACATTTCGACACTGTAAGGTAATCGTCTTGCTTTTGCTCCCTGCTGCGGGGGACTAGAAGCCAACTCTTTGGCCCGTACCCCAGGTAAGCTAGCTTTTAATACCATCACGTCTAAACCCAGCATTGCTGCCTGCTTCTTATGCACTACTCATGTCCCGCCTTTTTTGGCTCTTGATGGTGACAAAGGTTTTACTGTGTCTCTCCAGCCTCTTGGAGAGGATCGAGCAGGAGGCCTGGAGGCAGATCAGCAGTTCTTTCGTCACGTCTGTTATGCGGCTCACCGAGCGCGTGCTCGATTACAAGTAAGCTCGGCGGAAAACCGCGTGTCCGTGATGGGAGTAGCATGTACACGAAAAGACACACTGACATATTTTCCAATCAGAATGGAACCACAGAATGGTCACGTGTGGGAATACTGTGTGAGCGATAACGTTCTCTCGTTCCAGGAACTGTTTAAAAGCAGGCGAGGCAGAAAACAAGAAAACTGGTTGCACTATTAACTTACTGGTATGCTTATTAACATTTTCAAATACTGGAATGACTTGCTAGCTTGAAGCATTACGGTCGACCCCTGTATTCAGCCAGATGTTTATGGATGGTCTAACTTTTCAATGCCATACTGGAGGTCCACTACAAATTTCAATCTGCATCCTTCTGGTGCTCGTTTGCCTTCTGATCACAATGTCCCAGCCACCCTTGATTGCATGTTACATTATACCGATGTTACTGGTACAAAGCACTGGTAAAACTGAAAGCTCTTTACACGCATGCGCTCATTCATGAAAATAAAGCCAAAGGTGTCCAAATTGTCTGCATATGGAAATACAAACTCTCCATAAGATTTGTAGAAATTTCAGCAATGCAAACTGCTTATAAATGTAGCGATGTGTCAATAAAATTGTCGATGAGTTGTTTTTGTGCTGCTCTTTGGCTGCATTTCCTCTTTTCTCAGAGCTTTGGTAAGTCTGAGATGAATAAGGAGGAGCTGTACATCCGCTACATCCACAAACTCTGTAATGCGCACCTGAAAACCGAGAGCTACACAGGTGAGCGCGCCGTAAAAGCTCGCGTCTTCCTGAGCGCACGTAAAGGCGCGCACGTGCACTGAGAGGCGTGTGTGCCTGTCTCCAGAAGCTGGATTCACTCTGCTGCTGTACTGGGAGCTCCTGCGCTGGGAAGGCCGACCGCTCAGGGAGTTCCTGCACTACCCAGCGCAGAGCGAGTGGCAGCGTAAGGAGGCCCTGAGCCGCAAGATCATCCACTACTTCAACAAAGGAAAGGTACATCATGCCCAGGCATTCACAACAACCCCCACACATCCTGGCGTGCACTGGAGAATAGCATACTGTAAACATACATGCACAAATACATTTTCAAATAAACATGTGTTGGGCCTGGTCGCCTTCTCCGGAGCTTTTTGGCCAGTATTTACAGTATATTTATGAGTCAGGGTCCGTTGCAGGTGTACCATGCAACTTGAGTGCCCCCTGTGGCAGTGAAGTGAAGTACATCAACAGCCTGCATAAAACAACACCCTCTTTTCTCATCCACTGCATCTCCTTTACTGGCATCAGTGTTTAGTGACCATATTGTGTATTCGAGATTCAGCAGTAAGCGACATGGATAGTTGGGAAGCTGAGTTAATGGGCAGTGGAGTGTGAAGGTGGCTTATGTACGATAGCAGTCTGAATTTCTTACAGTAAAATTTGTTTCACATAAATGTAACATTCTCTGACTCCTGGTCTTCACTTGTTATCCAAACGTGGATGAACACCACATGGTTATCCTATGGCTTAAGATTTGTCAGTGCGCTGGACGCTTGCCTACATTATTAATCGTTTTCCCATAGCCAGCTATTGAAATGCTTGAGCTTAAAAATGTTTGGAGCCATGACCTTGGCTCTGTGTCGTGCTCTGTAATAACCGGGGTTGGAAGCAAGCTTGAAAAAACTCAATAATAAGAGAAACCCTTTCACCACCACCGAAACCGTCGTCGGAAGTATAAAGGGAAATGAATCAGCCGAATGACGGCTCATTAGAGCAACGTGTGCCTTCGTTCATTAGAAGGTGCCTGCAGCAGCATAACCAGCCTGACAGGGGCATACTACTGCTGTTTTTTTAACCCTTTTCTTAAGCAGGAGAACAGCATATTTTTACCTCACATCTCCCACTTCTTATCAAGATCTGCTTATGCAAATTGAGCTGGAGTAAAACACATCCCTTAATGAAAGCTCTGATCACCAATGTCATGATACAAAAAGCTGATGTTTCTGTAGTGTGATGTGAATATCCAATTATATGGGAAAAGCCAGGCTTGAGGAGATGATTTTCTGTCTCAGTGTTATATTTGACCCCTTATACAGGTATTTGATTGCCATTTTAATGCTGCATAAATATGACAAAATTTAAACTTAATGCATTTACAAAATTACATAATTCACTTGCAGTCTAGTGAAGCTGCACCTGTTGGACCATTAGGGGGAGGTGCTGTTGCGTAGTCTGGCAGTAAACCATATGTCTGTGTGTGCAGAGCTGGGAATATGCAATTCCTGTGTGTCGTGAGCTGGCTTCCCAGTACGAGACCACCTATGACTACCAGAGCCTGAGCTGGATAAGGGTGAGTGAGGTGCTCTAGCTGGCTGAGAACTGTCACGTAACGGTCAATCGAGCAATTACAGCACTGGACCCTTTCACAATACTTGGATATCATTATACTCACTTACATAGCTCACTTTCTAAAAGTTATATCTAACATTATTTCAAGATTTCATGTTCCTTTGGTTGTGCTCATTTCTCTTCATAAGAAGCAATCTCTGACTTGAAAAGATTACTTATAGAAATTTGACCATTATTTACAGTTTGCAAATGTTAGTAGGAGGTGTGTTAATGAAATGTTGTATGTGACTCCCATGGCAGAAATTGGAAGCAACTTACTATGACAACATTCTGGAGCAGCCACGTCTTGAACCCGAATTTTTTAGAGTTGGCTTTTATGGAAAGAAATTCCCTTTCTTCCTCAGGGTAGGTTAAACCAAGTCACAGGAGATGATGCACGAATGACACAATGGTCAAAACAATAACAAACACATACTGCCTTTTTTATTCCTGCTTTCCAACCAGAACAAGGAGTTTGTGTGCCGAGGACATGATTATGAGAGGCTTGAAGCCTTCCAGCAAAGGATGCTGGGAGAATTCCCAGAAGCGATTCCCATGCAACACTCTAGTCAACCGGATGACTCCGTGTTGCAGTTTGATGGTCAATGTATCCTAACTAAATCCGCTCTTCTTTCCACAATGTGTCAGGTCTTTATTTGGCTCTGTAATTGTGCCACATTCTGCCCTTGACACTACTGTTCTCAGACCTCCAGATTTACGCAGTGACTCCTGTGCCAGAGAATGCCGACGTGCTTCAGATGCACCGTGTATCAGACCGCATCAAGAGCTTTTACCGTGTCAACAACGTGCGCCATTTTCGCTTTGACCGTCCTTTCCACAAGGGCATGAAAGACAGAGAGAATGAAATCAAGGTAGTCACATTAAGCCATTGACTCTATAATGGTCGTCTTCCACGACCGTAACGGCAACTGCACTCATATCTTTCCCGACAAGATTTACCCAAATCTACTGAAATAGATAGCTATGCTGTTATTTCTTAGTTTAGTATTGGTAATGTTACTGCGTGTGTTTTTGGGGAAAAAAATTCAAGTTTTCAAGAAAGGGGGGGGTTGTCTTATTAGACAGGTGTATCTGTCTGACAGATTTTTTTCTGGTGAACATTAAAAATATAAAAGGACTAATTGAAACAACCAAAGTCAATTTAAAAACGTCTTTGAATCGTAGACGTAACTCATGCAATATAGCATTTCAGCTAGAAGTTGTTGAATATGTAGACATAATGACTGTGCGGCTGAGAGAGAATCTGGGGTAATTGAGAAAAGGTCGGAGACCGGAGTAAAAAGAAATCTTGAAGAGTTGTCTGCCAGTAGATCTGTCATAAAGATACCCCAAAACCATAGCCGTTATATTGACTTGAATGTATGGCTTTTAGGACACTGGGAAGAAGACTGTATTGATACCCAAACCCACATTCATAAGCATGCATTGCAGCTTGCAGAAGACATAAATACACCCTGAGCATCTTTAATGCCACAGCGGCAACACAAATTAACATTAAACATTAAAACATACCTTATATCTGAAAGAAACATCCTCAAAACACAGGAAAACTTTTCCTTACCATAATTATGAGCATTTCTAGAGTCCAATTTAACTTCTTATTGGTGGGTCATAGCAAGAATACTGGATTTACAATATCAAAAAGGTGGGGGGGTTGTCTGGGCAAGTAGTCTTATAGAGAGTTACCGACGGTATATCTGGTCATCGCAGCTTTGGGGAGCTTTTGGTGGCTCAGGGGGTTCAAGTTTCTGTGTGATTTTCCGTGCCATTACGTAGACCTACTGAGTCTGGTGATATTGTTTATCCTCAGAGCCTGTGGATCGAGCGGACGACTTTGACCCTCTCTAATCCCCTGCCAAGTATCTCCCGCTGGGTCCAGGTTGGAAAGCGTGATCTAGTGAGTAGCATTTCCTAGAGTGCAATGAATTGTGGCATTGTTCTCCTTTATGCCTGGGTGTCTCTGTGGCCTGGGAAAGACGTCAAGCCTGGAGCCTTGAGCCGTACCATAGATGCAACGCTGCCTCAGGAAATGACTGTCCTCACAGAGGGCCAACTGGCAGCTCCTCCTCGTTGACCACACCTTTCTAATTTGTGCAGTGTGACCATTCCTGGGGTCACTGGGCAACCATGAGTCACCCATAGGTTTTCTTTTTAATTCCATTCTTTTGTTTTTTCCCTCAGACTTTAGACTCTCATTAGACACTCTTGTTCATCTATGATAATGTAGTTCTCTGTATCTCTGTTAAAAGGTTGGGAGAATATTTGTTTGGCCAGGCGCTCTACTAAAATGTCTGTCAGTGAAATTGTACAGATGCTGCAGTTAACGTGGCTCGACTCTCTCATGAAGGGACGGCTACTTGTGTGTCACAGGTGGAGGTGAGCCCAGTGGAAAACGCCATCTCTGTGGTGGAAAACAAGAACCAGGAACTCCGCATGCTGATCAGCCAGTACCAGCTTCGCCAGCCACACGGCAATGTCAATCAGCTCAGCATGTGTCTGAATGGGGTGATTGATGCTGCTGTCAATGGGGGCGTGGCCAGATACCAGGAGGTGAGGGCGAGAGTCTTTTAACCATTAAGAGGGCTTGTATGACAAGCCAAAGATACCCATAAATCAGTGTCAGACATCTCCAGATCGAGTCAGTTCATCTGCAGATGAAAAGTATGACGGATTATGTATTTTGAGACGTTTTGGGGTTTATTAGGAATACGCAACATTTAAACCACAGTATTTTGTAATTAACGTTACTGTTATGTAGTAGTATTATTCATTATAATCGTTCATGTTTATATGTATGTATGTGTATAAATAAACAAGAACTGCAGAGCAGAAAAAACAGCAAGCAATGATAATGAATATTATTACTATATATATATATATATATATAGTGTAATATACTGTATATATATAATGAGCTCTCCCATGCCCATCAATAGCTCAAACCCTGAACAAAATGATTCATTTCATCATTAAGAGATATCCTAAAATATCTGTACTTAATTTAGAAGCGTCTCTAAATTATAAATCAAATTAATTCAAAAGTGTCTGTAACACAGTACTGGTTGCCATTTCACAAGTCCCGGTCATAGGTGATGTACAAGATATTAAGTTTTCTTAACAGCATATTTTTTGCTTGTGTTTTGAAGCCTTAATATTAGTCTCTATATTCATGACGTTTTGATAGCTAGCACAAATTAAAATCAAAATAACTAAAATAAAAGTTTCTAGAGGATAATATTGGCCTTAAAGTCTCTTTCAGTCTATTTCCGTATGCATTTTTTCCCAACTAGTTTTGTTACGGTCTCCACATTGACAAATTGATGCCTGAGGTTAGTCAGGACAGTGAAGTGTGGTCTTCACACAGGCGTTTTTTGATGAGGAATATATTGGAAGCCACCCTCAAGACGTGGAGCGGATCAGCAAGCTCCGAGCTGCCATGCAGGAGCAGGTGAGGCCACACTCATACATACAAATAGATAAGAAGACTGTGCCTGAATTTGAAATGGCTCACTCGTTTACTCACTCACTCACTATTTTGTATATAGGAAAATGTGTAGTTCACCATATATGGAATGAATGAGTGAAACAAGATGCTGGTTCCAGACAGTACGTTCCAAGATGCTCTATGTATGCGAATCTTAGCAACCGGACTTTTGATAATAGCAAAATACAGTGATAACATAAAGGAGATAAAATGCACACGAATGGGTAAGCCTGTAATTTCTTTAATATAAATCATTTTGATTTTAATACTCTTATTCTTAAGTTATTTCTATTTAAAATTGAAACATCAGTGGGAGTCATAGTGGCTCGGTAGTTAGTGCTGTTACCCTGCACTTCCAACACTGGGGATTTGAATCCTGCCCTCATTGTGTGTAGTGTGTATGTTCCCCTCATGATTTGCAGGTTTCCTTTGCAGTCTAAATACACTTGTGTTGTAGGTTGATTGATGTTTATGTTTCTAAATTGCCCTGTGTGTGTGTGTCTGGATGTGTCCTGCGATGGGTTGGTACCCCAGCCTCTGCTTTGTGTTGCCTAAGATAGGCTCCAGCACCCCATCCATGAACCTGCATAGTAAAGGTGGCTTAGAAAATGAATGGAAAAATCAGCTTTTGTAGAGATTAGTAGCATTGTAAGTTGCTTTTTAAAACGTGCTTAGCTTAGTGTATTAACTTACCCTTGTGACGTCATTTTAGTTAGTTGACAACAGACATTTTTACTTTCCATTTATCTTGTACAGAAAACATGCTACTGTACGTTGTCTGTAGACTACAATTTGCAATGCATCTTGGGTATTTTTACAGTGCACTACCTAGTGAGTGAGATTTGCCTTTGAGAATTGGAACAGTACTGTAAAATAGTGGATGCACTATATAGTGTACTGTTTAAGTACTAGGGATCGATTCCAATGCAACCTAACTGGCCCATATCAATGAACACCTTCCTTTAGATCAGAGTACTCAGTTATTGAGGTGGTGACAAAACAAGCCATGTGTATCTGGGCCAGGCTGTAATGATTGTCACCCGGTGGTGATGTTCAGGTCCACATCCTGGGAGCAGGACTGGCCGTCCATGAAAGACTAGTGCACCCTGATATGCGTCCCCTACACAAGAAGCTGGTTGATCAGTTCTACATGATGAGAAGTGGTTTTTGCCGGGTAAGTTTGCATGCTGGGACTATGTTTCCTTTGTCCATATGGTCTTTATCTTCAAACCATCCCTGATTACCATTTGACCCATGCTTCTGTCTTTTTCATCTAAAAGTTTTCATCTAATTGTGTTCTTTTGTTTTTTTTTTTTTTTGCTTCTGTTTTGTGAATAAAAACCCTGCAACCTTTAATGTTCCTCTAAGTTTCCAAACCATTCCTATAAATAGCTTTGTACTAGGGCGTGGTGATTTGTGGGTAATAAGGCCTGTTTTTCTTTGTGACTACAGGGGGCGCCGGGCCTGGAAAAGCTGAGCCCCACGTGCTCCAGATTCAGCTCCCCCCGAGGCATTGCTACAAATCCGGAGAGCATGAGACTAATGCACACACATGGGTCAGCCAAATACATAACACACACATGCATGCACACACAGTCGCCCAGGTTATCTTCACATATGCACACACTAAGATCGTTTGGCCTCACATATTCACACTTGTGACCTCTGTTTAATGATATTTACCAGAAAGCTGGAATCAATTATCACGTACCTACAAAAGCCTTTTCTCTTCTCTTCCCAAATGTCACAAGACGTAAATAAGCTGAAAAACGATGAGGCTTGCTAAATTTAGACATATGATGGTTGTACGTACCAGGGCTGCTCAGATAAGATGTATGACAGGAAGCCTCACAGACCCCTGGCTCTTGGCCTCTTCCGGGACCCTCATTACTCTCCTCTTTGCTTCCTGCCGTTTCTCCCCCCCCAGACACATGAACTTGCTGGGTTCCTTTCGCCAGTCGTCATCCTCCCTGTCCTCTCACAGCTCCACGGAGACGGGCAACCTGGCCATCGTGACGGACAGCTTGACGGGTGAACACACCGACGACTTCATCCGCATGCAGGTGGGTGCCTCACCTTACATCAGTTACATCCATTTCAGTTTGTCTTGTCTAGTACATAAAACACATCTTTTTCTCCAGTCAAACACACAGAAGATTTTCATCAAAAGCTGATTGCCATATTTTTGTATGTTCATTGATTTTTTTGGGTAAACATTTCATAGGCTGTGCTAATGTGTTGTTCTCTTTCCCTGGCTCCTGTTCAGCCTAGTCCCTCCTCCTCCAGCCTAAGCTCGACGCACTCTGCTCCCTCTCAGATAATCAACTCTGCTCACTCTAGTGGAAGAGGTAAGTGTAGAACGAGGTGATGCTATTCTGCCTGTGGTGCATGCTGATCTGCATCGTTGAGCTTCAGAAGTGCTTCACACTGCCCTCTTGTGGTTGAGATCTCCCATTACAAATCACAGTCCTGTCACTACAGTACATACAGTACATTTATGGGTCTGTTTGCAAGCTGTTGGCCACCATGAATTGCTGACTCTAATAGACACAGTCAATTTGTCAGTGGAAAGAAAACCCTGATTTCAAACTAATGGATTAAAGATAGAATATGAGATAGGAAAGGATACCATATTTATACATGTATTGGACTTCATGGCTTATTTTCCACATGCAATTCTATCCTGATTTGTACTCTGTGACAGGTTCTCCATCTATGCCAGATAAGCACAGGAACAATCGGGAGCTGATGACACTGCTGCCTCGACACCAGGACAGGCCTGGTGGCATCATGTACCCTGCGGCATTTGAGAATGAGCAGGTAAATATATCTTCACACTCTGCTCCCCCGGTGGAGCCATCTTCCATCTCCCAAGCATGTCACGATGACGACGATGATGATGATGATGATGATGATGATGATGATG
>JAACJT020000086.1:7959326-7986612 GCA_009936485.2 Gymnarchus niloticus | reverse complement strand
GGTGGAGCCATCTTCCATCTCCCAAGCATGTCACGATGACGACGATGATGATGATGATGATGATGATGATGATGATGATGATGTCATGGTCAGCTACAATCCACACAGTGATGTCTTTCCATTTTTGCAGTCCGGCATTTTCCAGCGCTCACTATGTCATCAGACTGGTCCCTGTAAACCGTGCAGTGATCCCAACCTGTCAGTGGCTGAAAGAGGTATTTATGTACAATAATACAATGCCGGTCTTCTTGGCTTTTTCTTCCTGTGAAGAATTAAAGCGTTAAGCGGCATTTCATTAAGAAGAACATTTCATAGTCATCGGCCTGCCCCTATTACTGTAAGGCTGTTGCAGCTAAGAACCATCATCCCTGGCTGTCCACTAAGTCTTTTAGTGATGGTCTCTGATGGTCCTGTCTAGGTTCCCCCTGATGTCAAATTACTATGCTGAGGTCAGTTATGGGGTGGTTTTGTGTATGTTAACCTTACTGTTGAGGCATGTCTCTACTTGGCTTTCTCTGTTATTTAGGGCACTTCCTGATGCACTTCGATGCCGCCCACCAGCACATGAGCGACGGCCATCCCATCTTCCCCGCCCGCTCCTTGAGAAAGGTAGCCTTCCTGTGTGTCTGTCACCCGTGCCTTTGGCACCTGCTCAGGTAGCCATCTGAGCTGCAGTTCTCCAGTCACCGGGTCATCTCTGCTTTGTCTTGATCCGCAGTCGCCTCTGCATCCCATCCCCGCCTCGCCAACGATTCTCCACTCTGGCCTGGATGGTAGCAACTCAACGTTGTCAGGCAGCGCCAGCAGCGGCGTGTCCTCCCTGAGCGAGAGCCAGTGTGCTCCGGTGTCAGAGCCGCCAGGGAGAACGGACACCTTAGAGTCCATTCCCAGCCAGGCGTGGACTCCGGAGGAGGTCACAGGGTCACCCTACCTGTACGTCCATTATAGCACCTCTGAGCCCGATGACCTCCAGTCTGCCAAGCCCCTGCCTTGTCGCAGCCACTCCGCTCCGGGGGGTGTCAGCCCTAGTCCCACGCAGGAGCAACCGCATTACCACAGCAATGCCCACCTGTGCCACGGCCATCATCCCATGCTACCATCCAAGCCCTACTTTAGGGAGGTTTGCCGCCCCGAAGAGGGCTTTCACCAGCAACCCATGCTCCTCCCGGCACCCCTGCAACACAAGATCCCCTAGCCCCCAATGTGGGGTTGTGGAGAAGGAAAGCTCTGAGTTCGTGGCAGGGGGGCGTGCTAGTGAGCAGGAGGCTGGTGGCTCTAATGGGGTGGAGTGGGACAGGAGTGCTGCTGGGGAGGATCACGACAGAAGCTGCTGGGACTAGTGGTAGTGGATAAGTAGGGGCCAGGAGATGTCTGACTTCTGTTTTTGTTTTGCTATTAACATTCCAGGCAAAAAAGAAAAAAACATTGAAAATGGCATCACCATTTTTTCATTAAATCACTTCTCTCTGGACTCTTTTCTCAGAGCCTCAGTTTAAGTCCTGCCTTCAGACAAATTTACCTTAATTTATGCCCTAACTTACACCCTCCAGGTCACTTTTGTATTCTATTTATGCTGTATTTTGATGCAGTCACCTCCAGTTTCCAGCTCTTTTGACACTCCATATGTCGGGTAGGTAAATGTATAACCTCGTCCTCCCATTGATGTGCCCTAATGGACACCCCTCAGTACTCAGAGATACTTGTAAGCACAGTTTCTTCTTTCTGAGTACGTAGTAAATTACCACAGTTCTTTTCTATCAGACTTCCTTTTGCTTTGCTAATATTATTGCACATTCGATTGCATCCATTTCATCACCTACATGGAGACATTTATACTAACAAGGTGGATGAAGACTCAGTCCAACCTAATCCTATCCCTGTATTCCAGTCTTTCCTTCATTTATCCTGAACCGATAATCTGCCCATTGGCTGTTAGCAGCACACCATCAAACGCTTATCTATGACCCCATAATAGAAGTATAGCCTCAGCCTTTAGTTTCTGCCTGTCTTTACACACCTCCATTATCTAAACGAATCTTTAGAAGAATGTTTCAAAAGGGTCATTGTTCTGTACGTTTACTCCTTTTTTCTCAGATTTTCATGAAGGCATTTTCTTTGCGCACATATAAGATATTTGTATATACAGTAAATATTATATATGCAGAGATGTTTTGTGTCTTTGGAGATTCAGTCATTATTTTCATTATGGCTTTTTTCCTATATATTTTTGGCTCATGGGCGTAATGAAAAGAGTCAATAGGAAATTTGCCACGTTGTGGAAAACGAACCTGTAGGTTGCGTAACAAATTGTGTAATAATCATCGCGTTTGGCTTTACTTTTGTAAATAATATCTCTGAAATTCTTTTATTTATAAAACATATTACAAGCAAACCATGTATAGATTGTGATTGTCTGCCTTGTACTTTATGATAAATGTATTTTATATAAAATATATACATAAATAAATAAAAATAAAATGTGACTCTTCTAAAGGCTAAGTAACTACTGTGATTTGTGTTAAGGACAGTTTTAACTGCAAGCCAAGTAGAGTTTAAACGAAAAAGCTTTGCACAATCATGACAGCACTATGTTGTATACGTTGTTACAGCATGAATAAAATGAGATGTGGATTTAGTTGTGAAATTCACACATTTTTCTTACTTGCTAAACCATTGCAATGTGGACTAATGATAATACGAAACATTAAAGAATATGTTTTATTGAGTCTGCTTTGTCTGGTTTGTTTTTCTCTGATTTTTGCAAAGGTCAATATATTACTCGGCCACAATTTTAAGATTGTTTATGAAATGTGAACTGATAAACGAGATGTCCCCCGAGCACCACACGTTTAATGAAAATTAGCCAGAATGTTTTCAGTCCATTTGAGATATCTCCATGAATGACTACTCTGAGGATCTGGCACTGTCGTTGAATGCATTAGCCAAAGTCTTCTTGAATATGTATTAGGACCATAATCTGAAACAAAAAAAATTGGGTTTGTGTGCAAATGGTATAAGAGTTGATGTGGTCTTGTGAATGTGTAGTAGTCCCTGGTAGCAATATCATTTTCATTCTAGTTAAATGGGTCTGTAGATATAAGGTGTTATAGCCTGTCTGGGATTTAACATTGGCTCTTTGGTTTTTGAGTAGCAGTGGCGAGTATAATACTTTCCAAATATCACTTGAATATGCATAAAAACCCTGGACCAAAACATAATACCACAGGCTCTCTCTTCAATGCCTGGGTGACCAGCATTCTCTGAGTGAGCCAGGAATGAATGTATTCTCACCTTTGAAGATAGCACCATTTATCTGTGACAACTCATCCATGTGATGTGTGAGCTTTGTGCTACCCTGAGGGCATTTTCTCCTTACTTCCAGTTATCCTTCCTACGTGGTCCCTTTCAACAGTCGGAGGTCTATGTCCTATTCAGTTTATCTCAGCATTTCTATCAGCTTGTTGTCAATCACAGGCAAGTTGCTATGCAACGTGTGTGTTTTCAGACCTTCGCAGGGACCAGTGTTCTGCTAGGGCAATCGTTTCCTGACTGTCAGGATTGTGACAAAGAATGTCCTAACCTAGATGATGGATACTTGAAATGTCTTTCCTTTGTAGCAGAAGATCTATTGTAGTCTAAGGGAGTTTTTGTAGGGACATTTGCACCCAAACAGGCTGCGTAAAGATCCTCCTAAAAGTGAACCTATTTGACATTCTCTTTCTGGGATTCCAGTACTTGGGCAACAGGCTTTCTACCCTGCAGTAGATCAGCACCTGACCAATATTATAATATGAATACCCAGAGTTGTTCTTTTGGTCTGACGTCTCTGCTTTCTCATTATGCCGTCTTTCCTGGTTTTGAATGCAATATTATTCGGTGCACCTTTTGTTAGCTGCAACACTAAGAGGATGAAAACCGACAGAGTGGCATAAACCAGATATATCCATCACTCATTCATCTTCACCCTCGGTGAATCCATGTGCTTATATTATTCGTTCAATAACATTCACCATGCTAAACATGGCACACGTCCTCGCAAATGAAATATCATGGTTCGTGTTGTTTGGATGCAATGCCATCAAGTGTTGATTAAGTGGTATTGCAGGTGATGTGGGGGAAACATTTCTTCACATGCCTTTGGTGCAGAAATTCTGAGTTTACCTGTTCGTGGTTGTCCCATTCTCATCAGTTCATGGATCCAGTCTATTGCCAGTAAAGCCTCATTGCCTCATGTTCTTATAGGGACTTTGAAATGTTGGCTGTGTAACATGTTGAGTATGGACTTCATCATGTACACCACAGGGCCTCCATCAAAGTACTAGTTAATTTATCCTCATACCTACAGTATGAACACACCTGCGATCTCTTTTATGACCGTTTGTTTCAGTGACTGATGTCGACCAAGATTAAGATATCCTAATGAACCCTACATTTAAACATTTTTACAGACACAACACTGCGGTTTCATGTCAGGTGTCTGTAATGCATAAATATGAAAATGTCTTGTGTCTATCTGAAACTTATGGTGCATATGATCAAGAAGTCGTCTGCCAAAAAAAACCTGATTGTCTATGAGATGTAGCACAACATCAGTCTGTAAATTATTTGTATAACAAAATGACATTGTCTGACTGGAAAGACCTGCACCTTCATTTCCCATTAGAATTCTCTCCAAAAATTATATTAATAATCTCAACACATCATCCATAAATTATATGCAGGAAATACAGAACCACCAAAAATAAATCCATGTAAGGGAAAAAAAAAAGTCACCAGATTCACGACACCCACATGACAGGGGCCAAGTATAACGTGGTGTGGCTGTTTCACGTCATCAGGAGGGCGAGAAATTAATCAGGATTGAGAGGCAGTGAATGCAGCACAGACAAATTAGAGTGAAATTATACCAAAAAACTGTCGGACACCTAAAACTAGGACAAAGCTTGCTGTAGGGCAATGGCTCACTGGAACTCATTTATAAAAATGAACACATTTTACTTTTGGTTTTTTCTTTGCAGTGCTTCTTAATATTAAAATGTGCTCATCTATACAGCTGTATGATTGGCCTATATAGGTATATCCTTTTACACAATTTCTGAATGGCAGTATAGTTAACATCAACCTTTATTACTTTCAGCATTGTACTGAGATGATTAGATAGATAGATAGATAGATAGATAGATAGATAGATAGATAGATAGATAGATAGATAGATAGATACTAAGTTTTACAGCATGGTGCAATGGACAGTATTGCTGCCTCAAATCTCTTAGTGATGCCTGGCTCTTTGTGTGGGGTTTGTATGTTCTACCTATTCCTTCTGCAGTCCAAAGACAAGCAAATAGGTGAATTGGTGTTGGTTAATAACCCATTGTGTGTGTGTGTCTGTGCATTTGCCCTGTGATGGACTGGCAGGGTACACAGTGGCTCAGTGGTTGCCTCATTATTGCCTCACACCCTCAGTGTTGGAGATTTAAATCCTGCCTCTGTTCTCTGTCCATGGAGTCCTCCCACAATAAAAAGACATGCGATGTAGGCCAAATGGCATGTTTAAATTGACCATAGAATGTATATAGATCATAGAGTGAGTACATGTGTTACTGAGGGTTGGTCCCCTGCCATGTCCCCCTAGACTGCCTGGGGTAGGCTCCAGCTCCTCCCTCACCCCTGTGGAGCCTGAGTAGGATTAAGTGGCTTGGAAAATTAATGAATGAATGAAAGATGCCAGATAATTTTATTAGACTTTGTTCTTTTTCGTGGCTGACGCGTTACTGTAAAATCTATCTTAGAGAAACAGCTGAAAAGTACTACTGATTTTAGGTATTCATATTCTTAAAACCTAATTTACATATTGCATCTTGGCTATTAGATGCACATCGGTACACACCTACCAGAAAACATATCATAGTCATTAAAATGGTTAACTTGTTTAACTAATTTTATGCTCGGAGATAAACCTCTCGTCCTTCCCGAAGGCAAACCACCCACAATAAACAACCTGAAAGGTTTAAGGCGATCAGACTACTCGTTACATATATATATATATACTATATACTCATACCTGATGCGAATATTTACCCAATTAACGGGCGCCAAATCGGCTGTAGTCCCGGCTTCAAGATTTATTACCAATCAAGGTAAAGCTCGTGGAACGATGCAAAGATTCAGCCAATAGTCTTCGAAAACGTAGACACTTATCTTCGTCGTATCCAATGGGGGTGCACGTGGGCGAGACTTTCGTTAAAAGTAAACGCAAATTTGCATGAGGGTGTTTCGCTGTGATGTTAGGAGGTGCAGCAGCGTGATAATCTAGTAGCCGATGTCGTTCTCTGTTTGGGCCAAATAGTGTTGCTAGTCCCTCATTAGCGTTTTTATTTTGCGATGTTTTGTTGTAGTTGGTGTTCGACGGCGGTTGTATTTGCGCTGATAGTTAGTGTGAACGGGGCTTTAAAACAGGGAGACTGCGAAGGTGAGTTTCTCTTGTCTCCAAGCATCAGGGTCTTTTCTTACAGTGTCATTTAGTATGTTAATTAACTGGGTATCTGATTTTTGATGACATGGCGACTTCATGACAAACGACAAGGCAGGCATTCCTAAGTAAAAGATGTAACGGAGGAAATGTTCGTGGTTGCACACTACAGCACCCGTGATGGTTTTGAAATTGTTAGACTCTTACATGTAGTAGTCTCTGTGTATCACCTGTTAGTGATCGAAACCAACACTGACAAAGGGACCCTCATTAAATTTGTTGGGGAAAAGTTGTTGTTTGGAAATATAATGTCTAATATCCAAATTCAGTAATACAAAAAGGAGCCGTAGCTGATGGCATGGTTTCTTCTACGTTTCAGTATGTGTCAGTTTCCTGGGCAGGTTTTACTGGTCTCTGAAGGACAATGATGTGAAATTCAATAGCGCAGACATCGAGGGAGCCCTGGTAAAAACCTGCAAGAACGCCAAGGGAAAGGAGAACAGACTGGTAAGCTGGTGTGTGGTCCTTATCAAAGGACAGCTGCCACTACACAAGACTTGGAATAGTGTGATTTATTCATTTTTTTTTTTTTTTTTTTATTTCACACCTCTGACAGTGTTATTACATTGGGGCAACAAGTGACGCTGCAACCAAAATCCTCAATGAAGTTTCAAAACCAATGAGTTACCATGTACCAGTGGAGAAAATATGTGAAAAGCTCAAGAAGAAGGACGGACAAATTTGTGAACTCCGATATGGTGGGAGCTGAACTTTCCTGTTTTTAGTTGTATTAGACTGTGAGACAAGCAAGAATGTAGGCCTATCTGAGATGTGTTTTATTGGCTGTGGTTACATAGAGTTTAAGTGTTGCTATGGCATAATACTGTATGTTTGAGAGGTTTACTAAAAAGTTATGTGGATATGTGTGTGTAAAGATGCCTAGGATGACACTTGAGCTGTTTTAAATCATGCATGTAACGAGTGTGATCTGCAGTCTGATGCTTAAATGTATTTTGTATGGTATAATTCTCATCCATATAGAATCAGCCACCAGTTGTATGAATGCTGAAACGTATGTATTGTGATCACATGTCTGTGCATTGCTAACTGTGTTAGCTCTGGCTTTGCGTGAAGATTGGTGCTTTGAGAGAAGTAAGGCACTGAAATTCCCAGGTATTTTTTTTTTTTGCCTTTCAGAAAAAGAAGTGGACTTGAGTAATGTGGACCTGAAGAGGCTGAAGGTGAAAGACTTGAAAAAGATTCTGGAGGAGTGGGGTGAGATGTGCAAGGGCTGCATGGAGAAGAGTGACTTCATTCGCAAAATCAAAGAACTTATGCCCAGATATGACTCAAATGCAGCCAAAACACGGACTGAGCTATGAATGCGGGCTGAGGCCACCTGCAGTGTCTGCAGTCAACGCAATGACTTTAATTTCCCTCAGTCTTTTTATAAAATTATAATAAAATGATATGATCTAATTCCATTGGTTGGAGAGAGAATCCTATGGGGGGTGGGGTGGTATTTTCTATCTCACTTCAGTGGAAATGTGGAGTGTATGAAATGTCTAGAATTCAGAAATGATTTTTTTTTTTTATGATTGTAGAGGGGTCCTGAAATATCAATATATTTTGCTCATTTGGAGCTCTATTTGTGATTGGTCATGTAAGGCCATGATTGTCTACTAACAGCTTATGAACTATTTGAAGGCATGACTAAAGGGTTAGGGTCTCTGATCTTGTGCAGGACACTTGTGTGATGTTATTCTGCTAGTGAACCCCAGCTGTTTTAGAAAGTATCCAGCTGTATCCATACTTTAATCCATACTTTGTCTGGGTTGCTCTGCATGCCAACCTCTTTGGATAAATTTACAAATACAGCCCTTCAGTTCTTATGTTGGAGGTGTGCAGTCAGACTAAATATTGAGAGTAGCTTAGCATGTTTTTATTTTGATCTTTCATGTGCCTCACAGGGCCAAGAGGCCATTTACATGTCATTAAAGTCTTCGAGTGTATTAGCTCAATGCCAAGATTAGTGTGTGGTTGTCAAAGAGGATGTGGGTGCAATTTTGCAATATCCACACTTGTTAGCTAAAATGAGGTGATGATTGGTAAATGTAATTTGTTACACTTCAAGTCTCGGTGATAATTAACTGCTACTCTACTTTCAGTGTCTGTTCAGGTTTTAATTTTATGGAATAATATTTTTGGCCTTTGTGGAATGAATGCAGTCAGAGTGAGAGAAGTGTGTGACTTTATTTACATCTAAAAACATTCATTAGTTTAACGCACAATGATGTGATCACCTAGGCATAAAAAAATGAACAAATCCATTGGTTGGTGGGGACATATCAGCATGAACGAGGACTCACTAAAAGACACCTCGCAATAACAACACAGATCCATCCAGTTTGTCCCCGCCATCACGTTCCACTCAGCACATATAACACACTCCAAAAGGACTTCCCAGTAGTAAGAAAAAAGGTTTAGCCCAACACTAATAGCTTTGATCAATTCCTGTTGCCTCTGCAAAAGTACACACGATTTAAAAAGTATTGCACTAGGAGCTGAACTGAACCTTTGCTATAGATTAACAAGCTAGACTTGTATAGCAATAGGGTTCGCCTTGTAGATTGCTGTGTTGCATTTAGATCTCTTTGATTTGTATAATTGATGTAATTACAAGTAACCTGTCTAAATTTTGTTCTTATTTAATAATATTTTAGAGGAATATTTGTAGGCATCACTGGCATTCTTTCATCGTTCATAACTCATCCGTTATCCAACAGTTATAATTGTTACATTTATCTTGTCTCACTATGCTTTAGCTGATTAGTTATTTAGTTTTAATGTAAAACCATCATCACTGGAGTACTCTTCCTTTAGAGAAAGGTTGTTTTGTTTTTGTGGTACACTGGACAGAGTAGGGTTAACCCTGTGCTGGGTATCTCCAGTGTTTGGGGAGAGCCCTATAGAATGCAATTTGGCTTGAATTCTGCCAGCTCGACTACCTTACTCTCCGTCTCACTGCTTTTTTGAAGTGATTTGTGCTGGGTGAGATCCTATGGGGCTTGAATTGAGTTGAAAGACTAATTTCTTGATAAAGTGTGCAGGCTATATGGTGAGAGCAAGCAGGTGTCTGCCTGTGCACATGTCCAAGGGCGGTCTGCTAGAGCAGTGTTTTTTCAACCACTGGGCAGAGGCCCAAAGGTGGGCCATGATCACCCACTAGTGGCCTGCAGATCTATACATCTGGAGAGGCCATGCTGCTTATTAAAGGGCTCTAGAGTTTGAAAAGGTTGAAAAACACTGCACTAGGGCGAGATCAGTGCCTGTTGGTTGGGATTAAATGGCCATTTCTGGAAAATAGTGGGAAAGTGCAGTTTTATGACTGGGATTTCCACTTCTGAAGTCAAAATGTTGTAGTATTTTAATGTAACAATCAGGAAAGTTCCTGCATTACAAACAGTAATTAGGGAAATACGCATTACTGTTTACTGACGAAACCTCTGTTGTTGCCACTAGAGGTCACTGTAAACCATGGTAGCATTTAACTTCAGCGCAGAGACTAATTTGGGCACCATGCTGTCTTTTCCAATGTTATGCCATAAGCTCCTGTAATTACCTAAAACCCAAGAAAAAAATGGAACTAGTAGCAGCTAAATTGTAAAGAAGTTGTGGTCGACTGGAATGTTGGGCTATGGTTTTTTCTGCACAAGTCCAGCATTTGCCACAGGTGTTAAAATTTATTTATGTGGAGTCATGTCATACAATGATATAAACATGATATATGTTATAAACCACTGATGAGCTTAGCAATGCAGTGAAGTAAAGACTACAAGACAGCAATGTATCCAGCCATAAAATCACTATTGGTTATGTTTCAGAGTAATTCTTGGCTGTGGATTGAGCATCATTGT
This sequence comes from Gymnarchus niloticus, assembly GCA_009936485.2. NCBI lineage: Eukaryota > Metazoa > Chordata > Actinopteri > Osteoglossiformes > Gymnarchidae > Gymnarchus > Gymnarchus niloticus. The sequence goes on along the minus strand of JAACJT020000086.1, from coordinate 7,976,226 downwards.
CCTTATATCGACCTTTTGTACTGAACAAACTTTTCTTTTTTTTTTTTAGCTTTTGTGTTTTAACTCTGAAAAACGGCTGCTTGTAAGAAAATAATTAAATAGATAAATAAATATTTCTGTCTCAGTAATCAATTTGTTTGTTGTTCTCCCATCAGATGCAGGATTAAACTGTCTATCCCCTGAGCCAACGTGCCTTTGGAGCACAGCATTGATTCGCCGATTGAACTGTTTATTTGGAAAGACGCGCATTGCAGCCTCTTGCAGGCCCACTAGCTTGTGTCACCAAAGGATTTGTCATATTTTCTCTCAGTGGAACAACTGCAGCGTTTCAGCTGTGGGGGTGGCTTCTCCAGTTCGTGGTCCTTAAATTACTCCTCCAGATCAGTCCCTAGCTCCTAGCAATTTCACAACAAACTGCCCCAGCTGTGTTCAAGTCAGCACAAAATGTCGGTTAGCATGAAAAAGTTATCAAATTAAATTGCATTTCATGCAACAAGGATTTTCCTATCTTTGCAAATCGGTTTTCTTTTTAGTTCAGCTGTCTCACATTGTGACATGTGAGCCACATGCTGAGCCCAGGACTCGGCTGCTACTTTCTTCTGCAGATTGTCACCTGCGTCTGCCACGATAATCAATGTGCTGCCACTCTGCAGAGATCCTCGGTTAACAGCTTTGACATAATATACCCCTAAATATATTCATAAAAACAGACAAAAAATATGTGTCTACATGACATTAGTAATATAATTCAGTTCATCAGATCAGTGATGTGATGGGCAGCATGACTCCTAGGGAGAGGAGGTGTTAGGAGTAGCAGGCTCACCTGAGGCTAAGCTGGGGCCTACAGCAGCAGATGTGTTCTTACGGTGCGACTGATGCTCCCCTGAGTCGATTCCATCTTGCTAAGCGGCTGTGGTTAATGCCAGACTGTGGTTTGCATGAGAAGGCGTTTCCCCCCTCTGTGGTGTGGCTCCCGCTAACTGCAATTGACCACACTCCCCGCGAGGAGTTAACACCAGCATTTTTTTGTTTTTGAGAAAAGGGGATATTAAATATTAATGTGGAACATTCAACATTCCAATTGGATCAGCAAAAGGGAAAAACAATCTACCCCCCCCCCCCCCCCACCCCCCATCCAAGTTTCTCTAAAAGCAAAGCCCAAGTGGGGGTGATGGGGGCACGAAAGGGGGCTTCAGAGCCCCGGGGGGGAGGGGGGGATGACTGGGGAGAGGGAGTCTGATGGCTTGGTACCAGACTGACTGAATGACTTTGCTGGATCAACTGCAGCTAAAAATCTGGGGAACGAGGACAATGCAGAGGCTCTGGACCTCTGAATCTTTGTGAATTGATATCCTCACTGTTTAGAGTCTTCCAAATTTTGCTGTGTTATTGATGTGATATGATTTAACAGTTACAGCCTTGGACTAAAAAAGAAAAATATAAATAATAGTAATATGCTCTGGCTCTGATCTATAGAAAATGATTAGTGTTAATTATCACTGGTTACAAAGTCTGAATAATGAGTATGCTCACAACTGAATGTATTCCTTTCAATGCCATTCAAATGGCAAAAAAAACTGTAATTGTTCTTTTGTCAGCAACACAACACTATGAGATAATTGTGCAGTTACCTGCCATCGAAACCTCATATGAATAAAGACACTTGTTATGCAAATAAATAGATAAATTTATTAGAGAAAGTAAAGGACACACACCATGGTAACAAGCCGTCGTTGCTTTTTTTTTTAAAAAAAGATCTTATTTATCTTTGTTACTGCAACATCTAAACCTCATTGTTTTTGTATCCTCTGAATGAAAAATGTGTTGAGCACACAGGGTTACACCACAAAAAAAAGTTGACATCTCAGTGACAGAAATCAGACAATAAGTCAATCCACAAAAGTGTGTGGTTTTGTTTTTGGGACACCCAGAGTTATTTGACTGCATGCCTTCTGAAGCAGCTTTTACTTTCGACTGACGACAGCTTCATAGGTCGTATTCGGTCTGCATACGTGTAAAGAACAAAACAGGGAGAGGCGGTGACAGCAAGAAGGATGATGGCGTTAACGAGGAATCGAGAATGCCTTTGGTATTTCTACTGAAAAAAGTAACGCTCTCAGGTGTGCCACCCAATAAGATACGAGGTTGTATTTAGCATTCAGTGCACTATTGCTGTTTTCTGAGCACTTCAGTGACTATGCAGAGATGTATGTCAGATGAGGCAGAATATTCAAGCACCTAAAATTGATTAATACAGCTTTACATTTTAATACCTTCATTGGCTTGAACATACAGAATGGAGACAATACATAAAAGTACAATAGTATTTTTCACATATTTGACAAATCTCTGTATGAAAAACGATTATACTAGAGCTATAGCAAATTCACTCCTTGCTTGGGATATCAAATTTGGCCTTTCCTATATTTTTTCCTTCATTAATTTATAGTAAACATATTTGTATTTCTGTCTCTACAGGTCTATGCAAGTGCCCCGCTGATATTTTCCGCATACAGCAGGGGGCAGCACAGGGAGATCCTGTGGCTATAACCCACCTGTAATACTGCTCTGAATAGCCCTTTCTTCTTAGCTTGGAAAGCTACCACTGTTAAAGAATACAAAGTATTAAAAGGAGCCATTCACAAACGTTTTGCATAGACATTACACAAAGTCGTACTCATGCAAGTGTATTTTAAAAAATGCATGGAGATAAACTTCGTTGCAAAGCAAATTCATTTTACCAAGATATGTCCAAGTGGACTGAATGCTGAATTCTCGAATGTGGCTACGATGTGGGCACGCCATCAGCTTTCACACAAAGGCGTCTGCCAGAAAGCCCCAAAACGATCCCGGAAGATGATCACTGTGGGGCAACAGTGGTTGCAATTGCATGCCTCTTACACTGTACTCTCTACTGATACACAATGCTGCTGCCCCCCAACTGAGTGACTCCGACACAGGGTGCATCAGGAAAGTGGGCTAATCCTATCCAACAGGACACACGTTCACTTTGAAATCTGCCCTACACTGCTCCACCCGAGCATATAATGAGCGAGGAACAACCAAGTTCAATGGAAAAAATGGCAAAAACCGAAAGTCATAGTAGAGCAAACATCCATCCATCCATCTTCTTAAGCCGCTCATCCGTAAGGTAGAGCAAACATCTTTCCAGTAAATCATTATTATTCATAAAAGAAAAATAAAAAATAAATTAAATAAATTAAACACACAGGAAAAACTTTTAACACGTTAAAATAATTCAATAAAAAAAATGTACATGTATTTCACTGAGCATCAGCTGCCATTGTGTCATTTACAAATTCATCACAGGAAAAAAGTCTTTGTTAGCAACATATAGGAACAGACTTTCAGAGGATCTATGGATGAACTGTTGGTGAAACATCAAGATGTGGCCTCACAAAAAACGGTAGGGACTGGTAAATGTGTCAGCTTACCTCTGTGGTTAAAGATGTACCAACGCTACTGAACAAAAGTCTCCCTCTTCTCTACCTGCTAAACGAAGCAAAAGTGCTGCACACAAAAGCCGGCCCTCTCGGTCGTCCGTGGACATTCTGGATGAGCTCGGAGGTATGATGGGACATCATCTGGGAGCAAGCCGCCGTCAGTAGGGTGCAAACTTCTGTCTCTCAGGTTTCTTGATCCCATTGGCAGAGGAAATTTTAGTGGTGAAAGCCGCCAGCGTACCGTGGGCAGGAACAGGGGCGGGTGGTGTAGTCAATGCCAGCAGGGGGACTGGCTTGACTCCCAGGAGGCTGGACAAGGGGAGGGTATAAGGGGTTCCCAGCACTGGGGCATGGGGCAGAGAGCCTATGGCTGTCAGAGCTGTGACAGGAGATGAGGCAGGAGAGGACTGCTGGGTGAAGCTCAGGTTAAGCTCGGCTGGGGTTGCCATGGAGGAGGACTGGGCGGTGGACTTTGCGGTCTCTAAACTGCATGTGGGGAAGAGAAAGGCAAAGGGACAAGGCCCACATGGAGGAGGGTTAGAGGATTAAAGAAAGAGTACAACAGAAAAGTAGCTCATTGATGCAGAACACAAAAATCAATCAAAACCATGTGAAGTGTATTTTGCTGGAGGTTACAACAAAGTACTTAAGGCAGTGAAGGTCATGTGAGGTGATTTTAATTCGGGACGAGGACACGAATGGAGAAGAAGCAGAACTAGATAATGTTTATATGCAAACCCAAGGCATCTGCACCCCTTCAATATTTGGCACAGTCATAATAGATGATTTGGCACTTTATTTGGGGACCTTAGAGACCCAACTTGATTTATCATTATAATATTCTGTGTTTCCTGCTCCTATTAAACTAGAGAGCGTGTTGTTGCTTCTTTGTAAATATGAGACTGCATACCTCTCCCCAAATGCTTTCATGAAACCTTTAATGTGGTCGTTATGAAAAACAGGCTGAATCTATTTGAACTGTACAGTATATTATTGTGTACTTTTGGAATCTTTCACAATTTGACTGCACAGTTTGTTCTGATGGTGAGGGTTAGCCCAAAGAGACAGTTAACAATTCCTTCAAAGTGTAAACTACATAGCCGTAAAGGCTTGATTAATGGTTTGGAGCTTGTAGCTGTTAAATCAGGCTTAAAAACCGGCATATTGTTGGGGGCCTTCCTCTCTTCCTCCCTATTCATTATTTAAATGAGAATGATTTGTTTAAAAACTGTATCATTTCATTATATAATTATTTGTCATAGAGCTCAAAAACAAAATTGAATGTCATACCTTCTGCAGTTTGATAATAAGAGAATTGTACACAGTCTAAATAATATTTTATGCTTAATGTTTTAAAAGCATTCTCCTAAAAACACTGTTATCTGAATTTAGCAGAGGGCCTTTGCCCCCCGCAACCCTCCATGGGCAAAGTTCCATACGTTGATAAAAAAAAACAATGCCAATTTTCATCAGAATCAGTCCCAAATTAGAGGAAATTTGGGATGGACAGGACAGAAGGAACAGGCTTCCACAGGTTGAATGTAAGACCATTTATGGACTAGAAAGTTGTGAATGTCTTTTAGTAAATAATTTCATTCACGGCAGTATAACATGTCAGAAACGTCTTTCTGCTGTCTTGCTGAACTTCTGTGACTCCCACTCCACTGCATGAACGCTACAGACGTCTTCTCTTCTCACTACCCACTCAGCTGATGACTATCTCAGAGGGGCTAATTTATCTGCTTTTGCATTTCTGAATGCAAAAATTCTGGGTCATAGGTAAAAAAAAAAATGTCCTTGAAATGGGAGCACCTGGAAGCCTTGATGTAACACTCGGGGTGCTCAGACTTACCAGGAGGTGATGAGATATTGTGCCAGGTTGATGCTGACTGTGGAGCCTGTAATGGTGACGTGCCGGTCACTGGTGCTCTCCAGTTGACTGCCAATCTTTATCTGTGCCCCTGAAGCCTGGCGGATCTCGTTGATCTTGGTACCTTGTCTACCAATGACTGAGCCAATCAACTGTGGCCCAAAAAAGAGATAGGACTTCATAACTAAATGCAATTAAAGCTGAATCTTCACTTTGAAACTATACAATGCAATTTCTCTAAAGAATGCATATTTTAAAAATACAAAGCAAATGTGAGTGAAAACGTTAGAGAAATCAGAAGGGGGATGTATTTTTCATTACAGTATGCTAATCATGTCTTGGAAGTAAGAGAGTAACAGAAGAGAACCTGTAACGCGCACGGAGCACTTATTAAAAAGGGAGGCGGCAGTGCAGTGGCAGGCAATGAGTCCGAGAAAATAAACCCCATTTTTAGACAATTCACCTAGCTTGTAGTAGGCAGTCAGTGGAATTGACTTTATAGGCAACAAAAAGGGACAACTAAACAAAGGAGAATCATTATACAGTTTCCTTGGAAGAGAACAATGGCTCTACAGAACTTACCTGTTTTTGAAAATTCTTACAGCCACTCTGTTGTGTAAACACCATGTCCTTGTTTTTTATAGTCTTGAATACTTGTTTATTACTGTTTATGAATGTTGCCCACCGTCAGGGTTTGAATCCCACCTCCGCTCTGAGTGTTTGCAGTTTGCGTGTTCTCATTGTGTTGCACAGGCTTCCTTTGGATATTCTAGGTTAGTATAACTGATGTCTCTAAACTGCTCATAATACATCATTGTATGTGAATGTGTGTATGTCCTTTGATAGGCTGGCATCCACTCTAAGGTGTACCCCAGCCTTATGGCCTATACTGCTTGGAATGTGCTCCACTTCCCCCATTCCACCCCACCACCCAGCCGGACAAGGATAACTAACTGAAAGATGGACAGACAGATGGAGGGATGGATGGACAGGCAGACTAGTGGATATCTGTTGTAAATGCACTGCACGATAAGTCAGAGGCAAAACTACTGCACAGCACAAAAGTAGCATGACAAACATCAAACTCTAAGCTATTTGCCGCTTTCAAAAAAACTGATCTGAGCCCTTTGGAAAATCAGTACATTTACCTTTATAGAACATTGTTCCTGAAACAGAAACTGCTAGCTAGATAATGCTTATGCAATCTACCTAGTGAAGACTATAGTAAAGGTTTCCAATAGGGTGGAATCTTCAACAGGTTTTAAAATCAGGCATCAGTAGCCTAACCACTATACCAGTAACTGCACTATTAAATTCAGTTCAGATGTTGAAAACCCATATGAAACCAGCTGATAAGCTGCATGTACTGTATTTAAAATTAAAGTTGTAATCATGATCTACTGTAATGTCACCTGCCTGCCATGCTGGAATACAAAAGCCCTCCAGTAGTTCTTATCCGCTGTTTATTTAGCAGTATGCACCTTGTGGGGAACATTTGGAAGCCTTTTGGATACTACTTTCATCTGTGGAGACTATTTGGCTGGAAAACTGTATTGCCTTGGATGAAACAGGGGTGACTGTAAAGTCACTGGTTTGCTATTTTGGCCAGGATTAGCAACTGATCAGAGTTAATACCAGGGGGGGCAAATGGGGGAGGGCATTGTCAGAGCAATGTGGAGCGAAAGCTTTGTATCAGATCAACGGTGCGAATGGCGCCCTGGGCAGGCTGTGACAGTGACAAAGTGATGCCAGAATGGACGTGTCGCCAGCACGGCCGCAGTCCCCATCCCTACGGTTCATAAACATAGCATTCCTTTCCTCAGAAGTCAGCGGCATGCACTACGCCAGACTGCCCTCGCTGAGCCTACAGGCTATCTTTGGCCATGGACATTGCTTAAAGAGCACATGATTATTTACATCTACCTGTTGGGGGCAGCATTGCGCAGCACAGCATGGCGCATGCCAATCACTCCCCTCTTAAAGCTGCCGCTTCTCATTGTAATGGATACCGGTATAACAATTTAATTTGGTAATGTTGAAATAATTGTAAAAGATTTTTTTATTCTAAAATAGATAAATTTTACTGCCATACAAATTCCTCTCACCATAATCTCATCTTCTGTGCTGTGTTCCACAGCAGAAAAACTGCATTGTGGTAACATGGAAACTGACCTATTTCTGATGCCTCCCTGCTGCAGCTGTAATTTTAAAAAGCTTGCAGGCCACATACGTCATCACTCTTTCTTGATACAGCATCCCCAAGCATGAACATTTAATGGGTCCCCGCACACCTCCCCAGATTCTTCTCACTTCCATGTCCTGTTTTTCTTTCAGAGCTGTGCTGCACAGCTATCTGCTTCCTGTGTTTCGCGTGATAGCAAAGATAGAAACCACTTTCCTCACGTCTAGAGCCCGTGCTGTGCTATGCACCTGCTTGGGATTACCACACAGCAATATTACTCTTATCGTGCAGTATGGATGGAGGCACCTGTAGGGATCCTTAAAAATTGTGACATTTCAACGCTGCGTGTCAAGAGGTATTTCTGTGAGGAGTGCTGAATCCTGACTCATAGTGCCAGTGTAATTTGCTGATGCAGATGGGTGATCTGGCACAATCTGAACAATGCGTAAATTATGTATGCTGGTTTTCCAGTTAAAAAAAGGAAAGCTCATGCACCCATGGTATAATTGCTCCATTTTCCTTTTAGATGCCAAGAATGAGCTGTGTTACTGGTCTGCTTTAAAAGCATGGTAACAGTGAGTGGATGAGCAACCTGCTACAACCAACACATAATGCAGAACATGAATGAGACGGTGGGACCCTGAGCCAGGGACTGTTAGGAATCTCACAGACACACAGTATTATCAAGTAGAAACACAAAATATGCAGAACAGTAGGACCCTTTTTACAGGAGTATTGTACACTTAGGCCCAAATATAGACTCTTCAACACTGAATTTAAAGGGCGCGCATGAGATTTGAGATTTGGAAACCCTGTCAGACACCTTAAATCTTCAAGCTACACTGATCATCTCCAACTTAAAATCAAGAAAGGCCACTGCCAGCTCACGCCCTCCAAAGTATGGTGGCTACTACAGTTTGTGCCCAAGAGCATTCAATATTGTTTCTGCCTTCACTTACATCATTGGGAATGAGTAGCTCTTGAGATGAGGTCTGGCAGTTGGATTCAATTCCTGGTGGAAGAGTAAAAGAATTGAAATAACGCTTACTCTGTACTGCAAACCAAGGAAAACGGTCACTGTTAATAGACTGTTGTCTACGTCTTCATCAGTGACATCATGTACTTGTCCCCAGGACAAAATGGAGCCATAGACTTGACAGATCTGTCATTTGCTGTACTTTCAGTGTTTTGAAAGAAGACTACATAAAATGGCAAACAATGAGAGGCTTATTGTCTCCCGCACGTACGGGAGCTGAGATGAATGACCTGTACTTCATGCATGTTTATAATATGTGGTTGTACTATTTAGAAAACACATACATTGTCTTTGATATTTACATAATGCTACATAAATTAGCTTTGTTTATTCTTGCTAGACCTTCAAGTAATTTTCACGAGGAATTACCCTTCCTATTAGAATATGAAGTTTTGAGAAGGATTGTGCAAATGTGGTAGTGTTTTTATTAGTTTATGTGTAGAGGTGTAATATAAGGAACATGGCATCTAAAATCTCTAATAGCTAGTGACAGTAAGCCTTCAGAAGAAAGTCACATTTCAGTTTTCTAAACATTTCGGAATAGACCTTTTAAACATTCTACTTTCAGTGCTGTATCTACCCACTAGCACCTTATTCTTGATGAATACAGTGTCTATGAAAAAGCAATCCAAAGGGAATAAAACCCCATGGGTGGTAGCCGTTTCAACACATCCAATTAGTGATGGGACAAACGAGGCTTCAAAACCTGTGGTGGGTGGGAACAACCTAAAGTAACCAATCAATGCTGGAGCTAAAGGAAGCTTCAAAACCTATAGTGAGTTGGAGTATCCCAAACTACCAATCAATGCTAGCTTGGTTAGTTTGGGATACTCCCACCCACCACAGGTTTTGAAGCCTCATTTGTTCAACCACGACCTCCAATACATTTCCAATACACGTGTTGCCTATCTTGGATTAATGTCGGGGGTGGGGGGGTTATGTGGCAACCTGCAGAAGTTTGAGAGTAGTTTCAAATAAAGAAATTAAGATGATTTGTTTAATCCTCTGTGTAAAATTAGCATTCCAGTTTTAATCTCACATATCAACAATTATACATTTAGCAATAAAACTAAGTCAACACAATTATGATAAAATAAACACAATCAATGATGCAGCTGTTTAGCCTCCTACAACGTGGGCACACACATACCGGTTAGAGCAGTGGCGGTAGGCTGGCACACAGCCCCAAGGTTTGGCTGCATGGACAACTGGTGGAGCTTAGCCAGCTAAGAAACAAAACAGGGTAAACATTAGCAAGATGACTGGCTATATCACTGTATGGGACATGATACAAGTGAAACACTAAGGACATTAATAACGTCTGGAGCCGTAGTCTCTCACCTCTGAGTGTGGAATGCCATATTGGTTCTGTACAGCATAGGCCTGAATAAAAAGGATGTTAAATAAGACATGGAAGGAATTACCCTAGTTAGCATCTTTACTCAAACATTATAATGTAATTTATACATTAATTCTAATATATTAATTTATACATATTCAGTGTCATCTCATTTCCAGGTAAACACAACTGGCTTACGTTAAATATACCGACATCACATATAGTGCCATGGAAAAAGAATTTGTTCCTCTGTTGTATTTTCTCTATTTTTGCTTATTTCTAACATTGAATTTGGTTATATCTTTCTCTGGGGAAGAGTAGTATACAGATGTAGTCTGAGTGAAAATATGAAATTTGTACTCTCATTTCTTTAGTGTGAAAGATAATCAAACATGCAATTTGCAAGTCAGGAAAAACTTATTCTACTCCAGTTATCCAAATCTAGATAGAGAGAGACAGTCATGTATGACTCCACTAAATGGAACTCTCTGGGGAAAAAAATAGAATATAAGGCCTAACAGTTAGACTGATACCACTGACAGCTGAGAAGAACAAAGATCAAGCTTGCCAAAGAACACCTCATGATCCTCGAGAGAGCCTCATTACCTGCTGGAAACCTTAAGCTCACATTCTACTTTAAAAACCTCACAGCAACTGTTAAGAACAGAGCCGGGAATGTCGTGGTTTAGTGATAACTAACAACATGAAGACCATGCCATCTACTGCTCTCTACCAGAGAAATTGATAGGAGAATATCTGTGTGTAAAGCAAAACTGAGGCTCAGTAATGATATAAATCATACAAGCAACTCCACATTGCTTGTAGAACAGATGACCAAAAAAATTTAGACATAACCAAACTGAAATGCTATGGCAAGTTCCAAAATTTGTAGTTCATGCTCATCGTGCCCAAAATGCCACTAAAATGAAGTATGAAGGAGATGGGAAAAAAAAAAAAAACTTTCCATCATGAAAGATTGATTAACAACAGGAAGCATTTGGATTCAGCCATTGCAGTTAATGGTGGTGTAACCTGTTATTGCACAGAAGTGAATGATTATATTATCCATAGGGGTGTTTGAAATCCTCATTTAATAAATCATACATCAACATTTCATGTTTTTTCTTCAGTCTTCTTTCCTTTTATCTAATATTCGCTTTAATTAGCAGATCTGATAACATTAAGAAAAATAATATGCAAATTTGCAGCACTTCAGAGAGTGGCCAAATATATTTCCTGGTACTGTATATACACAACATGTGATATAATACATATCACAAATTCAAAGCAACAACAACTGTCGTTCTTTGCCATGCAAGGTGTAATGAGTGATACTGGCTTCCAGACCACACTCCAGACTGAATCAATGTTTGCTGCATGACTAAAAGTTAATACTCTCATCTGGATCTGAGGCCACGGGTATGCTTTATGTTTTGGGCCAAAACAGAAACATGAAAAGTCATCTCCAGGCTACCCTGGTTCCTCTTAAGCTGGGGGAACAGGATGTCGGAGTCTGATAATACCTACCTGCTGTAGATCGACTGCACCTTGGGTCAGAGAATACAGTGGATGCGATCCGAATTCAGAAGCCTGGAGAACATTGACGCAACACAAACACTGGGTTGAATTTCCACATCATCGTCAAATTATGATGTCAAGAACTTCACTGTAACATTGTTGCCAAAACAGTATTCTACTGTTAAAGTGAATTATGAACGACGGCATGGCCTGAATTTAAAGCCAGGGGAAAATTCATTCACAAGTTGCATTGACACCGTCGTAGGGTGACATAAGATGATGTGTTGTTTTTATTTCGGTTCTCTCAGGCATGTTCACCTGATTCCTGGTGAGGAGCACGGCTCCTGGGGTGGGGCTGGGGCGGTACGGAATGGTGGCACCCTTGGGTGGTGACTGGAGTGGCACAGCAGAAGAGGGGCAGAATAAAGCAGAAGTCAGAAAAGTTGGACAGTGAAACAGGAAACTGCAAGTCATCCAGAAGAAAAAGTGTGCTGGGAGAAAAACTTTAACAACCACATGTCACACCGATGAAAGGGGATTCAATGGAATTAAAAGGCATATTTAGCATGATGAAAATATAACAGCATCCCACTAATATTAATTTAACACATTATTAATAGAAGTGGCATAGCTTTTTCACAGTGAATGGATTCTTGTGTTTGCAGCTCAAGCAGCCTCACTGGATCCCTTAGGCTCAATTGAATGCATGGGCAGGTGGTTGGGCCTCATGGAGATGAATCCTAATGAAGCCCCCCTCAACTTAAACCCTTGAAAACCACAGCAAAGCAGGCACTGGATGTGAAGCACAAGTGTTCCCATTAATCATATTTAGCTTTTGATGTATATTAAACATTGAATACATCTCTCCGAAAAATGAAGGCACTTCCTTGCCAAGGCTTCCAATGTATCTGGTTTTATCTAAATCTTAATACGGAAATGATGGAACTTTATAAGATGTAGGTGTGGCCTGAGATGGGGGAGGGTACCTCGAGGATGACCATGCAAATCAGTCTGACGCACTGGATGACAGCATTTTGGGTTCCAGAAACCGTAACACCACGTTCTGTTGAGTTAGGCAGCAGGTCACCTGCAACCTGTATTTGGGCTCCGGTGCTCTGTCAGCAGTAAAGGTGAAAGAAAAGCAGATCACCATGGACACCATTTATCAAAAACGCTAAAATAGGTCAACTTCTGGCAGCACCTTTATCCAAAAAGGCTTATTCTGCAAACATCTTCCCAACTCACCTCTCTAATCTCCTTGATCTTGGAGCCACCTTTGCCAATGAGCGAGCCGCACTGACTGGAAGGGATGACCAGTCGGAGAGTGATGGGGGGCCGGCTAGCTACCATACCATTGGTTGCTAGGGATGTGAGATCCTGGAAAGGCATAAAGCCTGGTTTGTAAGGAGTGGTGAAGGAACCAGAGCTTAACTTGGTTGGTTCTGAACTCGAGAGATGCTCATGTTGTTTCCTCAAAGAAGAAATAATGGGCAATATGTATAGATTTTTGTAAAAGTACCTACTAAACCTATGAATATAGAAAACTTTAGTAGCTCTAAAAACTTTTTAATGAACTTTTCTGAATCTTTGCAAAATGTTGATTGATTAACCATTCTCTTAAAGCTCACGGCTGATGGAACCAAAATACAACCACCATTTTGATTTGAATGGAAATTTTGGACTTGTTGTCTGCTAACTTGTTTCAAAAGTAGGACCCTTAATGAATAGTGCAACACATGCAACAATGGCACTTATACTTGTGTGTTTTCCACAGAACTGTTGGATAATGCATTTCCACAAGGTACAGTAGAAACAAAGGTTTATGTATTACAGGCCACACAGAAGCCCTAAATAAAAAGAAAGCATTTTTTGTACATTCTCCTCTGCTGTTTTTTATCTTTGTTCTCTTTTGATTCACCAATAAGAGAAACTGATTTTGCATAAAATGGAGATTGAAATAAGTCGTGGCTCACATGTATGACTGGCAAATGTGTTGTTGAAGTTATTTAGATGTCTCCCGTTCATGAAGAATGTGCATGATTAAAGCTGACATTAAAGTCAAGGGAATAAGCTGCAGTGGGTTCCCGCAAATCTCATCAGCATGAAAGATACCTTAAAATAACATTTAGTAAACCTACATGGAATTTCTTATTAAGTAAAGTAAAATTAAGTATTTTAGCACACAAGACATGTACTTAGTGCAGGTAATACTGTAGGCCAGCCCAATGGTTACCATGACAACCCCAGAAAAAATATAGATGGCAGTGTGAAAACCTTAAAAGATTTTTAATTCATTCATTGAGTTGGCCTAAACAGAGAGGCAAAAGCTAAATTCCTGTATGAGTGTACTTCTCAAAAAACAAATGCAAGCCAAATCAGGTCACTACAGAGCCTAACTGATTCCTTGTCTGTTTTCCAGTTGGTAAAATAATCCATATTCCAGACGTGTGCTGTAAAACACACCTGTCAACTCATTTTGATGATTTATCCAAAAGTAATTCCAAAAATACCTCCTCCAGCTTTAATGCGATCATAGCGAAGGCTCTGAGGACACACTCTGTGGGGCCTGTGATGGTGATGATCCTCTCAGGACAGCATCCCTCAGAGATGTTTACGCGTGCACTGCTCTGTGAAAATCGGAGTGACAGGCTGCCATATTGCCCAAATTTGAACCGATTTTACTACACGCTTGGCCTATGTACCCGAACGTAACAAAAATGTTGTGCTGTCCATCTTTTCTTTAATGCAGTCAAGATATGACTCATTGTGCACTTGGTACTCAGCCGCATTCATGCAACAAGACAAAAACAATGAGCGAGATATTACATACAATCCTTTATGTTCATATGGTATTCAAATAGCAATATCTAATGACAGCAAACATTACAGGACTTCTACTCTTAGCCATTGAGTGTTTTTCCAGGGAGAGCAGAAGGACGTCATAAATACGGAACACAGCTTACCTCTTCTCGTATTCTTTTCACCGTCTCTCCTTTCTGAGGAAAATAATAATTGGTGTGTTAAAAGTGCTTTGTTTGAAATGACATTTCAACCATAGAATAAAAGAGGTTAAATAAAGCTTAGATTTCTCATGGGAACTGCAAGTTCGCCTCCATGTTTTGCGCATGCATTGTCCCTCGAACTGCATTGTCCCTCGAACTGCATTGTCCCTCGAACTGCATTGTCCCTCTTGAAATGCATTATACCTCTTGAACTTGAGGATTGTGACATGAATATGACTGCAATTAAACAGCACGTGATTTCCTTCATTTTACAGGCCTGGAGAAATCTTTGGGTGTTCTGTATTACAGCCTAGTGTGTCTTTTAGTGATAAGACATGACTCTAGTCTTGCATTGGCCTGCATTGACACCACTGTTCCTGACAATGTTGTTTCAGCCAGGCCTCTATAACCAATTAAACTAGTCCAAAGTACCAAGCAGTCTGAGAACTGAGCGATCTTCCTCTCCTTCCCTGAAGACGTGTTCTATATTTACTCGAACGACTGCAACATACTGGTATTGTGGCACTGTTATCTAACACCTGTCTTGTACTGGTCGGTATCTATAAGCCAGAAGGGAGTGTTTATGGCTGAGTGGTTCTTGACGCCAAAGCTTGCTTCTGTGTTTCTGTGCTTTGACTGCAAGATGTTTCAGAGTTCAGGCCGAGGTCAGACTGCATGTGTAAAAAAGACTCATTTACTCACTCCAGGATAAAAATGCTCCTGTTTTCAGCAAGCATTAAAACTGCTCTTAGGTATACTGCTGACTGGATCACAGTATGCGTTTTTAAGTTCATTTAGGGGATCCATACAGATGGTCTTCACCTGTCCTCACTCAGTGTGGCATTTTAAAAAGAAGCAAGTCACATTTAGATGACATGTGCAACAGGTAGCGAGCAGGTCACAGCCGGTCCATTCTGTGGTCAAGCGAAGTCATCGGAACGAGCACAGACAGCTCATTTGCATTGCAAAGTCTGCTGAAGACCAGTGGTACCTTGACTTTAATACGCCCTCACTAGAAGAGTGTTATCTGCCTGAATACTGCCCTGAAGTACCACAGATCATTGATTTTTAAACCTTCAAAAGGCTGTACAGCTGCATTGCCAGTGCCTTTTTGCTATAGATTAAGATACATACAGCTTTCTTCTCAGCAGAGAGAAGACCTTTATGTGAAGACACTGAATGATTGGACAATGGAGAAGAGCTGCCCCTGATGTCCACACAAATACTTCGGAATGACCTTGATTTTTTTTTTTTTTGCAGATTGCCTGCATTTTATCTACCAAATCCTCCCATAATTAACACCAAACATGGATAATAATAAATAATATTTAAGAACACGAAGGTAGCCTTTAGACTACTGGAGTCAACGTGATTTATGCTGAAGATGTCACGACTTAGGCTGACTGCTATAGAGTAGTCATTAGGAGCCACAATGGAACAATTCTAACACGAGGGAACTGCTCGACAATTGTTTGCAGAACTCGAGCAGAATTGCCTACCTTTCCTATGATGCTGCCAACTTCCTGCAAAGAATTAAAAAAAAGAAAACAAAATGAATCCTTTTTTTTTCCCAGGATGCCTCAACCATGGCCATCATGACAATGCATTATTAAAACTCTATCAACCACTGGGCCATATTTGGTACTTGGGACAAACAGCTTGAAATTACTTACATAAGTAACTGGCGGCTACAGAGACTAATTAGTTAGATCTTACATAATTACACATTATGAAGATTCTCTTTACCTATGAAACTTAAGCAAAACAACCTGGTAAGTTAACCTGGTTAGTTTGCGGTCTCCCTTAGTCTTAAGGTTCTTCCATCTGTACAAACATACTGTAGGTCAGTTGGCTCTGGCTTGTTTTAATGTACATGCGTGCAAATTGGTCTGTGACTGTCTGAGTTTGCGGGCAGTCCTACCTTCCCATGCATAAGCAGCCTTAGTGTGAGGGTCACGTTCATGCTGCCGTCCCCAGAGTCTTGCTCACTGTTCATGGTGGAGTGACAGTCTGACACAGGGAGACGCATTAAAAGCTCTGGTCAGCCAAACTCCAGCGGCAAGGCAGGGGCTTCCTCAGCTTGGTTTATTCTGAAGACACAATACAGCAGTGCCAGAATCAGACCAGGCATTTCTCTGTTTATCTTTCCACATTTTAACGCATTCATATCAGTAACTAGGCATGCGTCCAAACTGACATTCGTACACCTTTCTGTTAGGTCCTTTCATATTTTGTATTGCTGCCTGGTGGAGTAAGGTGGCACAGAGTCAGACGTACCTCACTGTTGTTAGATGTGTAGATGTGTCTCTATGTGTTTACTAGCTACACTACCAGTCAAAAACTTTTGCACACACTAAGATTTTCTACATTATCAATGTTACTCACACAATTTTCACAAAAAATTCTAGACACTCAATATTCATTGCTAAAAAATAAGACCTTCACGTTCAGCGTCCTTCGAATACCTTTATTAGCAAGAAAATTGGTCA
>JAACJT020000086.1:7905857-7956632 GCA_009936485.2 Gymnarchus niloticus | reverse complement strand
CTGTGCATAAGGGTGTTCATAAGTGCACTTGGCACCTGGACACCCTAGGCTATAGGTCAATGATCGATTTTGTAGTCCTATCATCAGATCTGCGACCCTATGTCTTGGATACTTCGGTGATGAGAGGAGCTGAGCTGTCAACTGGTTGCCACCTGGTGGTGAGCTGGATCAGATAGCAGGGGAGGGTGCTGGACAGGCCCGGTGCACCCAACCATATGGTGAGGGTGTACTGGGAGTGGTTAGCAGAGGTGCCTACCTGGGAGATCTTCAACTCACATCTCCGGCAGAACTTCTACCACGGGGAGGCTGGAGAATGAATGGGCTGTTCCGCACCCCCATTGTTAAGACGGCTGTGCAGAGTTGTGGCTGTAAGGTTGTTGGTGTCTGTCGTGGTGGCAATCCAAGAACCAGTGGTGGAGGGAGCAATCAGGATGAAGAAGGAATCCTACCAAGCTTGGATAGCTTGTGAGATTCCAGAGGCAGCTGACAGGTACCGTAGCGGAGTGTGGCTTTGGCGGTTGTTGAAACAAAAACTTGGGTGTGGGAGGAGTTTGGTGAGGCCATGGAGCATGATTTTCGGACAGCCTCAAGGAGGTTCTGGCAAACTGTCAGACAACTCAGGGCGGGAAGCAGTGATTTGCCCGCACTATTTACAGCAGGGGTGAAGGGCCATTGACCTCAACTGGGGATACAGCTGAGCATTGGAAGGAATACTTCGATCTCCTAAATCCCACTGACATGCCTTTCTCAGAGGGAGCAGAGTCCGGGGACTCAGAGGGGGATTCGCCTATCACTGGGGCCGAGGTCACTGAGTTAGTCAAAAAAACTTTCAGTGGCTAAGCTTGAGAGATGGATGAGATTTACCCTAAGTTTCTTATAGCTCTGGATGTTGTTGGGCTGTCTTGGCTCATATACTCCTACAACAGGGTGTGGAGATCAGGGAGAGTGCCTCTGAACTGGCAGACTGGGGTGGTGGTTCCCATCTTTAAGAAAAGGGACCAGAGGGTGTGTTCCAATTTTAGCGGGATCACACTCTTCAGCCTCCGTGGGAAGGCCTATGCCAAGGTACTGGAGAGGAGAGTCAATCTGTTAGTCGAACCTCAGATACAGGAGGAACAAAGCGGTTTTTGTTCTGGTCATAGAACACTGGACCAATTCTTTAACATTAAAAATACTGGAGGGTTTGCCCAACCAGTCTAAATGTGCTCTGTGGACTTGGAAAAGGCATAGGACCATGTCCCTCGGGGTATCCTGTGGGGGTGCTTTGGGAGCATGGAGGACTGGGTCCACTGCCACAGGCCATTTGGTCCCTGTAAAACTGGAGCGAGAGCTTGGTTCGATTGCTGGCAGTAAATTAGACTGGTTCGCGGTGGGTGCTGGATTCTGCCAGGGCCGCCCCCTCTCACCGATTCTGTTCATGACCTTTATGGGCAGAACTTCTAGGCATAGCCTAGGGGTGAAGGGTGTTTGGTTTGGTGGCCACAGGATTGCATGTTTGCTCTTTCCTGATGATGTGGACCTGTTATCTGGATCAAGCTCTGTGTGAGGTAGGTATGAGGCTCTGTATGAGGATAAGTACCTTCAAGCCCGAGGCCATGGTTCTCAGCCAGAAAACGGTGGATTTCCCCTCTGGGTTGGGGATGAGTTGCTCCTCAAGTGAAGGAGTTTAAGTATCTTGGGGTCTTGCTCACAAGTGAGGGAAAAATGGATTGGGAGATTGTGGTGCAGCATTAACAGTCATGCAGATATTGTATCCGTCTGTCATGGTGAAAGAGACAGAGCTGAGTTGAAGGCGAAACTATCAATTTACCGGTTGATTTATGTTCCTATGGTCAAAAGCTATGGGACCAAAAGAATGAGATTGCGAATACAAGTGGAGGAAATAAGCTTCCTCCGCAGGGTGTCTGGGATCAGCCTTAAAGACAGGGTGACCAGCTCGGACATTTGAGAAGGGCTCAAAGTAGAACTGGTGCTCCTCTGCATTGAATGGAGCCTGGTGAGGTGGTTCAGACATGTCCAGCTGGGAGGTGACCCCAGGGCAAACCCAGCACACGCTGGAGAGAATATATCACTCGGGTGGCCTGGGAATGCCTCGGCATCCCCCCAGAGGAGCTGGAGGAGGTGGCCAGGGAGAAAGAGGTCTGGGTATCTCTGCTTAGACTGCTGCTCCAGCAACCCAGACCCAGATAAGCAGTGGAAGATGGATGCATGGATGGATGGATGGATGGATGGATGGATGGATGGATGGATGGATGGATGGATGGATGGATGGATGGATGGATTTTAAACAGAAATCATTCAACTTATTTTACTTATTACTAAATTCTCTAACCAGGATGCTGGTGATGGTTGCAGTGATGTGGCTTTGTGTGATAGTCTGTGCTTGTGATTAAAAGGTGGTAGGTTCAAGTCCTGTAGCTGGCCAATGTATCCATATTGCCGTTGGACTCGTGAGCAAGGCTCTTAACCTGAATTGCTCCATGGGCACTGGACCGACCCTGCACATGGACCCTCAGCTGGCAACTTGGACAGCAAGATGGGAAAATGCAAAAACTACAAATTTCCATACAGGGTGGAACAAAAAGGTACTTATTATTACTGACTCTCCTTGAATGGATCCGACACCAGCTGAAACACAATTCTCTAAATTTGCAGCTGTTAAGAAAATATCTGAGCATCTCTCAACCTCTGATCTCTTTTACTGCGACATGATCAGCTTTAAGTTTATGGTGTTGCTTCGGGTATCACATCTGATTTACACTATTGATAAAAGCCATACAGAAAAGGCCAATTTTACGGTAAATGTTTTACTACACACTTACAAAAGATTCAAGACCATTCAGGAACTCCATAGTAAATTAGGCACAATAATTGTTAGTTTTAAAATGTTCACGCTACTGCTAAAACCTTAAGCTGTACAGCTGAAATGATTTTCCTATGTTCATATACATGGATTACATAAATTAATGACTGTTTAATATCCACAGTGCTGCTTAAACGTTTAGAACAAAATTAAAAAGTTAATTAAGAATCAATGCCTCTGCAAAAATAAACAGACCACAAACTTCAAAAGCTGAGTCAGGACAGTTACACCTATGTCACCTGGTAATAAATCAATACAGGTTCAATCTGCGTCCAGATTGCAATACTGATCGGTCCGTTTTTGACTGCTGTGTTCCCACGTTCATGTCCATAGTCTTGGTTTTGTGATCGCTTTGGTATTTTGTTTTTTAGTTTTGTGCCATGGTACTGGTCTCTCTCCCCAGCTCTGCCAATAAAATGCACTTGAGTCCCCTCCTGCAGCCCTTGTTCTGGAATTTTACATGTGATCAGGTGACCCAAGTCCACAGTTACCTATTTCCTGTAGCATCCTGTGCAATGAACGCAGTATGATTATCTGGGAGAAAATCAGGGAGTATGGGTGGAATGGGTGCTTTTCATTTGTGCTTTGTCAGACCAATTGAAAAAGATCCCTGAATCTTGCCATGACAACTCTCTAATCAATTACATAAAATATTTCCCAAGGTAACCAATCGCCAGGTCAGATTCAAAGCCTCTGTTACATAAAGGTCACAACCCTGGGCAGTTTGGTCATTCCTGTCATGGATTAGTCAAATATACCACCACCAGACCTCAGGTACCCAATGTGTTGTGAGTCAGAAAAGGATCATAAATATTTTGCAAAATATTTTCTGGCATTCGTTATGCTACATCCAGAGACATGTATTGACAATGAGTGGAGAATGTCCACCAACAACAAGGAATATTCATACATGTTTAGACCACCTCCATCATCACACTATTTGTTCTGCTGGCCTCTCTTGCTCAAGCTGATGTTTACATTCACATCTGAACAATGTTTGGCAAGTTGAAAGGCTTTCATGGAAGGTTAGCCAATAGATAAACTGGAAAATTGCTCATTTGCTACAATGCCTACCACCAGAACAACTACATATTCAGTAGGAGAATATCCAGGGCCAGTACCTGAGTACAGATACATGAGAAGGATCCAAAACTTTCCAATCAGAGTACAGCAGACAAATTCTATAACCAAGAAAGTTATCAAAGGATTTGCAAAGCTGATTAAAGTGACTGCAATTATGGTTGTTAAACTGTATGTCACCGTATGGAATTAAAGAAAATTAATGGTTGAAGCTCAATGACAAACTATATTTTTTCTGAGTATTGGTTATTCAGATTGAGCTCATAAAACAGTAGAGTTAATACATTCTACTATATACTTTGATAGGTCTTTATGATATCAAGGTGTTTAAAATATATTAAAAAATTAAAGGTTCACATACATTCAAAAACACTGCAAAGTGCATGAAGAATATGCTGGATACTCACATACTGAATTGAAATAACGCAGGTTCAAATCAACTCGAAAAGGCAAAAGTTCACTTAAAAGGCCCTCTTTTTCCTCTTCACACGGGAATTAGCATGCGAGATCATGTTTGGTCTACAGCCACAACGATTACTCATTCTGCACAGATCTGCCCTAGTGTGGATCAGCTTGCACAAGGTGATGGGTTGGGAGCGAGATCAGAACAGACAGCATCAGGATAAAGAAGCTCACCCTGTTTCAGGAAACCTGTTAAATGATTACAGCCCGCCACTGATTTAAATCACTGTGCTGCTGTATTCAACTTACCTATAAAGAGCACATACATTTCTAGTGGAAACCATGTTTAGTCTCAGTGAATGGACATCAGCCACAGGTAACAGGCTCCCTTACTTTTTGAACCCTTCAGGGTTGTTTGAAGATATGGAGGGAAAGGACAGCAAATAACAAAAGTCATTTTACTAAGGATGAATGATTATGAAGTTACAGTACAGGAAAAAACATACTATATGATTTCTATATCTGCCATAAAAGAAGGCAGAAATGCTCACAGAAGAGCTTGATTGTAAGTACAGATATCATGATCTGTCAGTAAACAAAGCCGCCTTTAACAGCTCCCTCAGGCTAATTCTGATACTTTTTTAATCTAAGAGCCACTCTGTCTGATGTAGAGTTAATGTTAATATTGCCCCCCTCCATAGGGGTCCTTTCATTGCAATTATACCTCCTTTATGGGCCTTCAGTTCTTCAATATTAAAACAAAGACCTCCTTCCAAAGACCTTTAGCTTAAATGTATTTAAATATTCATTTAAGACATCCTTTCTACTTTTCTGAGTGCTTCTGTTTGGCTTCTCAAAATCACATCACAGTGATTGACTTGTTCAACATGACAAAAAAAAAGATAACAGCTAACTGGAAGATTTAATGTGGAAAAACCACTAGATATCTTCAGTTAGGAGAATAACTAACAAGGTTTGAAAGAGCCATTTCTCAAGCTTTCAATATGTCTGTATGCTTAAACCCTTGTATGCAGGAATCTAGTGGCGTGTCACAGTAAACATTATTGCAGAAGCTCAATTCCAAGAAAAGTGTACAGCTCAGTTAATAGTTTGAGCACTCAACTGCTGAGGAGAGAAAACCCTCTTGCGCCATGGAGTCTGCCCCTTGAAAGAGCCTCTTTGAGACTGGCTGCATTTGGCGAGTAAAGTCTGTTTTTCAAGAGAACAGCCTCATAATTTTAAGAAAAGTTGCATCTTCTTGCTTTTATGACAAATAAAATCAAGATCATTCAGTTTTAAGATGTATGATAGCCCTGCATCTACAGTACCAACCCATAATTACAAAGTTATTAACACTATAAGCCAACTACTTCTTCCAGGAGAAGATGATGGCATGAGGTGACTACATATTTCAAAGGCTCCAGATTCTGCAAACATTTTTTTTTCCATCATAAAAGAATATTCATAGTAATTGTTATTTGATTTTTCAGCACAGCTTGGTAACAAGGATAAATTACTTGAAGAACAAGATTTCAAAATCCTTTAAAGACGGATAGGCAATTCCAAATGATCAGTGCGCTTTCTATTGTAAATGAGCATAATGTTAAGCCAGGCAAGCGAGTCCATCGCCGCCAGTCTGCCTTTGATTTTCACAGCCAACTCATACGCAATCCAGTCAGCTAAATGTGTCTGGTGGGGCTCAATCTCCTGATGCTGCCCCATCCCCAAACATCCGTGCCCTCCCAGTGTTTCACAGACTGCTGTAAAGCAGGACTGCAGGGCTTTTTGCTTGAGAAAAATGATTGTCACTGACCTTAGTCATTGCAGGCATGCCTTAGCATTAGAAAAACCCTAGATTATCCTTAAATCCCAAAGGAGACAAGGTTTATTAAGTCAAAATAGTCAAAAGAATGAGGGTGGATTTACATTGGGACTTCTTTTAGCTTCGGTCAAAATGATTGAGGTTTCCTTGCATTTCCTTTCTGTAACAGATATGGAGTATCCATAACATTAAAACATATGATCAATGTTATTGTCTTGAATATCAATGAAGGTTTATGCAGCTTTTTAGAGTTATCCTGTCTACTCTGTACGTCAAAGCCCAGGTGACCAGAATTCAGATTCCCTAAATTGTCAACGGCAACATGTCTCGTGTTTCATATGTGCCAAAGGTCCTGTACAAATTACATGAGCCCCCAAGGCATGCTCATAAAAAATCAAGAACCTCAGTAAATATAACCTGTTTGAAATGAAAAGCGTGTATAGGCAGTCATACTTTTATCTATGTCCTGGTAGTGAAATGACTTTCAGCATTTAGAGTTAATCAACCATATTACAAGAATAAGATAATATTAGGGATAATGTTCATTTATAGAATGAATATATAGACAGAAATATTATATCTACGCATGTTACATCTGAATCCAGGAGATATGAACAAATGCTTATTGTGTACTTGGGGTTGCCAGTTTGTTATGATGTGCTATTAAAGAGAACACATTTGGATGGAGTGTTTCTAGAACCTCTTCATTCAGCAGTTTAGCACCTCCGTCAGGCCCAAGCTGCTACTGGTTTTGGCTACAGGTGCCGGGATGAGAACCTTTCTCAGCAGATCCAAATCTTTGGCCTTAAAAACCGTGATATCTCAGAATAAATTTGATACACCCTCCAAGGTTCCCTCTATAAGAGATGTCTTGTTTTCATTATTGAGCAGGCCCTTCCCCCTCTTATTTGATCTGTGAATCTGAAAGTGCTTTAGGAAATTAAATTTGGCCTGAGAGACTGCTTGCTGCACCAGCTGTAGGCCTCGCTCTCCTGCCCTCACTGGCTGATCTCCTACCTTTGATCCACTCTTTCTCAATGCAGCAGAGATGGTTTCCTGCAGTCCTTCTCCATTCCCTCCAGACCAGGCTCCCTCTGTCTAAACCTACTCAGCTTACTTTGTCCCAGGCAATCCATTTTCTCATGTTGCACCTCCTCCCCAGAAAATCATGAAGAAAACTTTGTGGAGTCATCAGCATGGGAAAAAACAGTAATGCTCTGTTAATGAATACATTCTACGAATGTGCCCATGCACATTCACCCACCCACTCCATATTAACAAGTATAAAAGACATTCTTCATGTTTACGATATGTGAGTGTCTTTTGTCATTTTATCCATAATTAAATGCGCCTCTTAGGGTCTTTGTATTTATGCTTGTCAATGCAGCTTTTGTGTATCGAGATGAAATATTTTGAAATTATGACATTACAATACAATTGGATGCAAAAGCAGTAAATTTAAACTTTATCTAATCTTGCTATTAACTAGAGAAATCAGCTTGTCAAGTGTCTAACTGATGGCCTGCATTCAAATCAAGCAGTTGGTGTTTGTGCTTGAGCAGTAATGGAATTTACAGGATTTTCCCTAGGTGAATCTTAGCATTCGATTACTCATCAACACTTCCAGCAGTGACCTATGGGACGTTCCATCACTCTGGTCTAATTAAAATACAGAATTGATTACCATGTTTCTCCAACAAAGATTAAGCTGTCATGACCTGTTTACAACAATGACAGCCCCACCCCCCATTTGGAGGGCAAAATCTCCAAGGAGCACATATGTAATGGATAGATTCAGGGAAAGCATCAAAACCTGCTTGGCAATATAACCTCTGGCATTGTATCTAAAGCTTTGACATATTAAAGTGAGTATTTTTTTATTTCAACTAACACGTCACTCAGGAAAGCTTCCCTACATTTAGATGTTTGATTAATCTCATTGTGAGCAGATTCAACTTCCATCTTAAATTTCTAACAACCAGAAGAATGTTCCCACAGCCTACATGAATGAAGTACCGCCAACATCCTTAACAAGGTACAACAAATGGAAGGGGAAAAACATTAAGGTACAGCTTCTTGTAATAACATTAAAGAGTGTCTTGTCTCACCGTGCAGTGACTGGGGAATTTCATTGTGGCTATTGTTTTTTTACAGTTCAATTGCTTTAGAAATACATTTATAAGACATTATCTGTCCATCCATCCATTTTCCAAAAACTGCTTAGCTGGTGCTGGCTTGTAATGAGGTTGAAGCACATGAGGTAAGGGACACCGTGGACAGGATGTGAGCCCATCACAGAGCAAACACACTCACACCTACAAGGATTCGCTCCGGAAAATTTTGAGATACCAATTCATCTAAAGAACATGTCTCTGGACTGTGGGTGAGAAGCTGGAGTACTCAAAGGAAATCAGTGCAAACAGTTGGGGAAGATGCCAGGTCAGTAAACACAGACCTGAGCAAGAAGCAAAGCCAACAGTATTTTCGAAAAACCTCTGAAAATTCTATTTGCCTAGCTGAGGAGAGCTGGAATTTTACTTCTTTTTTTTTTTCTGCTGCTTTATATTTTTCTCACTGACATCATGTCATCATTAATTCAAGGGCTTGTGAGAGCAGTGAAGAAATAGTACTTAAAGTCATGGCTATGAAAACTTACAGCTATCCTCTAAAGGTGCAAATGAGCTGTGTTTGGAAGCACATGCTCTCTGCGTGTTAATGGCTGGCAGGAACTCTGAGTTTCTTAATGGTGACTCACTGGGTCACTCTGAATTGTGCGCTTTTGAAAGGGGGCAATAGTCAGAGATTTTGCCGACTTCTTCATCAGTAGTTATCTGATTCTCACTGGAAAAAGTCCCAATACAGAGGTGGCTGTACCTTTCAAGGAGGTGAGCTGAGTGAACCAGTTCCTTCATACACCTGACCATTACAGATGTGTAGCTGTTCTTGCATTCAACTCAATTATTTAGATGATGGGAGACTTCCCGGGTTTTAGAACCATGCTTTTAGAATTTTCATCCCTCCAAGGAATGGAGGCTGCTGCGGCAGATTTTCTCCTGCAAAAGAGAGAGCTTCGATATGTTCAAAGGAGTGCAAAGCAAGGTGATCATTTACCGAAGTTGCAGCAGGAAAGCCGTGTCTAAGGGCTGACAGCTCATTCGGATTATCGCAAATTCGGGTCCCAAAAGGAGGAGAAGAAGAAATGGGGTCCCAACCTGCAGATTTAGCATTTTAAATATAATTCATAGTGTTGTAAATCTAATGCTGCCAATCACTTTACCCATGTGTGAAATGCCATCAAATGCAGACATCTTTTTGATAGTTATTAAGCATTTGTTTTGCTCTGGCAGTTTCCCCTCTGCTTCCTACTTCTCATCCTCCTTTGGAGAGCAGATTGTCAACAGAGACCTTTCACAAATAACTGTACCGAATTAACGTTAAGCATT
Organism: Gymnarchus niloticus; assembly: GCA_009936485.2. NCBI lineage: Eukaryota > Metazoa > Chordata > Actinopteri > Osteoglossiformes > Gymnarchidae > Gymnarchus > Gymnarchus niloticus. The sequence goes on along the minus strand of JAACJT020000086.1, from coordinate 7,947,022 downwards.
GCTGTGGAATGTGAAATGTCCCATATAATAGCCATGTTCCTGAGACTGACAGACCTCCGTGTGAGTAAGGCTGATTGCTTAGTATAAATAAAGGCAATGTATAACCCTGTATGGCTGTGAATATATTTTAATATGTATTTTTATTAATATACTATAAAACATGACTTCAAATTAAACTGCTGCATGCGATTACAATATACAGCATTTAAATGTAGCCAGTTAAATAATGGGTGCTTTTATTTTCAGTGTGACTTCAAATTAATCTCAGCTTCATTCTCAGTTTGCGATGTGGGCGGGGTCGCGGAGGCAGAGCGGACAAATGGAGGGCGGACTGGAGAGACGAATGACGGGCAGGCGGACCTGGAACGAAAACACACACAAACACCCCAGAAAATACGACGGCACGTAACACTGGCTAAACAGGAACAACCATCAGCAGTGACTTTTAAATGTTGGCTGAGTCTGACTGGCAGTGTATGGTCTCCACATTCAGGTGTTGCGGTATCAAAAATGTTATTCAGAGAGCACTGAGTACTGGTTCATTTGTGTATTTTTTAATTAAACGTGTTTCTACATTTCTTCAAAGTATTAATATGAAACATGCATGGGTCATTACCTTGGTTAAAAGAAACCTAGACATTGAACTGTGGTTATAATGCAAGAAAATGATGGCTCATTGTATGTACATACGTGTGTATGTATGTATGTATGTATGTATGTATGTATGGATTATGTAGACGTATGTATGTAAAAAATGTCCTTTATTTTGTTTTTAAAAAAACTGTAGCAAATAATTCCCAAATATCTTACAGAAGGACAGAGACTATTAAAGAATTTGTTAGTTTACTAGTCCAATATACTAGCGTTCACATTATTAGCTACCCCTACATAATACCTTTCCTTTTGTCGCTTTCCTTTTGCCTCCAGAATTACTTTAAGGGCTGATGAGTTGTACTTCCAGAGAAACCTTTCAGCACAACACTGTCGTACTGATCTGTTATTTTTGTGGTTCTGACGTTCCTATTAGTTTCAACAAGTCTGGCCACTCTGCTCGGACCACTCTCATTAACAAGCTGTTTTTGGCAATAGGATTGTTGCTGACTGGATGTTTTTTATTTATCGTACTAGTCTCTATAAACTCGAGACACTGGAGTATGCAAAAGTCTGAGAACGGTGGCTGTTTCTGAGACGAGAGAAGCACCACGTCAGGCATCAACAATCATACCATGTTTAAATCATCAAGACCCAGCTCCTCAGCTGTTCTAATGCATGGTTTGAACTTGAAGGACCCGGCTGTTTACATCGATGAGCAAGTGGGCCTAGTAAAGTGACCACTGAGTGTACATCAGTTAGGGTAACCTTCAATGTATACTAACTCCAAAAAGCTATTTTTAATAAGTTTTACCAAGAAAATGCCATTCTATCTAAAATCAGCATAGATTAATACAAACCCAATTTAAAGATTGAGTTTAAGATTAAGAAAATGGGTTTATAAAAATGTTAAAGGGTATATCTAAAAAATATACAAAGTATAACATGACTATGGATGTGGCTTAAAAACAGCACAAAGTGCAATACTAAGGGATATTTAACAAGGGCAGGAAAAATTCCACAAAATTTAAGATTTGGTCTAATGTTCTTTATTACAAAGGCACATACACACAGACATGCACACACGCGTCACGCCCACACCAAGCCAGCCACACCAACTTACCCTCATTCAGCATCCCCAGAATACTGACACCAGCTGTGTACCATTGAGCAACCCTTAAATAGCCTGAAGTTTCTCTGCCTCACCGTGAGGTATTGCATAATTCTTCCATTAATACAAGAATTTTGGCTCTTCTGGTTCTGAGTGGGTTGCCCACTGAAAGTCTCTGTGTGTGTATGATCTCTGATAGTTCTTGGATTTTTTTGACCCTTGTCTTGGATATGTTTTCTGTGCTGACTGCCTATTTCTGGATCATGACCTCTGTTGCCTGTGACCTCGAGTATGTCTTCGGACACCCCTTTGGCTTTTAGAAATCTCATCAATTCCGGTTTTGACTTCGCCTGTCCTTCGACTACAAAAAAAGAACCTGGCTCTGCACTTGGGTCCAGCTAATGTATTCATTACAACATGTTTGTATTTCTATCCTTGTGGGGACCTTCCATTCATTTCTCTGGGCCTAATACTAACCCTGACTATAAAACCCCTAACCCTTACCCAGTTACAACCTTAACCATAAGTAACCCAAAAAAATACAAGACTTTTGGCTCTTCTGGTTTTTGATTGCATTCACAGATTTTTATAATATTGAGTTTTCCCTTGTGTGGACATGACAAATTTCCTCACATGGTAAAAATGTCAGGTTTTTATTTTCTTCTGGGGACATTTTTCCCCCACAACATAATATGAACATGGAACACACACACAAACACACACGTGCGTACATGTCTTGAATAAAGCCAACAGTGGTTCTGCAATTATGTGACTATAATGGTAAATTAAGATGTAAGCCTAGCTATTTATCTGTTTTGGAGCTGTTTTCTGTTATGTGTTATTGTTATTTTTCATTGGCTGCTGTACTCACTGTGTTTATTGTTTTCATTTTGCACTATGCTCTGCAGGAACGAAGCAAATAAAAGTATCATTGTACTACATACACATGACAACAAAAAACTTTTAACCTTGAAATGGCTTGGCAAAAATTCTTTTTTGTTCATATTTTCTTAATTAAATGCAGATCAAATTCCAGAATAAAAAAAAGGTACTGGGAAAAACTGAACACTATATTAGTTTTATCTAAATAAAATTATTCAAGTACAATGAAGCAGTATTTATTATATTATTTAATGTATTTTAAACAATAACTTTCCTGGTCTTATGGAGACCAAAGGCATTTAATCAGTTTGTTTTCAATACAACTCAGCTGAATGGTTTTTAATTCTTTAAATTAATAAAATAAATGACGTAGTTATTTTAATTACCCCGTTCCCAAATGGCACAAAAGGGACACTAGATAAAGATAAGTTAGAAAAACAGATAGTTTGAAACAACGTTTTAAAACAGATTGGCAATTCTTGCCTGAATTGAGTGATGGATGTGAGCATTTTATAACTCATAATAAACAGGTATAATGTGGCGATTTTTGGATTATGAATAAAGATCTTGAATATAGACAAATAACACATGAAGTTAAGTTTTTTCAGACTTATAAAGGTTATTAATGAAATCCTTAACGACTTCTACAAGTCCTCCTACCAGGCACCAGGGCTTTGAATTTGAATGCAAATATGAAATAGAGTGGTGAAATATGGTGATTGATGTGTCTTCAATTACACCTAAGGCTTTTGGCCTGTCTCTGTGTGTGCAAGTGATTGACTGTGGGTGGTGAGTGAGGGTATTCTGAAGATTTCTGGCCAATCTGATAAATGGGACAGGAGTTTCGATAATATAAGGGAGGAATAAGCCTTCTATTGAACACTGTAGTAGAGTGACAGGTGCTATAAATAATTTAAGGACAGGAAGCCAAAGCAAAGATGGGAAGTTTAAATCACCTCAGATACATTCACATTTGTGACAATGAATGCCTGTAATAAACAAAGAAGGAAATGTAGAGCATAATTACAATGCAGCCCCCATAACTCTGTGCTGGATAAACTGTTGGAAGATGGATGGATGGATGGATGGATGGATGGATGGATGGATCATGAGAAAATGCAGACACCAAAATCTCGCTTTCAGTCAGTGGATTTGTTTTAAACTAAACAAAAGCAAAACAAGCAAATAAAAATGGAAAATACCTAACAGTAAAGTCAAATCAAATGTTGAACAGAAAGGCTAAGGTGAGTTGTACTGCCAAGTGGCATTATATATTATACAGCTTTCAGATTTTATCGTATGGCCTTTCAGAAGAAACTTGTCTGTACTGTAGGCCTACATGTTTCTCAGGTTCTGTATTTTTATGCCAAAAATATATATACTAAATCAGTCAGCTGAGAGCTCGTGGTTGTGATACATCATAGTACGAACAGGTCACTATTTAACTACCTGCAAAGTTCATTTGAGATCATTTCAGATGAAATCATCTAAGCAGGTGGATGAATAAACCCAAGCCTAGGAATGGTACAGGTAAAAAAAGTTAAAATTCAATTAACCAAGTGATTAAATGTAACGCTTTATGCAGAGTGTGATTTCATGTCTATGATGGTTCAGTATCCATATGTTAATGAGTAACAGCAGAATGCACAACATGCCTGGCCTAGATTCTGTCTGACGAATTGTGGAAATATTTATGCAGCAATCGAGTAACTATCCTTTATTTCTTTATTACGTGTTACCATTTTACTATCTATGCATAATATTGAGTTTGGCCATGTTTGTATATAGTATGCAATTTTTAATAAAAAATGCATAACAGATATTACACAGTGCAAATTATCAAATTATTTATGAACACAAGCTGTAACCCCCCCCGCGACACACACACATATCCCGAACCTTGCATCCATGGTGATAATAAGGCAGAGCAAACATGAGTGTCTGACTGCCAGCCAGGCTGAAGCGTTCCCTCTTTTATCTACTTTGCAGAAAGTAAAAGAGAAGAATTGCCATCTTTGTCTCTAGCACTGCTTTGTGAGGGATCAATTATTTTTCATATGCCTTTCAAAATCACTGAAGTGACATGTGGTGACAACATGCAGTGCATACAAAGAGTTATAACAGTAAAGTCCTCGTGTTGAAATGCATTTCAGCAAACCTGAAGAGAATTGGTCCATCAGAGATTTTACAATACTCCAGCCACAAGCAAGTGTCTCTACCTGATCGCAAAACCAATGCAGGTGCTCCTCGTAACCCCTGCCAAGTCATCTAATCTTGCAAATATTCCTACCAATTAGATGCAATGCAAATGCACAGTGTTCAACGAGTGACATCTGGATCAAACCAGGTAAATACAAATAATATCCTTCTGGGGTTTTTTCAAGATTTGTAGCAATTAGACATCCACACTATGAGACCAAACTTCCAAAGCTCTCTTTAACATACATATAGCTAACATTACACCCGCTTGGATCGTAACCGTGACTTAACAACTTCATCCATCAATCTATCTTTCATAACTGCTTATCCAGTAGTACCCGTAGGTTATAATGAGCCTGCTGGCTACTCCAGGAAGCACTGGGTATAAGGCATCCTGGATGGGATGTCAGTCCATCATAGGGTAAAGAATCACACACATTGCAATTTAGAGACCTAACCACATGTTTTCAAGTGTGTGAGGTAACCACAGTTAATTTCTGGAAATAAATGGTCAAGCAGATGAACACAAAAATAAATAATTACATCAATACTCGATGGAATTTTAAGAAATTACACTTTCCTGCTTGCTGCCATTTTCCGATTATGTACTTAATGTGCCATAAAACCCCATAAGGAATTTATCAGTGGTGCTAACTATATTTTTTCCAGGCAAGATTGCACCACCGTTAAAGACATAAAACTAAAGCGCATGAAATACTCCTGCTCCACACACCTTGTTGTTTTTCATTCTGTTACTGGAATATGTACACGTTTTAGCATAGCGCATCCACTAGGATTTAGGGCCGGAATAAACAGAAGCGGTGATACGAGGTGCATGCTGAACGGCTCTTAGCGGTTCCCAAACACCTTTGAACCAGAAATGTTCGGTCAGACGACGTCTGGGCCAATTCTTTTCACAGATTCGATGCTATAAGACTTCACCGGTCGAGTTTGTCGTTTTCACAGGGCAACATTATGATTAGCCTAATTAGACTTCACCCCAAAACACTGGTGGAACAGGCTACTGCAAATATCAGAGTGCTATATTTTCTGTTTTCAGTTCACCCTCTGAACTTGATCGATCTTCTCGTCCTGTGCAGAGACGAGACTTGGGTCACCATAATGTAATTACGTCCCGATGAGTGATGAGCATGTCATGCACGCAATCCATCGCCAAGAAGCCAAGTCTTTGTGGGAGGCAGGCTGAGTTATCTATCTCTCGATTATTCTAAGGACAACCAGCAAAAAATGATTTCGTTCATCCCCAATCTAATGCTGCTGGTTTGGGGTCGGTTTTGGCATACCGCGTGTTATATTTATGAATATTTAAATAGTTTCGTGTTGGTATAGTTTAATAATAAATTAAAACGTTACTTTCCCAGTGGAGGAAAAAAAAAAAAAACACCCGCAACGGGTAATTTTAATTTGAAATAATTTCAACACAATTTAATTCAAACACATTTATTTAACTAACGAGTATCTCGCATATACAACATAATGATTTGTATTAAGAAGCAGACAAATATTACAGAACCGCAGCCACCCCTAAGCTCTTACCGTAACTGCACTTCAGATATGTTTTAACGGTGCAGAAATAAACGGACTGAACGCACTTTTTCGATCAATAAGCTATTCATATCCATGGACAAAGTTTACCTAAGAACTAAGAAGCAAAACCTTAGCGGGGATCCGTCTATAGCAGCAAATTATGCGTACTTCTTCATACAAGCGATCCAGCTACGATGCCTTTTTCGATGTAAGAGGCAACACAGGGTTTTTTAAAAAAATGTATTCCTATAACCACGACAATAATAATAAATCAACGTTTCCACGAGTTAGACGTACGCGGAGTTAAGCGTAAGCGCTTAAGTGCATGGATGGCAGTGTGTTAAATTAACGCCGTTCTTACCTGTTATGCTGCGGAATATAACAAATTGTCAGGAATTGTCAAACGGCCGTAAATCTCCGGCTGATGTCCACAATAAAACGTTTCGATCGTAACAAATAATCCCCGATGTCACCGTGTCACCAGAGCCCGGTGGGGAGGGGAGGGAGGGGGCAGGAGGAGGACACACAGGCGACAGCTAGCGTGGGACAACCCTGTTGGGATCCAGTTACACCAGACAAACGAGGGGCTGAATAAAAACAATGCACTCTGGGTAAGAGCATCAGCCAAACTAACTGACATAGCCATGTAGGGATTCACTCCCCCGTCTGTATTCATTTATATCACGCACGCAAAAATCAAAAGGATTCCGCGATGGCTTACCTCGCTTTACCCGAATTACTGCACCTCGGTAATACTGTGGCTGATCGGTTCACCGGAATGGATCTTCTTCACCGGCGTTAGGATTTGCCTCCATGCACAGTCGTAATTGTTAGGTTTGAATTGAACTGCTGCGCGACTGAATAACGGCTAGTATAAGAATACACGTATATTACTTGAATGGATTTCTTAATATGTATCGACCGTACGTATTGAAGACGCTTGTCCAGGTTGAAGTGCACTCTGCCTAAGTCTGAACTCTGGCAGGGTGCTTGACTTCCCAATGTTTGTTATGTGTCGCCATCCACTGGATGTTTCGGGAAGGCTGCGTTGTCGACTGTTTATTATTATTATTATTATTATTATTATTATGAACATTTACAGAAGAATGTATAATCTAAAATTTAGAAAGCATACAAGAAAACGTGAAACGAGACAAGATCGTTTTGATGACGCTAAAGCAAAAAAGACAAACTCTTATTTTTTGTTACTTCTTAACAGTGGGGTATTAGAGGAAATGTAGTACGAATCAGAGATTGGCATACCACAATCAATTTTTAAACAAGATTAGCAGAACTAATGCTATAAATTTGCTTTCTGTTACATCTATTCATGGTTGTCTCTTTGAAACGTTTTTTACATGGGGTGTACTTACTAATTGTTATAGAAAAACGCTAACTTTTCGTGATTACAAATGTTAGACTGGACAAATGAATGATCCAAAATTAAACGGATCCAATATATTTTCTTTTTTTAGCCAGACTGGTGTGTGCTTTGTCCTCATCCAGCATCAACTTTTTACAAGGCCAGGAGGTGAATTAGACTGGCTACAGTGCTTGGGACCACTTACCAAGAGGGGATGTTATTCACTGATTAACTATTAACACGTTCCATCATTCAGCAGTCTGACAATCATTGTTGTGGATGCAGAAGGGCATGGATCCTTTATGCACCATCTTTTAAATAGCGTGTAGTGATAACTAAATGCACTTTACATTTCTAGACCAAACAGAAAAAAAGGTCTATTGTAGAATGTCCTTCCAACTGTTTATCCTGGTCAGGGGTACATTGGGCATAAGGCTGGGGTATACCCTGGGTGGGATGCCAGTCTATCACAGGACACATACAGGCACTCACACTCTACAGGCAATTTTTAGAGATGCCAATCACCCTAAGTGAATACACTCCTAGGGAAAACACTCAGATGGCAGAAGCTGGATCTGTACCCCAAAATCTGGAGGCGTGAGGCAACAGCGCAACCCACCGAGGCACCATACAGCCGAAATGCAATGCATTTTTGCTACAGGCCTAATACACATGAAATTACTGGATACCAACATTTTCATGCACACAGATAAAGATAATGACTGCTGCAATGGCAACAACTCTACTGTGGCTTCCAGTTTGCAAGGCTCTAACACACCTAATCTGTAATCTAAGTGGTAGTTAGCTGATTAATTAAGATGGCTTCAGCAATATGGTATATGTAAATCATGTGTTTTAAAATAGAGCCTCCATGGACTGCTGGAGCTGGAGGACAGAAGGAATCAAAAGATTAAGGATACAAGAGGATACAAGAAGATAAGGACTAGTGATGCAGGTGTATTTTTAATTGACGCACAGGGCTTGATTATGGCTCCAATCTCATAAAAAGCTAATTAAACCTTAAAGAAGCATATTTGATGAGTCAAACAGTTTTATATTATCTTCTTGCCAATCACGGAGCAATATGAGTGTTTGAAATAATAATCTTTGTAGAGCAAACACTACAGTGTTAGCTTCCTTAAATGTATTATTTTAAACATAAAACGTTTAATGATTGCGACGTTATTTAGTTGCACACTAGCTGAAAATATAGCACCCCTTTTTAGATCCAGGCTTACGTATGGTCTCAAAGTCTGTCAGAGGCAGTGCCCCCTTAATCACTGCGTTAGAAATAGACTGGGTGATACATGGATAAGAGTGCTGGAAGAGAGAAAATTGTATGCAAAGCAAAACGAGCCAAAACAAAGAGGAAAACAAATGAATAGAAAAATTTTTTCCATGCCCCATCCATTTTCTGAATCAAGTTCATAATTCATGCAGAATAACAAAACTGTCCTGCTCTAAGACAAAACCCTTGTAGAAGATTCTGTATTTCCAAGCGATTGACACAGGCGTACAAAAACCTTCAACATTGCTATGTTTGATGGGGTTTGCCAGGGATACAGTATATCTTTGCTTTTTGTTCTCCAGATGCATGGATATTAACCACTTTCATTCTAAATGAAAAGAAAAGAGAGACCTTCATAAAGTAACAGATGTTTAGCAACCCAGACCGCTCATAGATTAATCAAATGGCCAACAAAATTTTGTTACACTCGCAACGAGATCTTTTATGTTATTTCTATCAAATTACATGCAAAGTATGCCTTAAGGTTATATAATTAACTAAGTAAATTAGGAAATGTACTTCTAATTTTCTTCTCAGGTCTACATCTTTTTAGTCACATTTCAGTTAAGCTAAGGTTAAAGTAAGGTTATACCAGGTTAACTTTAGCATTCTGACTAGTATGTACTTATTCTGAATTAAGCAACTTCTTTTCAAACATTCAACCCCAAATCAGAAAAAGTTGAGATGTTTCCTTCTGACAACACATAAAAGATGTTTTGGCACTGAGGGTACCAAGCAATGAAGTGTTTCAGGTGTTATTTTGTCCCATTCTTCCTGCAAACACATCTTAAGGTGTGCAACAGTACGGGGTCGTCATTGTCACATTTTTTGTTTCAAAATTCTCCACACATTCTCTATTGGGGACAGGTCAGGACTGCAGGCAGGCCAGTCCAGTACCCGTACCCTCTTTTTCCGCAGCCATGCCTTTGTAATGTGTGCAGAATGTGGTTTTGGATTGTCTTGTTGAAAAATGCATGGATGTCCCTGGAAAAGATGTCGTCTTGAAGGCAGCATATGTTGCTCTAAACTCTCAATGTACTTTTCTACATTAATGCTGCCATCACAGAAGTATAAATTACCTTTGCCAAGGGCATTGACATAACCCCATACCATGACAGACCCTGGCTTTTGGACTTGTTGCTGATAACTGTCTGGATGGTCCTTTTCATCTTTGGTCCAGAGCACACGGCGTCCATTTCTTCCAAAAAAGATCCTGAATACTGATTCGTCTGGCCACAATACATGTTTCCACTGTGCGATGGTCCATCCTAGATGCCTCTGAGCCCAAAGAAGTCAACGCCACTTCTGAACATGGTTAACATAAGGCATCTTTTTTGCACAGTAAAGTTTTAAGTGGCATTTGTGAAGGTAACTACATATTGTAGTGCTTTACAGAGGCTCGCCAGAGTAATCCCTTGCCCATGTGGGTATATTAGCTATTGATGAATGACAGTTCTTGATGCTGTGCCGTCTGAGGGATCGGAGATCATGGGTGTTCAGCTTAGGCTTGTTCCCTTGCCCTTTATGCACTGAAAGTCCTCCAGATTCCTTAAATCGTTTAATGATATTATGCACTGTAGAGGGAGTAATATGCAAATCCCTTCCAATCTTTCTTTGAGGAACATTGTTTTTAAACATTTCAATGATTTTCTCACACATTTGTTGACAATCTGGAGATCCTCTGCCCATCTTTGCTCCTCAAAGACTCAGCCTTTTGTGGATACTGCTTTTGTACCAAATCATGATTACAATCACCTGTTTGAAATCACATCATTATTTAATTTTTTACCTCATTGCTAGCTCTAAATTGCCCCCGTCCCAACTTCTTTTGGAATGTGTTGCAGGCCTGAAATGCAGGAATGGATGTATATTAACAAATGAAATGAAGTTGACCGGACAAAACATGAAATATCTTGTGTTCATACTGTCTGTAATGAAATAAAAGTGAAAGTAAATTTAATAAGCACTGTGTTTTTAATTTTATTTGGATTTTCCATACTGTCCCAACTTTTTCTGATTTGGGGTTGTAATTCTAATAGTTTTGTAACATGTATACTGTATCTTGATTACCTACATATAACAAAATTATATAAAATACAAAAAAGATATAGACTTTTGTGTGGAGCCTAAATCTTTCTTTAGGAATGACTTCTTATCACGTGATATTAAATAGATGTAGGACTGATGTGTGTTTCAGTTGGATTAACTCAGAAAACGATGAATTCTTTGATCATAAATATTGTTGCTTGTAACAGTGGGGCTTTACGGATTCTGCCTGGTATTCCAGCGCCTGGCCGCTCTCTGCCAGATCGCCATCACTCTGGCAGCACGTGAACACAACAGACAGGGCCGCGGTTGGGAAGCTGGCAGTGACGGCACAGATGCACTGGGAGGCAGCAGGCATCAGCACAACTGTTGATCATCCTGTAGGATCTGTGCATCACTATCAGGTGCATTCATGGCAGCCACACAATTCGTGTCCTTTTCAAGGACTGATAAGACTGTAGTCAAAATGTGGCAAAAGCATTCTCTGCGGAAAAAGAGAGGCCAAGGGTTCGAGTGGCCAGCGCTGCATGGGCAGATAAACAGGCAAGAGTTTAAAGAAATAAGCTTGTCCGTTGCTGACAGGGTGGCCAACTTGCCCAGTAAAAAACTGAAAATGTTCCAGGAACACTGAGAAAAGCAGTGCACACGGCACAACAGGTGTCAGTATTTCACAGCTTTGCCTTCAGTTTAGCTGCCAAGTTTTATATCTTTTAATGCTTTTTTTTCTATTTTTGTGCCAAACAGAAAAGCCAAACCAGATTGGATGGATTTGTTTTTATATCGCAGTTGCTAACCAGCACCAGGTTGAAATACTTGACAAGTTTTACCTTTGTGCTGTAGTACTAATGGCACAGGGTAGTTCTCAGATATTCACTGACATTGATTTCTTTGGCAGGTGCTTTTGTCCAAAGCGATTCACAAGCAGGGTAGACAGAACATAACAAACACTCAGTGCTTAAGTTTTAGGGCAGGAAAAAGCACCAGTTAGATTTTGAAATAATTAAATTACAAGTAACCTTATTAATGTTTACGCTGACAAAAATATAATGTATTTAATCTATAAAGTATATAGCCAGCTAGAATATTAAGGGCAATAGACAACAAACATGGAACACATTTACTTTTGGACTGTGGATTCTAAGCCCCACTGGACAAATATCTGCCAACAAAGAAATAAAAGACAGGACTTGTGTAGTTTAGAGTATTATTTTGCTTTTGTAATATTTACTCAGACCACTGCTTCTGGAAGAAAATAAATTGCATTGCTTATAAGTAGTACCACAAAAAACATTCTTTCAGAAGATGTTTTTCATCTTTATTGTGACAGCATTTGCCCACTCAGTGCAGCACGGTGGCTCGGTAGGTAGGACCGTTTCTTCACATATACAGGGTTGGATTTTAAACCCCACCCCGGCTACGTGTGTGCAAAGTTGTGTGCGGTTCCTCCTGAAGTCTAAAAAAAAAAAACTGTTAGGTGAATCATTGTGTGCAACGTACTGCCATCCCTTCTGAAGTGTTCTCCTACATCAGGCTCTCTGCTTCCAAGAATAGATCCAGTCACTGGTCCTGAACCAGAATTAGTGGTTGGTAGATGGATCAGGATATCAAATTAGCCTTGTTGAAGACAGACTGTATATTTGATTGGTCTTAGTATGCAGCAACCTGAAATACATAAGGTCTTACACGCAGAACATGGGAATAAAAGAGCAGAACAATCTGGTATCTTCATTTATGGCTTCATACTTTATTTACATAGTGCACCTATAATATATTAGATATCCTATGCACTTCATATTTGCAGCAGTGTAACTGCCCACTTGTCCAGTGAAGTCATATTTTCCCTTTATTTGTAGCCATGGAGACGTGGATTGATTCTTTTCATCATCCTTTGTGACACTAACTGTAGCAATGAACAAGCATTGATGGGGTATGTATCATCCCCTGACACATCCTGGGATTTGGGGTTCTCTTCCCGGTACTTCTCAAAACACCTGCTCGATATTTCAAAAAACACAAAAAGAGGAAGAGCTTTGCATATATCTCATCTATTACTGTGGATTTATTGTTGCTAAGGAAAAATAAAATGCCTGCTTATTCAAGGCTGCGAAAAACATTCCCGGAAAACTCCCATTGCTTTCTTGCTGACTGAATATATGCCACTTTTACAAGAGGCATATATTAGCTTGACCCCTCCAAGATGGGAATGCCAGGATAGCAATAAAATGAAACAAGATGTGATGTGAACATTGAAACAAAAAAGAGGACAAAATGTGTGACTCTTCTGTAGGGGTTGTGGTTCTTCAAAGCAAACTCCATGAATCCCCTGCCCTTGATGAGGTTCTGCAGACAGTGTGATATTCTCGCAGCACCACACTGCTTGCCGGTACTTGTGTGAGTTATCCAAAGCCACCTTCTCCATTTCAGGTCAGTGTAATATACCACACCCTCTTCTGTGCCAAAAGAAGCACACTGTTCAGGTGTCATGCTTCATTTACACTTAATTACGGGGTCGTCGTGCACAGAACAGCCATCTGAAGGTGCTTGTCATCTTTTACTGTCATCTTTTATCTTTTGACCTTCCAAAATGTGGACCCTTTCTCCTTTACCCTACTGAGAAAAATAGGCTGTGGCCTGCAGCTGTATCTCATCTCGCCATAAGACCATGACTGCAATTATTATGTTTGTTTTAGTTAGTGGCTATTTTATGAAGATAAAAGTGACATAGTTGATGACATACTGTAAATACAATAATAATTAGTAATATGTGCAGGAAAAAGTTTATAGACCATTTAAAACTGATATTTTTTGTTACTAATTTCTGCCCGTGAACAGATTACTTTGACTGAAAACATAATAATTCAGTTAAATTTATCTGTCAAAGAGTAGGAACAATTATAAGTAATTTTCCATTCTTAAGATGCAATTATTACTTGGCATAAAAAAACTGACTGAAGAATTACACTTCTCTTACGTCACACATACCTCCAGAGACCATATAGAACGTTAAATCAGAGCATGCATGGTTTTCATATTTAAACCATGCAGCAAATTCTACTCGACTATCAAATTGGTCATGTTTTCACTTTGATTGCAACATTCTACATAGACAAAAAAGACAGGACAAAAATACTTGCATCCTTGCTGTTTTGCTTTTAGTGGTTTGGAGAAAAATGGCAGTTAGTAACTTCAAACAGTAGTTGTAAGTTTTTGAAAGTAGCATGAGAGGGCCTTAATTAGCTACCAAAAGTCTCTCTTTTATGAAACCCAGCTGTGGCACTAGATAATTCTATTCTTTTGTTGTCTTGTTTTGGTTCTTTTGAAGTTTTCTTAGCTTGTGACCACCACATGCAATAGTTACAATACCACTTTCTACATTATTTCCGTTCCAAACTTTTGAATACACATTTGAAGACATTTTGTGTTAGTGTTTAATTTCTTGTTCATAAGCAGAATAAAATGTAAAATACACATTTTCCTGTCTACCTTATATACTTCTGACTTCAACTACATCTCCAGGCCATGTCATCTGTGGAAGGCCTCAGATGATTCTGCTATTATGGGGTGTGTTATTGAAGGATGGGAGGAGGAATACAAGAGCCTCATGACCAACTTCCTAGAACAGAACCAGTTGAGCCATCTACTGATCAACGTTGGTAAGACCAAGGAAATGGTGGTGGCCATCTGGTGGAGAAAATCTCTCAGGATGTGGATATCAAAGTGGTGTTGACCTACAGGTGCCTAGTGGCACACCTGGATGACAAACTGAGGTGAATACTGACCAGGCTCTCAGTCATCATGATTAACCCTTCCCATCCATTTCATGAGACTGTTCTGGCACAGAGGAGTGCCGTCAGTGGAAGACTTCAAAGTATATGAGGAAGAGCTTTCCATGTCCTTAATTTCTGCTGCCCTCAGGGCTCACGTCAGTGCTGTAGGCTGAGTTTGCTGTCCAATACGGCTTATTTATGGGCAGCACGTTTTACAAGGGCAGCTTGGACTACTTCTGCCTTAGGCACATTTGATTACTACGTTTACACATTTATACAATTCATTTTTTTATACGTGCATTTGTTTATGTCAGTACATGTTATTTTATTTGTACATTTATTTATATTATTTATTCTGCTCTGTCAACTATGTTAGTTTCTGTTTTTGCTGTCAGAAGTGGATATGCTGCAACATTCAAATTTCCCTCCAGGGACCAATAAAGTACCATCTCATCCCTAACCTCCTCTCTCACTCATGCCACATTTAATTTTAAAAAATGTCTTCATATCACAAATGAATGTAAATGAGTTGTTGGTTTGTTTTACCGATGATATAACAGTGTTTAATCATGTTTAGCATGTGGTGTTATAAGTGGCTAAATCCAAATCCAAAATGGAAATTAGAAATCAGGTGGGTCCACATGGCAGTACTCAGGCGAGGTGTCCCTTTGCTTTTTTTGGCACCGGTTCACTTGGCACGTATATGGCCAAATGGCGATACCATGAAATGCCAGAGTATGTTTTGTCAGCAGTTGCGGTCTTTGTCTGGTTTGTGTTGTCTTTGAGAGTGTTCTTTCCTGCCGCTTCAGTGTGAAGCTATTGCATACGGAGGCTCATTTTGACAACTGGCAGCTGTGCGGTTTGTAAAACTACTGATGGGTTAAACCACAAAGACAACAAAAGATGCCAAGAGAGGCGATGAGTTCCCAAAGGTGCACTGCCCAAGAACCAGCGTGGCCTTTGAAGATATCTGGAAACAGTCACCAGGCAGGCTCCTGGTTGGTTCATGACCTCAGGGGCTGGCGTTCAAATCCATTATGAAGGTAATGCTAAGGTTGGTGAGACTAAAACCATTAGGTTTGTCTTAGCTTGAGAAGGGCATGAAGGATGGAAAAAGAATTTGTCTTGTTGTGTTATGAGCAGACCCTCTGTAAAATGCGGTTGACACACTGCCCATATCCTTATGTCAGCAGAAAAATGTCCAGAAATATAGCTACTGAGAATCCATGAGAGCTTCTGTGAATTCATATCTGTAAATGATGTACTTAGTTTTTGTTCGCTTCCTATTTGCATTTTAGAATCATATTACAGTTGTATTTTATTATTTTGGTTTAAGTTCCTTTTTAATTTAAATCCTTATCTAGTGCTTTTCATTTCCACTGAGGCATGACATATCGAATAAATTCCAACACAATACTGTCTGTTTATGTGCTATTCTGTAGCAATGTGGGGGGTTGTACCAATGCACACTCCTCTCCATGTCAGGCTGTTAAACGGAGTGCGAAGGTCATAGCAGGCTGCCAATCAGTAGCAGGTATTCCTTTGGCTCTAGATACTGCTGGAATTGCTCTTTGAGTTCTAAGCTTGCTTGCATTACCAGTGCATTGCTGCTTATAGCATATTCTTGAAGCACCACAATAAATGTGATGATTGGACTGGTAGGGCGCTCTCATTTTTTTTTATGTCTGTCGAGATTAGGTACACAGCAGGAAGTGGACTTTTTTTTGAGGGGGTCCTGACGGTTTCTTTTCCTTTAATGAAATGCTTATAATCTTTTGATCATGCAGGGTTTCTCAACAGCGCCACAGACAAGGCAATTTTATTTTTTGCCATGAATGTTTTGTTTTATGTTTGATATTTGATTATTTCAAAGTCCTTTATTTGATTACCAGACTGTTGCAACAAGTGCATGGTGCTAAGTTGTTAGTGGCACTATGAACACTGGTTATCTGGAGCTAATATGCCATCCTTGCTGTAAATGGATTCATGTAGCCTATGAACATTGTAATTTTGTCTCGGGGTATAAGTGTATGCATGAGGGAGGATAGCGGTTAAATTGATTCTTCGGATATTATTCTGCAAAAATCTTGCAAGGCTGTAGAAGCAGCCAATAAAGTTTCATGTTTCAATTGCCAGGAGCAGAGGAGAGATTCAATCCACTGAACTGAAAATGGCTGCAGTTCAGATTTCATCCGGCCAGTATGCATATTTACAAAGCAAGTTTCAGAGAGTTTTTGCACTCTGCCCAAATCTATGCCCAAACATAATACAACATAACCCCACTTCCCCAACGCTCCATTCCAGAAGGCAGGTTTAACAAATCCTATAGTTACACCTGAATTATGACTGCAGAAAACTGAAAGCCCGACTTCAGGATTTGCGGATTACCTGCCTCTCCCCAAATTTCTCCAGTCCGAATTCAGGTTTGATTATGGGACTTGTTAAGCCTGCTTTCTGGACTGGGTCCCAGGACTTCAAGTCAAACATATACTACACATGCACATTAATCTTAATACTCAATTTCTTTGCTGTATTATGCATAGATGTTAAATTTAACACTGTTTTATGATGAGTCAATCAGTGTTTTTTCACCTCTCTACACTCATGAAGCTTGAAGTGAGAACCAAACCCCAAATCTCAGACTTACAAGGCCACAGTCGAACCGAATAAGCTGTCATGCCAACCTCAGTCAACCTTGAGGTGCTAAAATGCACAAATTAAATAAATGTGTTTATTTCCTGTTGCACAGTGTTATTGTCTACCTATTTTAGCATCTTTTTTCCAACTCATTTTATTCAGTTAGTTAATTGTGTTTTCGGCTTCTCTCTGTTTGATAAATATCGGTTTAAATGTCTCATTCAGGTTTGAAATTTCTAAAAGGAGTCACTGGCGACTGTGAAACATGATTTTTGCGGTGCCCTTTTTCACCCATAATGGCCCAGCTGCACATCTAGGACTGAAATGCTGTTTCAATGCCAGCTCCTCAGCTGTCATTCCTCACTGGGTGTCCTACAGCCTGGCACAGCCTCTCCTCTCCACCATATTTTCCACCACGAATGAAGACCTCGTGCAATTCTGGGATTTAAAGGAGTTCAGTCTCATTTGCCCCAGTGCTGCCATGTTACTGCCATTCATCTGAAAGGCAGCCAGTCCGTGAGCAGTGTCATGTTCAGAAAGTGGAAGGCAGTGCCGCGATGCCGCATTTTACGTCTGATTTCTGTACATTATGATGTGATGCAGAGCCGATGCTCCCCTTCTATGCTACGTTTAGTTTTAGTCATCTGACTGAAGCTTAATGAGTAGGTATGCTCTTATATTATTACTATGATGGGTCACTCAGCAATTGTCTTGCCACATCACAATACATACACTGACACATTGTCATATCCCCAACCAGATAATCTTAGCATTAAAACTCATGTTTCTGTCTGGTAAATAGCTGGCAGGTACGGTGCCAAAACCTTTGTTCTATATCAACGGACACTGTAAAATTAACATTCTGTAACTTTGGAGCTTAAGCATAGGTTGGCCGAGACAGATTATTAAGTAATAATGATTGTATATTGTGCACAGGCTAGAATTTTACTGCCTGTCATCCCTGATCTTTTATGCTATTACTTTCCTCAAGTTCTCTGTCCAAAAAGAAAGCATGACATTAAATGCTCTGTGTACTTCAAGAATGTTGACCTGTTCATTGCGTGTGACCGTCCCTAGAAAGGTTGAGAAAAAAACATTGATTAAGACCATGCATTTTACATGAAATTACTGATAGCCTGTGATTTTGTACTGAAAGGTAGCTGCACAATATATCTTTATGGGAATAAAAACTATATTCATAATATATAAAACCAGAATATCTCATGAAGCTTTAAGAAGTGTTTCTCTGTGGTTTCATATGCATGTACACAGCTAAATTCAATATCAAGTCATATAAATTTAAATCTGCTGATAAATTATTCAGCTTATACCACATGTGCATGTGACAATGATTTCTGAATTCATGTCACATGCCCAATGAAAACCTCATTCTCACATCTCAACATCATTGGATCATGCAACCAATGATAATGGTAATAACGAAAAGCCATGTAATGCAGGGTGAGACAAAATGGGCTACAAAGTGCAGTAAGGGGTTAAGCATCTTTCACCTGGTGTTCACTTAGTTATTAAATAACACTTTGAAGCAAAACTTGTGGAATCACATTGGTTATCTAGGATGAGTCCCTGTCGATTTATTTACCAGGATGGCACGTTCATTTTATTCTGTTAGGCAAAATGGCTACAGCCGTGACAAGATAGTTGAGATTGTTGATGGACGTTCATCCATCTTCCATCCACTTATTCTAGTCAGGACCTTGGGGGTCTGGGGCCTATCCCAGCCAGCATAGGGGACAAGGCGGGGTAAAACTTTGGAAGGGATGGTAGCCCGTCACAGGGTAAATCCACACAGTCTTTTTCTTTGAACAATTTAGAAATATCGATTAGCCTAACTGCATGTTTTTAGATTGTGGGAGGAAACCAGAGAGCATGCTGGAAACCCAGGCAACACACACACACACACACACACACACACACACACACACACACACACACACACACACACACACACAGCCAAGGCAGGATTCACATCCCTAACCTTGGAGGTATGAGACAACCAGTGCTGCCCACTGAGATACTGTGTCACTCTTATTGATGCACAGCAATGTCCAAAAATTGTCACTTTTTTTTCTGTCAAATTCACATTCTTTACCTGCATTTTCTTCCATTTTCTCATCGCTCCTAATAAGCTACCCAGTTCTTTCGGAGAAACAGACCAATAGCATTTTCCATCATGCTTGACAGTAGTCATAGCTCTCCTTGACTGATGCACTGTATTGAATTTGCACTGGAACTCTTTCTATTTTGGCCAAAAGGTTTGTCTCATTTAACTATAAGTCCTTTTGCCACAAACAGTATTTCCAGTATTACATAACTGCTTTGCAACAAACTCCAGCATGTGAAAACTTTCCTTCTTGCTACATGAGCTAATTTTGTGCAGTGACCAGAATCTTGACTTGTCAGCATTTCTTTCTGTAAATCAGTATTTTTTCCAAAGTTGACTTTGGCCTCATAGTAACAGTCCTAACCAGTCGTCTCTTTGCCGTACTACTTGGTTTGACAGAATGACCAGATTTTGACATCTTCTGACTAATATTATACAGCTTAAACTTACCGATTGACTGGCCCAGAAGCTATTTAAATATTTAAAGCTGTCTTCCCATCTTTGTCACTGACCAGCTTCTTGTCTGAGGTGTTTTTGGAGATTCAGGACCAAGTGAGCGAGAGATGTCAGAGACTGATGTTTTTGTTATGGGGTTGTATAATCCACAATTGCACACAAGTAGGCAGATGTGTAATTGTGTGGCTGATATAGTTTTGTGCATCTGAACTAAATTAGGTTAGGGAATACAAAGGCTGTGTTGGACTGACATCTCATCCAGGTTGTACCCCAGCCTTGAAGGCCGTTATCTGGGATAGGCTCCAGGCCCCCAGGACCCTGAGCACAATAACTGATTAGAAGATGGATGTATGAATGGACAGAGTGCAATGGAGACTATATACACATACAGTAGATACTCAGATTGTTGAATGTCTACTGTATGTGTAGATATTCAAGATATGTAGATATTCATTGAAAATTGGTACATGTATGTATGACATTAAATAACCTGAAGCATATTTAAGGACACTGTAGCAGTTTAATGAGTCCATCTTGGTGCATAAGATATGCATGGATATTTGAATCCAGATTTGATGGCTGTTGTTTGATGAGATGTGTATCATAACCTGAACAGTGTGCTGCATATCATCTACTCTGAATTCTTTTCATTGCTTTTTACATTTGATATCAAAATCATACAGGATGGACATTAACCTGTGGCATGAAGGGTTGAGTCTACAGCTGGTCTAAGAATGGTTTCATTTTTAAGAATAATTTTTAACAAATTTGCAAAGCCTTGATTTATATACAAATGTTCTTCTCTTCTTGACGTGACAGTCGAGGAGACCCGATGAAACCATGTCAAGAGGGTCTGAAATCTATTAGAAAGGGTACAGCTGCTCATAACATGTCCTGTGTGTTTCCAAGTCGGCATGGTTTCCTGACATTTGGCGAAGGTCCATCGCAAATATAGGCCCAATTAAATGCTCCAGCTTTGGTTCATGCTGTCTGATTTAGGTACTATCTACTCGCATTAGAGCTGCATCGTCTCTGCAGTTCTGAATGCATTCAAGCAGAATTAACAGCCTCGACTATGAATGCATTCTTTTGTCGCATTAATCCAGGTCCTCTGAGTTTGCAAAGAGGACACTAGGGCTCCTTGACTTATAGTGTCGTTTAAACTCTCTCTGTAATCACTGGTTTCACTGCCTCCCATTTACTCTTTTCATTTCCTTATCATATTATTAGTGGAACCTCATGTAAAGCTACTGGTTAGCACAGGTCATCACAGGTCATAATCAGGTAACTGGCTAACTGGCTTCTAAAAAACACATAGGTCAATGGTGGATGTGGCACTGCTAGATTCAGTGTCAGATGTCACTTTAATAATTCTTCTCATTATTTTGCATTGTATTGCTAGTAATTAATTGCCAAATTTCTGAAATTCTCAAGTAGTAGAAAGAAGGTTGTCAACCTAAGAAAGTATGTTCTATAATTTCAACTTGTTCTAACAAGTTTTCTTCAAAAATTAGATTCAACTGACACAAAAAAACATCTTCTAAAATTATTAAAAATAAAAAGAATTATTTGAATTAGCTATGTTCCTCATCAATATGTGACTGTCACCATTTTAGTCTTTCAATTTTTTTCACAGAAATGACTAAATACAGAAATGCTTGTCAAAAGTTTTTTTTGCTAATGCATGAGGGCTTGATATTAAACTGCTCACAATACGTGTCACACGGTGATGTTTTCATTTTTAATTTACATATTTACTGAAATGTTTCAGGTTAAGTGAAGTACTTTGCCCAAGGGGACACATTCTGCTGGGGTGACATTTCTTCTGCATTGTAGAAACCTGAGGCTGTGAATAACAATGACTGATAAGTAATAGTTAACTATGTAAACCATCACCGGCAGTTAGAGCACAAAGCCAGGTTAGACTTCAGGGCTGCCTGACCTCTTCACAGATCACTTGGATAGCAGTGGAGCAAAAGGAGAACAGGCAAACACATTTGTGTTATTAACTGACTCCGGCTCGTCCTCAAAGTCCCCTCTCTCCTCGCCCTAACTTAACACAACACCTCTCCAGAGAGGAATGGCTTAATAATAAATACAGCTTACCTTGAAGAATACTCTCAGCCTCAGCCATCACCTCCAGTTAAAGTAAAACACTGTAAGCAGAATAAACAGATAAATAACTTACATTAACAGCATGCATGTCCTGCAGTCCAATAATAAAATGGCAAGCAATTCATAAAAATACTCCAAAATCATCACATCCTACGGTATTCTCCCTGATTTAGCGCATGCTTATTGCGCTAAAAACACCAGCATGACAACCTTGCAAAAATCTGTAGTCTGCAACTAACAGTAGTCCATAAATTCAGCTATGGTACGTTTTGACAGACAGCTTCTGATAAAAAGTAAACACATTGTACACTTTAAGGCATTACTTATTTTCATTAAGAAGCCTTCTTTAATTGACGCACATTCTGTTATATGCAGTGACCATTTCACTTCAGACGTCTGAACAGTCATGGAAACCTCTTTGTGAGAAGAACACATGATTAACCACAATCAACATCAAACTAAAGTCTTGCATTAATGCACTAATTTCCATAATTAGGACAGGATTTTTACTCTTCACCTAAAGCTTACAATTACAAGCATGGCTAATGATTTTTAATGGCTTTTATATCATAGGTCTTTCGCACTTGTCAGTTAATTATGCATCAGAGACCTTTTGTGCTTGCAAGTTAATCTTCCACATTACTGGGTTAAATGTTAAAGACATGGTTTGGATGATAGAAAAGCTAGTTTTAAAAAAAAAAATTCTAAGAAAGTTATTTCTAATCTAAAGTTTCCCAGACACTTGGTGCTGCTCTTGTACCTTTCAATAATGTACTTGTAGCATTTGTACCTGTGTGATTTATAATAATAAATGTAATCAGACTTTCAACAATACAGAGCTGGCACTGCACACATGGCAGGCGAAGAAAACATTTAAAGAACTATGGGTATATTTGTTTGAAAAAAATACAATTGAGCCTTACAATATATACAAATAAACAGTAATACAATGAAAGCTAACAAGGTTTTCTTCTGCTCTACAAACTGTTGCTGATATGAAGTTGGACGGCTAGAAAAACATAGTTTGGATCCCAAACGTCTCCTTTAGCCATTCTATGTATTTGTTAAATTTCACCACCAGCTGATTTAATTAATGTAATTAAGTAATTAATTGCATGAGGTTTTGAATAGCCAAACAAGGTGTACTCCTAATTGAATTCAGCAAATACAAGGGTGTATTAGATACCAACTGGAAATTCTGAGACAATTTGAGGAGATGTTTTGAAACGGGTAAACTGATATACTTTGACAGATGTAACTGCATGGCTTCATACCATCATTTCAATGCTTATTTTTCTTTGCCCAACTAGGACTTCTGCACAGTGCTGTGCATTCCCATTATTAATAGATTAAAACTTTCCAACAAGCCATATAACAATCCAAATATAACAGAAGGCATACTTGCACATTTTCATGTCAAAATGGGTGTGCTTATAACTTCAATTAAGTGCACCACGGCAATTTATGCAGACATGCAGTTAACGGCTGCTGTTGCATTATGGTTTTGAAGGTCATGAGAAGTTCCTAAATAAAAAGGACATCTGCCGTGCTGTACACAGTATAGTATTGATAATTTGCTGCCCAAAGGTGCTTTCTGGGCCACTACCAGGTCAAGGAGAACCTTTCCAGCACTTGAATACCGTGCAGTATGCAAACTGCACCAATGACACTGGAAACGACAGCTGAGTTCTTCATATATATTTATGTATAATTCACTCATTTGATGCAGTATGAATAAACTGCTGCTTATGTTTTATCCTTTCTGAGTGGAGGAACAGCTGTTTCTTCATTCGTATGCGCTTGACTGGTCATCTTGCTAAAAATCCAAATGGAATTTTCAAGTGAATAGATTTAGATTACGGGTGGTCTCAGATATTTGAAAGCCATCCCAGATACTTATCTCTTGATTAAGCAAGGATTTTATCTAAGCTCAATACCACACGAATAGTGCAGCAGTCCTTCGTTAGGTGCACTGCAATCTTTGACGGCTTTGGATTATTACTGTTTCTGTTACAAAGTTGTCTTAACATTAATTGTGACAAGCACTGTGCATATTTGCGTACTAGCTCATTCTTCTGTGAATGTTGCTAACAGAGAACCAGAGCTGTAGCAGCCAATAAGTGTCTGTGAGCTACATTTTTAATTAAGTGTTTTGTCTTTAAGTTTACAATGCTTTTAACTGAACACCGCTAATGGCTTGTAACTAACTCCATTTTTTTACTGGATTCTCGCCATCTGTATTCCACAGAGGGTTTTGAGGGCAGTATATAGTTTCAGAGTCCATTGTGAAGTTGTGTTTTTCAGCTGGTGTGAGTATATTACTGGTAAATAAAACAATTGTGATATCAGTGTAGCTTTACAGAAATCCACACTGGTGTGAGTGGAGAAAAAATTTCTGTTGGTGCTAGTTTACAAATGAAATATTGTACAATGATATTATAATTATAAATCTGGTAAAACTATTAAACAGGATGCATGGTAGGCATTTGAGATTAGTTTGTCTCACTTCTCAGGGAATGTAGAAATGTTTTGTAACTCCTTTGTCTTTAAGGATGTATATAGACACTTTACCACTTAAAATGCATAATCTCTAACTGCTTCATGTATATATATCACTCTCTATACTGCACTGCAGGAAATATTACTCAAATATTCCAAGTGGCATCTAATTATTTGTATATGTCTTATATTGAACTGAATTTTTTCAAAACAACAAACACACAGGCAAAAAATGCCTGAGGTGTTTCTAACTGCTGGTTTCCTTCCAGGAATAATTTGAAAATGAGTGTCTGTGGGCATTTCATATAAATGTTCTTCATGTGTTCATGCCGTGAATGGAATCGTGTAAATAAGAATTCATTAAAATTTTCATCAAACCATGGGAATTGTTTTCCATTCAGAGAATCAGCAGGAATGGAGTGTATGATGTCATAACACAATATGGCAGGATTGCTGTTTAAATTTCAGTAATGGAAGAAATCAAATTCTTCTACATAGCTTTTTAAAAGAGAAAACCCAGCAGTTGCATTAGCTATGTACAACATTGTATTAAGACATCACTTCCAACGTCTTAACAAACCTTCCCAGTTCTGCACCTTTGGTCTCAGGAAGGACACACTTAAAGGTCACTTTCTCACAGTGTTTCTGCACCTCAGTTCTCAGCTGCACTGCTGAGTACAATACAATTGGCGTTAATGCTTTTTTGGCTTTGTTGTATTCAACAGCCATAAATCGATGGCAGCCTCGTGTGACAGAATCTGCCTCACTAGGTCGGCAAACCGCTGCTATTGGAGACTTCTGACTTTCAGTTTTCCTGGCCATCCAGCCCTATCGGTTTCATAACTTTGCTGCCTTAAGGGCACAGGCACATTCTCAGATCAGGCCCCTTTGAGCCATCTGGCTATGTGACACTGCTGTCACCGTCTCAGTCGGAAAAAAATACATCAACACAATGCCAGAGAGAAAACTCATGTATCAGTATAGTTAACACACATTATTATTTTTAATTTAGCGTCACCAATATCTGATTTTAGTATCAATTTAAAACATAGTTAGTTGATAGCTTATTAGATTGACCTGTGTGTTAATGCAAACAGCCTGCTTCACCAAATAGTGGAATGCATAGTGCTAACAGACTGAAATGAGACCTTTGGTTGATGCCTAGTTAAGTATTACAATGGCAAAGATGTGTGAGTGATTTTGAACATGGTTTAATTGTTGGTGCCAGATGTGGTTGTTCCAGTATCTAAAAACAACCACCTTCTCAAGATTTTCACTAAAACAGTATTTAGATAATGGTGGATTAAACATAAACATCCAGTCAGTAGCAGTTCCGTGGGTGAAAACACCTTGTTAATTAGAGAGGTCAGACGAGAACTTGTTAAAGCTAACAAGAAGGCCACAAATGCAAAAATATGGCAGCTCAGTGCTATATGGAAAGGCTTCTCTGAGCACCTAACAGGTCTGCCCTTGAAGCTGTTTTGGAGGCAAAAGTGTGGCCCAGTGCTAGCAATGTGTAGCTAACGTAATAAAGTCAGCACAGTGTATGTCATAGCCCACGTTTTCATGAGGAGCAGCTTTAACATGAGTTTGGGCCGGCTCCGAGAGGCGGTGGAGGACAGGGCGGCCTGGCGTGCTGTGGTCCATGGAGTCGCGAAGAGTCGGACACGACTGCATGACTAAACAACAGCAACAGCTTTAATACATCTTCACTTTTTCAGAAGGCTGCAGATGCTAAGGTTCTTACTGAAACCACAGCTACTGTTGAAGTTAACATGTGACTAACTGCTTTGGGGGCTAACAGAGTCATTGCTGTGAATTCTTTCTGAAAGCATGTTGTGAAGAGTCCTGTAAACAGACTGACCTCTCTCTTTATCTGCTCACAAAGGCCAGCAGTACAGCAGGAAGCACTGATATTTTTGTGTGTGTTTTCTGCTCTGTTCTACAGAGTAATCATGCTGAGCACAGGAAAAATGAGGCACTTGGGTAAATATGTTCACACATAACTCTTTAGTGGAAAATATTAAATGGACCCATATAATTCTGTGGTTTTTGTTTGTTTTTGGTTCATGTCTTTTTCACGCTAAAGTATTTAGCTCCAATTTTATATTTTATCATCTGTGGTTATTACTGTTCTGTAAAGTGTATTAAAAGATAATGTTACTACATTAACCAGAAATTAAACATAGAAGTAAAATGAACATCATCCTTCTATAATGTGGACCTTGTAAAAATGAGTCTAGCATATCTTTTGAATATAATTTAAATGCTATTCTGGAAACATGTAAAAGATAGTGGTGCCCAGCAGGTAACGCTATTGGCATAAAGCTCCAGGTTTTGGAGGTTCGAATCCTGCCTTTACCTTGTCGCGCTTCAATGGTCCTCGCAAAGTAAAACAACATAGAGCTTAGCTTATTGGCATCACTAAACTGCTCATAGCTCATTTATCACATGTTTGTGCGCTGTGATGTACTGGCATCCCATCCAGCAGGTCTTCCTACCTTGTACCCTATGCAGCCTGGAATTGTCTCCAGGCTTTGCATGACCGTTGTAAGGAAAATAGATTGATGGATGGCTTTCCAAACTTGGGTGGGAGATCCTTTCTCTACAGTGTTGTTACAACAAAAAAACTAAAACGCATTCTAATCTGAAAATTTGTTTAACAGGTTATATCCCTTCATAACCCTGAATAAGATTAAGCAGTTTTGGAGCACTGTAATGAATACACAGATTGGATCCAAGTGTAGAGTTACAGTTTTTAATTGTGGCCAAAACCAGAGCACATTGGATACCCCTTTGGCTTGGAAATCCTAAAATGTGGTTGGGGTCACAGGCAAAATGGTCAAAATCAGAAACAAGTTGATCATCACAGCAAATAAACCCAGGTTGACAGGTAAATACAAAAGTCAAAAGCAAATAGGCAAGGATCATACCCAGGTAAGCTGAGTGAGGAAATGCCCAGTAATGATCTGAGAAACACAATTCCTGACAATGAAGCAACTGAACAGCTGTGTTGAAGTAAACAACTAAACAAGGCATGGCTAGTTAATATTCAGGTGATGATGAAAGGGAGTAGGTTGGGTGTGGCTGGTTAAACTGGTTTGACTGTTTTGGCTGGCTTGGTGTGGACTGGCTTGGTGCAGGCATGAAAAAAATGCATGGATGGATGGGTGAATGAATGGAAGGTAATATCCTAAAAGCAAAATCATCTTCCAAAACCAGTTATCCAAAACAGAGCTGTAATGGGTTGTTAAATATGAATTATATGAATGATTTATTCTATAAAAAAAATCAAGATTCTATTCATACCACCCCTGTATATTCCAAATTCATCAGCAGTACAAAGACTTTTATGGTGTCTTAACAGCAGAATGAGGAGATGCAGCAGTCTAAATCCTCGTAAATGTGTTATGGATATGGAGAACATGGACACGTCATCCCAGTGCAGTCAGTCAGTGCCCCTAGTTCAATCCACACCTGTCCATTTAGATTGTCTTGGCAGCCTGTCTGTCTGTTCTGTGCTGCTGGAGAGTATTGTACAGCTGTCCCATGTGCACAGCATGGAGTTTTGGACCTTCTCAGAGTGTTAATAGGATCCAGGATGTCAGGTCCTTGATTTGCTCCATCACCTTCTGTCACATCCAGACCTGCAGACTGGAGCATTTATTACCTCTCTGGGGCAGGGAGCAAAGGAGAAGAGGGCAGGAGAATCTTCAACTCAGCAGGAGCTTTATCATCAAATTTACTTCTTTATAATTTTACATCGTCTGGAGAAAACTGTGACACATTGACATATAATTTCATTAATGCTCTTATTCTCCAGTAGTTTTACTCATAAGCTCTTTTTAAGAGGTGTTCAGTATGTAATCAGAATCCCAAGAGTAGCATTAGATTTAGCCAATGCATATACATTTTTTAAATTTTTAAACAATTTAACCATTAAACAGCACAATATATGTATATTTACCGGACCAGTCCAGGTTAAGTGTCATATACAGCAGTATAATAGTTAGATAGTGTATAATATGTATGTGCATGATATTAAATCACTGCGATCAGAGACAGATCTAGGCATGGGCAAGTTGGGCACCACCCAGGGTGGCATCGTTCTGGGGACACCATGGGAAGCTCTCTGCACAGGGTGGTCCTCTCACCTTTCCCGCCTTGGTCTTACGATCTTATCGTCAGTTACGGTTTTTTATTCTCCAGGGCCACTTTGGATTGGTTCCACCCGTGAAGCCAAGTAAGAGTCCAGTGAGCGCTAAATAATCTCCCAGTAGTTCTAATTGTTTGCAGTTGGTTATAACAAACTATGCAGCGTGAAACAAACAGAACTCAGTCAAAAGCTATATAAGCTATGACCGGAGAATCTCGGACAGCTTGTTTTCTCGTTAGCACAGTTCTTCTTTTTAGATACACAGCCCAATGTTACCTATTATTAAATAAAGCGATGTGTTTCATGTTTTACAATAAAATCAACCACCATGTCAATGAAAACATTGAATCTGTTTTCTTTGGCAGAAGATGAAGAAACAAACATGTCCATACCATACCCCTGCTTAGTCTGCCTCGTTATTTCCCATTCATCCTGTGTTATAGTTTTTTTTTGTGATATAATGTAATGTCTTTAATAGAAAAAATATGCATATTATAAATTCATATAAAGAAAAGTTTTCACACACTGTGACATAGCTTGAAGTTCTCCCATTAAAAGCATAACACAGAATATCAAATGTGGTTGTGTTTTTAGACCTAAGAATTGTCATTTACCCAGTAATCAGGTATTAATCATTTCCACATTTTCCACACCACTAGAATGAACACGCTATTGATTGCAGCTTGTAAAAGCTCTCAAACTTTCAGCAGAAACAGAATCCTTCTTAAATTGCACCAATTGGCAACAGTTTTCATAGAAAATCCATTTGTTCTAACAGATTTTGTGTTAATGATTCCTTTCCATTGGCACGATATTCATTTGTAGCCTATAACTTAAGTCTGTGTTTAGAGGGAGTTGAAGGCATGGCCTTACACATGTAGTTTGCTCTCTTCCTTTGCCTTTTTCACAGCTTGCAGACTCTTCTGTGCCCCTGGCTACATGCAAGACATTTTTGGTCAATTCATGGGCCAAGTTTCTCTCAGTTCACAGAATGTGGCAGCATAGCACTAAAAGTATGAGGGTTAGTCATGCAGACTAGTCACAATATCAATTCTCATTCAGCTTGTTGAACACAAAATGACTTCCCTTTACCGACCAAAATTTCTGTGTATAATTTCCTACACGTTGCTTCTGGCTAAATTCATCACATTAAAAGCTCTTGTGTTCCAAAAATATTTAATTATATATTAAATTTGATGTCTTGAAATGAAAAAGTGAAATTATTTTCAGTAGCTCAAGTAGTCTTATCTGTAGTCTGACTTTCTTCTTTCTTCTATTACGCTATAATTCCTTTGAAATCCTTGTAATTAACGACTCACAATACTGTGGTCTGTTGGTGTTAACTAGCGTATTCCGGAATTAGTCATATTTTTCTTTTATTCAGATAATTATTACCTTGTTAACACAGATGTGATCTACTCTTAATATTTCTTCATATTGCCACTAGAAAAATGTAGAACAAAGAAAAAATATCACGGTAACATCCTGTTATTGTTTATTTGTATAATTTACTAGCTACTGAGCGCTTGTTCTGTAGCATAAGAATTTTCACACTTTCCTCTAGTTCTGTAGTTTCTCTAGTGCAACAGTGTTACATTCATAAAGAGAAAGAAAACTGAAAAGTCAAAAATGGCAGAAGAGAATGGAGGAGACGAACCAAAAACCTCTGGAGGTCCAAGGTCAACTGGCTGCCCAACTCCCTTTGGCATACTAGGATTATACAAGAAAAGATTGTGGCTATCTGAGAGCGAAAAGTCCATGCTGATCTCTGTAAGATCTTCTGGAATTACAGACCATAATGTCACACATGGATCCGTGTGACTGACACCACGTCCAACTCAGACGGTGCCCAACCCCGGGCACCATCCGGACGTGGAGAGAAAAAGAAAGCATGCAGGGTCAGAACAGATGTTTATGCCTTGCTGGCAAACATAGAGGACCACAGGGGCATGTACAGCAACACCAGCAACCAAAATTACACTGTGGTATAATTTAATGTATCAGTAAGCTAGAATAAAGTGTAGTGCATTGCTGAGCATGAAAACCAGGACACTCACCGCTAACGGGCAGGGCTGTTTACTTCCATGAGCAAAAACATATTTCTGTCATTTTCTGTGTCAGGGTTGTAAAGCTGTCAGAATGTCACACATGTTTATGACCATGTATCACCTTGTCATTGCCCTTTATTTACATTTGATTTATGCGGCATTTCTTTAATATTGTAATTTATGTTATACCTTTATTTAAAATACACAAAAATAAACAGAAAAGTTAACTTGATTCTGTCATGAAAAATTTCTAAAGTGAAGAGGGATGTTAAAAAATAGACCATGTAAGCCTCATTGCTGTCAATCAGAATTTTTTTAATGAAATATTTAGCAAAAAGTCTTCATGCGGCTAGCTGTGTGTCTCTGTTATTAAAATGTGAAACAGTTACAGTGCTGTCACCCAGCTCACTTGGATCACCTTGACTTCACAGTCATCCCTCAATTTTCCTCCTGAGCTGACACAGCTAAAGCTGGTGACATCTTCGGTTTTAAACAGGATAATGAAAAAAATCACAAACACAATAACAATCGCCATGTACTACCTGAGATATCTTGAGCATGAGAAAAGCATCCATCCATCCATCCATCCATCCATCCATCTATCCATCCATTTTCAACCGCTTATCTGGGTCATAGGGCCAGCAGTCTAAGCAGAGATGCAAAGACCTCCCTCTCATCAGCCTCTTCCTTCAGGTCCTCCAGTGGGATGCCAAGATGTTCCGTTTGACATGCCTGAAACACCTACCCTGGGAGGCCCAAACCACCTCAGCTTACTCCTTTCAATGTGGAGGAGCAGCCGCTCAACTTTGAGCTTTTTCCAAATATCCAAGCTCCTCACCAAATCTCTAAGGCTGAGCCCAGACCCCCTGCAAGGAAGCTAATTTCTGCTTCTTGTATCCGCAATCATATTCTTTCAGTTACTACCCAAAGTCTGTGATCATAGATGAGGGTAGGAATGTAAATCAGCGAGTAAATTGTAATTGATAGCTTTGCTTTTAGGCTCAGTTCTCTCTTCACCATGACAGACCAGAACAGTGTTCACATTACTTCTGACACTGGACCAATATACTTGCAAAACTCCTGTTCCATTCTTCCCTCACTCATGCACAAGGGTCCGAGATACTTAAACTCATCCACTTGAGGCCGCAACTCATCCCCAACCCAGAGAGGCCAATCCACCCTTTTCTAGCTGAGAATATTGCCTCAGACTTGGAGGTGCTGATAACTGCAAGCTGGAGGTCGCAGCCTGATGAAGCCAACATGACCACATCATCTGCAAAGAGCAAAGATGTCATCCTGAGGCTACTGAACCAGACACCCTCCACCCCTTGGATGTGACTAAAAATTCTCTGCATAAAAGTTATGAGCGACAGTTATGAGTTATGAGTTATGGTGACAGAGAGCAGCCCTGGCAGAGTTCAACACTCACCGAGAAAAAGTTTGACTAACTGCCGGCCACGTGAATCAAGCTCTTGCTTTGATTATACAGAGACCAAATGCTCCGTAGCAGCGAGCCTGGTCCCCCATTCTCCCGAAGCACCCCCCACAGGACACAATGAGGGACACAGTCATATGCCTTTTCAAAATTCACAAACATATGCAGACTGGTTGGGCAAACTCTAATGAACCTTCCAGTATTCTTGTGAGAGTAAAGATGTGGTCCAATGTTCCATGTCCAGGACAAAAACTGTATTGTTCCTCCTGTACCCAAGGTTTGACCAATGACTCTCCTCTCTCATCCCCTGGCATAGGCTTTCTGAGGGAGGCTGAGGAGTGTGATCGCTGTAAAGTTGGAACACACCCTACAGTCTCCTTTCTTAAAGACGGGGACCACCGTGGATTAGACCAGACCTCCACACCATGTTGAAGATGTATCAGCTAAGACAGGCTAACAACATCCAGACCCTTCAGGAACTCAAGGAAAATCTCATCCACCCTTGGAAATCTGCCAATGAAGACTTCTTTAAATACCCCAGTGACCTCAGCCCTAGTGATGCCTAAGTTCTTCTCAGAGCCCACAGACTCTGCTTCCTCCAAAGAATGCATATCAGTGGGATTCAGAAGATTCTCTGTATTTCTTCCACTGCCCAACTATATCCCCAGCTGAAGTAAACAGCACTTCATCCCTGCTGTAAACAGTATGGGAAAATCACTGCTTCTCCTTCCTGAGTTGTCTGACGGTTTACCAGAACCTGTTGGAGGCTGACCGAAAGTCATGTTCCATGGCCTCACCAAACTCCTCCCACACCACAGTTTTTGCTTCTTCAACTGCCAAAGCCGCACTCTGCTTGGCCTGCTGGTACCTGTCAGCTGCCTCCGGCATCCCACAAGCTAATCCAGCTATGCAGGACTCCTCCTTCAGCCTGACGGCTCCCCTAACCATTGGTGTCCAACACCAGGTTCATGGGTTCCCGCTGTGACCAAACTACGGCCACAGCTCTGCACAGCCACCTCTGAAATGGAGGCACAGAACATGGCCCATTCTTTCTCAATGTCCTTAGCCACCCTAAGAATGCAGCTGAAGATCTCCCAGGCAAGGACTTATGCTAAATTCTCCCAGTGCGATCTAACTATATGATTGGGTGCACCTGGGCTGTCGGGCATCTTCCTCCGCCATCTGATCTAACTCACCACCAGGTGGTGATCAGTTGACAGCTCAGCTCTTCTCTTTACCCGAATGTCCAAGACATATAATTGCAGATCTGATGAAACAACTACAACATCGATCATTGACTTACAGCCTAAGGTGTCCAGGTGCCAAGTGCACTTATGAACACCCTTATGCTCGAACTTGTTTAGAGTAAACTCACACCTGCCTGATACCACTCACCCAAAGCAACTCCAGAGTGGAAGAGAGTGCAGCACCTCCCCAGAAGATTGGTTCCAGAAGCCGTGCTGTGAGGTAAGCCAATCTAGATGGTCTTTCTCTACGTCCTGGACTAACTCAGGCTCTATTCCAACCAGAAAGGTAACATTCCTTGACACTAAAGGCAGTTTCGGTAGACAGGGATTGAACTGCCAAGGCCTTAATTGCCGCCTAATCCACAATGCACCGGAACTTTATGACTCCTCCTGTAGGTGGTTGACCCACGGGACAGTGATCGCATGTAATTCCGTTGGGCTGTCCCCGACCAGGCCCCTTGGGTGATGGCATGACCACTAGTCAATTGCTGGTGAGCCCCTCCCCCAGGCCTGGTTCCAGGACAGGGCCTCGGTGTCCCTATTTAAACCGAGGTTTCTGGGTCTATGAATTTTTGGAGTTGCACTTAGTCTGGCCCCTCACATAGGACCAATTTGCCTTGGGAGACCTTGCCAAGGGCAGTTGCCCACAACAACATAACTACTAAGAACATTTTGACACTCAAATCCCTCCACTATGCTAAGGTGGTGATTCTTAATAAAAATAAGTTTTATATCTCATATGTCTTAACCATTAGAAAAGTAGTTCCATGATTTCTTTCCCTTCCAAAATAATATGAATGGACAATATTTATTTGGCTATAAAATTTCATAGCAGATTTAAAATTGACAGAAATAAAATATATATTTAATTCAAGCACACAAGTGATTGCACAAAATAAACAATAAATTGGTTTAGAAGCTGTACCACAGAGATTATTGTGTGAGAACTTAATTTGACAGAGAACACTATTTAATGAAAGCAACCCTGCCTGAAAAACAATCCTACCCCTTAAATAACCATGTCCCATTTCCTACAAAAGAGAAATAGGCTCATGTTTGCAATGCATTAGTTTATTATCAGTGTTTTATTGACTAAAAACATAAAGAGAAGTGACCGGTGGTTCCCCTTAAACTGTGAATATTTTTGAAGTTCTCAATGTAAAAAAAAAAACAAAACAGACCTGTCTGCCGGCACCCTTTCCTGTACAGCTGAGTTGGTCATCTAAAACTCATTTAAGGTGCTGCCCTGTTGATAACGTGTCTTTGTTCAGCATGGGAACATGAGGGTTGAGTTTCACCCCAGGTCATTCCCTTGCAGAGTCACCACATTCTGATAAACAAAACAGTGATGCTATTACTGGGCTATTTCTGTAGCCAGTGTGGAGTGCTGCATGATTGGTATTAGAGGGGTATTTGTTATTCAGTGGATATCTCAATAGCAGGAGTGGTTCTCTATATGATTATTATTAATGGAATGCTTCCATTGTATGAGGGAAAGACTATGTGTTTGTTTTTAGCATGATATTGCTCCAGGAGAAAGGAGGGTAAAGTGTTTGTTATTAATGAGTGATTTCTAAATAGCAGAAATGGAGGACTGTGTTTGTATTATAGTGGATGTCAAGTTATATCTACAAGCCTGCTTCATGGGACATTTCAGTGTGATTGTACTCCACAGTTCTGCAATTAATTCGCGGTTTACTGTCCATCCATTAATCAGCCCTCAGATCACCAGGCTCTGCCATGAATTAGTAGTGTGTAAACAAACAGTAAGTCATGTTTAATCATAAACATAAATGGCTGTTGAAATGTGGTGTCTACAGATACCGCTCAAAGCACTGCTCATTGATTCTGTGACCTCTTAGCTCCACTTTATGTTTATGATGAAGAGAGGAGATGTCATTGTCACTTGAACTTCCAGTGAGTATCCCAGAGCCCATGGTACAAAATGAAACATGTATATCTCATCTCCATAAAGAGTTAATAACTGATGAAACTGTCCTGCTAATCCATGCAATCATAATTATTATTTATGTTCGGCAGTGATTTCATTTTCCATAAATATTTTATTAAAAGTTTATATTCATTGCTTATTGATTGTGACAACATTTTAAATGCAACTGTTATTCCTGAATTTCACTCAAATGTTGTATCAGTGCTGGTATTTTGTTTGATTGGGTTACGTGCCTTGTTTTAAGTATTGTCCTCCACCACAAAGCAGAGCACAAGACTTAAGGGATAACTATTTGAATTGTTGAATCAATTCTGTTTCTGGAGACATATTGATTCTTAAAGAATGTCACTTTCAAGTGGCTGAGCAGGCAATACAAAGAAAAAGAGTATTTCACATGAAGAATGAGTAGATTCGAAAGTGTAACTTACCAGTATTACTACCCCAGCAAGATAAAAATTAAACTAAATGTCATCAAGAGGTTAACTCTGAGCTCAGTGATGACTCTAAGGAATCCCCCTTCCTCTCAACACCATTTGATATTCAGTTCACAGGTGAAAAGAAACCTACATTATGGTAGTCATCCATCCTCTTCGAATTCCCATGTCAGCACAAAGAAATGAATTTTCTGCTGTGATATTACCAAAGGGGTATCTCTATATAGGCATCTTTATAACCTTGTCCCTGTGTAAGCTCCAAGTGGGAGGATGCATGAGAATGTAACACTGTAACATCGATTTCCTGCTCTGTCCAAAAGCAAGGAGCCACTGCACTTATTAAATAGTTTCACTGGGCAAGGCAGGCAAAAGGTGCTGAACTTAGAAGCAAACATACAAATGGAAAAAATACCAGACCATTCAAAACATCACACAAAACATTTATAGTTACATGTGCTGAGCTGAGTAGCAATGTACATAAGTGTGTGTCTGTCTGTGTGTCTGTGTATCTGCTTGCCAGGTACATGTTTTTTTTAACCTATGAGGAAAATTCAGATGAAAAGAGAAAGGAAAATGAAGCCTAAGTGAAGAATGAATCCTTTCTATTTTCTTTCCTTTTCTGTGTGCAGCTTCACCGGTAAACAAATGCAGTTTTCTTATTCCTTCCCTTTCTCACACACAAGTTAATCTGCAGTACTGATGAAATGGTGACATCATGTCATGTCTGTTGGGAGATGAAAGACCCCTTCCTGCTGGAGGCAGCATGCAGGCCCTGTTCCCATGCCAAACCAGTCTGCCTGTGTGCATGGAACAGGCTCTCTGATGCACTGCCATGCAGGAGAGGAGACCAATACTATATTTAGCACACATGAACACATGATTTAGCCTGAAGGCTTGTGGCAGCTCTGGGCACACAGCAACAGTGATGCCAGAATGAAATGCATCCTCCCTCCCCGATTGCAAATTCTGCAGGGAGGAAGCCTTATGTCTGCCTTATCCCCTGAATGTTGATGTGAATAATTTAATATGCTTAAAATATGGTAATTCTCTGCAGCCTCAGTTACGTGCGTCCAAAATCCCTCTCTTCTCGTCCTGAATCTGCACTACATGTTATCAATTTATAATCCTGGCATGTCATAGGCCTGCCTCCCTTTGTAATGGAGCACTAAAAAATGTAGCATCAAATGGAGACATGAAAAAAAGAACTCAGGACACAAAGTCGTGTGTAAACTGCAGGAACCATAATTCTGCAGTTAACATCTGCCAACAGGACACTGTGTCTTCTTGGTCCCATTCAGCTGTGTTGTTATCAGCTTCTGCTGACTAAAATATATACTGGTACCGAGGTTATCCTAGTCATTGCTGAGCTGTTTTTAGCTAATATTATCTTGTTAAATCTTCACTCAAGACCTTTTATCCTTATTGTAATGTGAGGAATTCAGCTGTCATTTTCTCATTCATGTGTGAAAATACATTCATACAGAGCAACAAAAACAAGGCAGGCTTTAATAATAAATACACACAGGCACAGTAATAGAGACAACTGGAAGATAAATGTTGTGGTAGGAATATTATCCCGCTAATGAAAAGATATGATCCATATAATGCACCGCCTGAAGTCCCACCAGTCAAGGGTGTGCAGATACGGAGACATTTTGGTGATTGACAGCACAGGTGTCAACGGATTGCTGCTTCCTGAAGAGGTCAGAGCCAAGGCCTCAGCGGACTGCCGGTTTGTTAGAGAGCACTGTGGCTTCTTTAAAAACAATGAAATCCCCAAAACTACATAACTGCCCTCTGGTACTGGCCACTGCTGTTGGTTCAGGAGTTCAAGTTTGTTTCTGTTGCATCTGTCATTTCAGAATTGAAGGAACATGTTCTGTGTTTCTTCTCTCACATTTTATAGCTGAAATTGTCACAATTGCAAAGAATGCCTACTTTTCTCATTCCAGAGAGGTTGCAGTAACAAGATTTTAATTACTAGACTGCCTGTTTGGCATGATTGCCGGATGGTTATTTTGGTCCATTGCATTCAAAGCAAGGCTACAGATACCAGATCTGCCACTGACTGAGAAGTATCATGGTGTAGGTTTGTACCTCTTTCTTCTAAACCAAGCAAAAACATAAATAATAATAATAATAAGCAATCCTCTTACAAATGTCATCCTAGCTTTTTTGTCTCAGCTGTCAGGTTCTTCAGGTCTCTGGTATTCATTGGACAGTTGTGATTTTGTGATTTTCATAGCAACCATCAAACAACCTAGCAAAAACAGCATTCATTATGCAAATTTCTTAATAGATGATGTAAGGAGAAGCAAAGTCTTTGTTATACTTCAAGTATCAATGGACCCTGCAAGGCATTCCTGACACAAACCAACAAAAGTACTTTTCATGGTGCCAAGGATCAGTGTGCTGGTCACTACTAGGGTAACACAGGCTACTGCGACTGGGCACACAGAGAAATGCATATACAGACACAGACGTGAATGCACACTTTCTGGCAGAGTTCTGGCTCCGTAGGCCGTTTCAGGAGAAAGCTGTGTTGCTGAGAATCCTTGCTGAGCTCACAACCTGTCTTTCCTGCTGCTTAGATGTGTCCCCTGTGTTACAAACTCTGGCTCCTGAACTAAATTATTCAAATTCAAATTTCTGCAACACTCATTTTGGTTTTACTGAGACTGTGTATACCAATGGCTGTATAAATGGTATATCCTTATTTACTTACTATACTTAAGTGTATAGTATTATGATAGTGTGCCATACAGTAATATTACTTTAATTGAGAGTAAATAAGAGTCAAAAGAGATTTATATGTTCATCATAATGATTTGCCTGTTAACCATTAGCTACTCTTTGCTGTGTTATCACCTGATTGTTGTCCCCATGTTGTCTATGATTAAATGATAAAAAGCCCCTCATCTGTCCTTTCTATATGCTTATTCTTACCTTAAGAAAATCAGAAACCTTCCCATGATTGTACCCACCATGCCTCTCCTCATCGTTCCACATTCTTCCAGCTCCTCACACTTCTCAGAGCCCAGGAGGTTTTATGGAATGCACAGAGAACAGAGGACAAAGCTATATGGTTGACCTGGTATCTCAAGTGGCATAGGATTTCATATGTGTAAATTATGGAGAAAGGTTGCTGTTCAAGAAAATTAAGTTTGTTCAAGGTCTCAACATCCATGCTGTGTTAGCTGTATGTGAAATTTCTTGTTGGTATCAATTCATACCTGGTCTCATGACTGGTCCTGGCTTATAATATTTTGAGGTCCTCATTCAATAAGGAGAATTGATGCTGTAGCTCGTCAACACTAGTTACTAGATGGCAGAAGGTTGGTGAGAGGGTGGTGACAGAAACCTGGATGAGGCTGTCTGTTAAGCCTTCTGATCATTGTCTAGTAGCTCCTTTCCAGCTCATTGTGATTCAAGGCCTTGTCTGCTTGTTAATAACCATGTGTCTCATGAAGGGAGCAAAGTATGGCTCGACAGTTCAAAGATAATCATGACAGAATCACAATTAATGGACGAAAAAGCAGGGCTGGGAGCCTCATGTGAAACTGGGAGGGACTGTATGTCTATCAAATGGAGAGGTGAATAAATCTAGCAAAAAGCTTCACACCGACTGTCACTGGGAAGATGAGGTTAAAATGTTTCTTCAAGTCAAAACACGGGGACATTACACCCCATTCTCTGTCCCTTTTTTGAAACCTGTCAGTAACACACCACCACACAGAACCCACACAGAACTCAAGAAAACTCTAGGAATAAGTGAACCAGAGCTGTGTACAACAAAAATGCTAATCCCAGCAGCACAAGCCTCCAAAGAATGAAAAGGTTTGTTTATGTGAAAAAGATAAGGGAAAAAGAGCCTCAGTATAAGACTTTTAAGACCAGAAGAAGAAAAACAGTGATATACCGTGTAGGTAAATGAAATTTCTTATATTTGATTAATGAGAAAATCCAGTGGACCATATCCTGATATCCATCAATGAGCCACTATGCTACTTGTAAAATAAATTGGTAAGATCACTGAAAAATTTGTATATAAAGGAAAAATATTGCAGTCACACTTTTTTTTTTTACTTGTAACTGCTGAAAAAAACAGCTACACAACTCAGCTGTGCAAAGTTGAGGTTCTGCCTTGTAGTTTCATGGCTGCCAGGTCAAATCAAGGTGAATATCTCGAACCGCATCTGTTCACGGTTTGCATGTATCCTGTCTTTGCAAGGGTGTCAATCAGTGTACAATTAAAATACATTGTTTTCAGGTGCATTCATGACGCTCAATACATTTTTAGAAGCAAAAGGGTGTATGTGTACATTTCCCACAATGAACTTGCATTCTGTCCAAGATGTACCCCAAACTTTGTCATGTTTTTATGGGATAGTGTGTTAGTGTTATTCACAGTTGCACAAGTTACAATCAGCTAACCCATATAATTTATATATAATTAGTCTTTATAACATTCAGTCTTCAGCCATTGTAGTTTCACTTCAGTGCTTGAATTGCAGATTTAATTATTATTACCACAGATTAGACCAAAAGAGGAATTCTTCTGCAAATCAGGAAAATTGCATACTTCTGAAGTGTGAAGTGTTTCTCCAGGCTTCTGTTGCACAGGAAGTAAGGAGAGGGTTCATGTGACTCCTGCTTTTGCTTCTGCTGGCTCGATGTGAGTTTTGTGGAGTTTATATGGTGAAAAGAGGCACTCCGACCATGCTGCTTCTTCTCTTTGCGTTGGAGTATTAATTGAAGGTGATTATTACAACGACCCCTCATTGCTGCTGCATGTGCTAGAGGCTGAGTTATATTGTGGAATTTTCCACTGCAGCACATACACACAGACAGGAGCAGCTTTCAATGAGGTTGCTTGTGACTTGACAAGCAAATGGGGATGCAAGCCCTCTTCCATGCCACAGATTAGCGTGCTGTTAGCTACAT
This sequence comes from Gymnarchus niloticus, assembly GCA_009936485.2. Taxonomy (NCBI): domain Eukaryota; kingdom Metazoa; phylum Chordata; class Actinopteri; order Osteoglossiformes; family Gymnarchidae; genus Gymnarchus; species Gymnarchus niloticus. Next base: position 7,906,180 of record JAACJT020000086.1, on the reverse strand, counting down.
TAGCTTTGTCATTTTAGAATGGTAATACACATTCCTCCCTTGGACCTGACTGAATAATAGTGCAAAGAATATTCTTGTATAGGTTATATATAGTAAACATAGTGTATATATATCTTGTATATAATATAAGATTTTACCATCACCCTTGACTCAATTAACTGTTATGGATGGATGGATGGATGGATGGATGGATGGATGGATGGATGGATGGATGGAAGATTTTGTTATTTCTGTTTTTCAGTACTTCAATGTGTAATCTAGGTTGATTGGTGATTTTAAATTACCATGAGTCTTGGAATGGCCTGGTCCCACATCCTTGCATA
>JAACJT020000086.1:7832235-7905757 GCA_009936485.2 Gymnarchus niloticus | reverse complement strand
AAAATACAATTACTGCCCAGATAAATGGCCTTAAACATTTTCTTGAACTGCCTAAGACTTTTGCACAGTACTGTAGATGTATTGTTGAAACTGCTGCTCTGTTTATGCACAAAACAGAAGTGATTTAATCATACAGGCACCACATTTGCTATCAAGTTTGAATAACAAATGTAAGCAAGTGTTACTTACAATCAACCATAGTTTGATTAATTTTCATGAGAACTGAACAGCAAATTCTCTCCAGTAGGAATGGAAATGACTTGCCTACACTCAAAATCAGGGTGGGGAGGGATTTGATTGTCCCCATAATTTTGTGGGTGTTGAAGGAAGTAGGGTATTCTGAACATCACATTAAAGAGTAGATGATCTGCTGTATTGGGTTCATATGGTATGTACTTGGGCTGACGTGCAGATAGGTGCTGTACTGCTTCAGCAAGCAGTGTGTGGTTGCCCATAGTAGGTTCAGAGGTTCACACATTGATTTCGTGTGTGAGAATGCGTTTGCAAAGCAGTAGCTGTAGTTAAAGTTCAGATGCCTGGCAGTGCCTCTTGAATTGCTCCAGTCTGCCAACTGAGATTTACGTCCCCCATGTTAAATAGTGACATGGTCCCTTCAGGTGTGCTTCTGCACTGCCCTTAAAATGGTATGTGCTCTGTGCTTTTAGATTAGTTAGCATTTGTAAATGTTATTTTAAACCTGATTCAAAGGTGGTGTCGTGCTTCAATTTTTTTTGTTAGCCATGATTTGGTCAGAAAGACATGACTGTATTTTGCTTCAAAACATTTTATTGAAGGTGTAAATTCCGAATCTTTCCATTGGTTCAGAGATGTTCTTAAAATTGTCAGCTGCTTGTACCTGGATAGAGTGTCTTTGAGAAGGCTGGCAGTGGTAGGTTTTGGATGTTGGTTGGACTTAATCATTGTTATTGCCGTACCCTTTGCATGTGGACTATTGAGTGTGTGGCTGTAGTGTGACATACTCTGTGTGTGTGAGACAGGGAGAAGGAGTGTCCGGCACTGAACACACCTCTAAGACTGCATCACATCTTGACACCGCACGTGGAGTTAGTGGTTAGCCGAGTATCGACATGTCCAAGGCTGAATGCCAGGGTTATTTTATTTGTTCCCGTCCTTTTGATTGTATTCATATCTTCATTGCTCTAGTCAAATGAGCCTGCTTGATGCCTTTGCGTTGGTGGTCGGCGTAGACGTGACTTCTCCCTCACTGTCAGATTCTCTAGGCAGAAAGCTGCTTTGTGCTCCATTATGAAAAACCGTAAGCCGTGGCAGTCACTTCAGATAAATAATCAGAAGCTTGGGAAAATTGTGCAGCATGTAGAGAAGATTTTTAACCTATGGAGCAACCTGAGCTGTGTGGTGATGCAGAATACCATCTTAGCTCGTATAATTAGACTTCTAATGGTCAAGGTTTTGAATTATTTCTGTTACTTAGCAGGTGATTTGTAATATATCATGCTAATGTAATGGGCTGAACTACTGTGTGTATTTGAAGTCTCTTCAGTTCACTGGGTAATGCTGTGTCCCGTCACCTGTCGGTTAGTCCTGGGGCAAAAGCCGGTCCTCATTTGGCCTCTGGGGTAAGTGAGAATGGATGCGCTGGCTAATGAATGACTTCAGCAGCGGCTTCGTATAGTGTGACCTGCGGGATGTATTTAACACCCCCCATTACACCAGTTCTGGGCCGTGGTCCTGGACTGCCAGTGCTCTAAGCCATCCATCTTACAGCGCTGGGCTCATGGTTGTTGGAGCTGGTCGTCTATGGCTTTAGCGGGGTCAGTGTATCATGCTCATTTGTTGGAACCACCATAAGAATTGCATGTGCAAATCCAGCCATATAGCCTAAATGTCTTCAAATCCAGATTTGTTTGCTTTTCTGTAAAGCACTGTAAATAGTGCTGCTGTTGTACGCTTCAGTCTAACAAGCCTTATTAAAGCTAGCAAAGGGTTTTTCCATTATACCCTAGTTTTAATGGAATTCAAACACTTTTTAGATTTATTGGTTTAGCATCGTTTTGCCCTCTCTGTGCTTCTGAAGTAAGCTGAATCCATTTTCAGACCACAACCTCCACATCCACTTGGGCATGTTTGGTTGTACTTTTAGGTGAGTGTAGCCATTTTTAAACCTCTGAGAGACTGCAGTTAGCCACAATTGTTAGATTCACCCCCCCCAATCACATGGCCAGGGAGAAAGATGGGGGGGGAGGCAGTGATGTAATCATGCTGTCACGCTGAGTACATAGATGAACTTTGACGTGATGGCCATTATTCGGAGAGGGAGCCTAATGTCATTGTTTTGTTGGGTACATATGGGTGGCAGTAGGCTCATGTTTACGTCTGGCCTGTAAAGATTTCAGAAGAAAATAAAAGGGAAATTGATCGCATTACACTTTGCTTTGTGTATCAGAGAGGTACTGAGGATGTACCTACTGTATAAGAGTGTATCAGCAGTCACATCTGGTGCTTAATTTCCTGTCGGTGCTTGATTTACCTCCCCAGGAGAGTTTCGGAAACGCACCTGGCAGAGTCTCCTCAGGCTTCCCAGGGTGTTTTGGCTGTGCTTAGCTCATGGTGACAGTAGCATTGACTACAGCTGCTGGATTTGCCCCCTCTACAACTCGGATCAAATGTATGTCATCTCATGGACTGGCTCCCACTCTCAGTATGAGTATCAGGCTTTGTGGGCAAAAAGATGCTGCAGATGTCTGCAATACCAGAAACCCGGGAGCAAATAGCACTCTGAGTCATGCCTCTATGTTTAGTTCGGTATTCGTCCATTTCCAAATTAGGCAATGGTGATGTAATATTGAGGGGAGGGGCTGCTTGTATTGACTGATCCATTTACCCATGACTGAGTTCTGATTTGCTGTTTGGCTCTGATTTGTATATTGCCAGCCCTGTTGGATGGAATTGAGCTTGGGTGTGCAAGCTTCCTGGAGTGGGAACCAGACAGCTATAGCCAAACAAGCAATGTCAACTTGAAGGGGACCCCCAGAAGTGCATGTTCCTGCCACCCATCCTTTACAGCCTGCTGTGTCATACCGTTGTTGTTATATATAAAGTTGATCCCCATGCAGTAAGCTTCTGCCTTGATTTGGTGTGCCATAGTGTGTGCTGGTATTCAGGCTACCAGAGCTCCAGTGCTCTTAACTATCATATCCCTTAAACCCCTGACTAACTTTCTAGTTGAGCATTACATTTCAGTACTGGCTACTTCAATGTGGGGAAAATGAAGGACAGCAGCCTTAACTCTTATGTATTAGACTTGAATCTTTGTAAACTAATCTCATCAGAAGTTTTTAGATGCACTTACCTATGTTTGCATGCTAAGCTCTGAGTCAAACCATGATTAAATTTCAATTTTTGTTAGCATTATACAGTATCAGTGCTATTTTTTAATAGGTTACATCACAGAGTGTGTGGTCATAGCTGTAATGTAGTGTCTTCAGAGCTGGGAACTTGCAAGTCCCTTTGGAAAGCTGGATGTGGTAGTACAGGCTGAGATGGAGGCAATGCTCTGTTGCCACGGCTCTTTGGGACACCGTTCTCTGCCAGGAAGCTGTGAAAGACATTTCTACCTCTGATGACTGCTGGCTCAGAAGCTTGTTTATTGTGCAGCTGCATTAGGTGCCCACAGTTTGTCCTGATACAGCTGAACCCCCTTGTGGTCATAGACACTTTAGCTTCTGGCTTGCACGGTGGCTTGATGTAGTAATTTGGGTCCCAGGCTTTCTTTATTTGACTACAGCAGTAGTGAATCCTGAGGGTTAAATATTTTCTAAGCAAGCTCAGGCTTTTTGAATGTCACACATTTCTAGAGGGTTCTGTGTTCTTCTGGGGCTCCTGGTGTCCAGGAGATTGACTGGGGCTTCTCATGCCTGGCTGGTCAAGAGAGGAATGTGATGACAGAGTTCTACCTCCGAAAATCGCCTTAGCTTTTTTTGTGGGATGGTGAAAGTAGGCTTTTATGTGCCACAGGAGATGGGTTTGAAGTCCTTTCATGCCAGCAGTCCTTATCCCGCCGGGGTCAAGACACACAGTGGGGTGGGGGTTGGTGAAGTGTGTGAGGGTCTCCTATTCATTCACTCCTACCCCCCCGCCTCACCGAGACTGGCTCTTGAGTGCAGAAATTCCTCATGCTAGGCCCAGCGCTAATGCTGAATAAAGCTTTGTTTTACCTGTAGTGTGCCCCCTATCAATTGTATTTATTTATTTCTTTGCTGCAGTAATATTGCTGTTGAGTTTTGCAGAATGAAATTGGTTAGTTCAATTGTATGTCTGTGAAATCTGTGAAAAGTGCTGGTAAGTATGATTTTTTTTTTTCTTCTTATCAGAGCCAACTGATCAACAGATGGTCTGGTATGTGTGGGCCGATGATGATTTGGCTACAAGCTGAATCAACTGCAATTAACTAAATTTGCCCGAATATGAAAAACATGAACCACCACATCAATGGAGTCTATCAGCAGGGGTCTGCATACCCCAGGCACCTGTGCGTTCTTACAGGTTTTCAGCTGTTCCATACACTGATAGATCCATACAGTGGCTATTAGGAATAGTGAAGTGCCTAGAGAAAATCAGTCGGCATCAACAGAATGACCTAGTTACCAAAACCTGCTAGTAAATGTATTACTACTGTATGCTCCTAATATATGCAGATACACGTATAATGGTGTGCATACCAAAGATGAAATGTGGTATTAATGTGTGTGTGCACTCCCAGAACACCCTTTTGTATTCTCTTTACAATAGCCTCAGGCTTTGGAAAAACCAAGTGTATGTTCGCAGTGCCACATTTTTGTTTTAGAAAAAGAGATGTTGGTCTGTGTTCACCTTTCGTCCACACTACCCCTATGTTTTTTAAGCCCTGAAAATGGAGACTTTTGAAAAGGCTCTCCAGAGCTGTACATTTGTGCATGAAAATGCCAAGTCAACGTTGCAGTGTGGATGGGTGAAAACGGAGAGTTTTGAATACTGACTCGAATTTGCGATCTGATTTGGTCCATGCTTAAGTGGCCTTTCCCTGATTGGATGCTGCTCATTACAACATCTCATTCCCTGATTGGTCACTCTTCACATCAGAACCACATTTCAACATGGCAGATACAGAGAAGTTGCTTTCCATGGTGCTTGTTGCATTACTTCCCTGTATGAATTTAACTCTGTACGGTTCGTATGATGCATTCATGTGCAAAAGGCCTGGTATCTGTAAACACACACGTCAGGTGTGTTTTCGGTCATTTTAATGTTTTAGTGCAGATGCAATCATAAATAATGAGAACACTAGTGTGGACAGAGGTTTTCCTTTAGAAACACCATTTTTAAACTATAATGTAGTTCAGTAGACCTGCCACTTGTAAGCACTGCTTTGGAACTGGGACATTAGATTGTGGTGGATGTGAGACACCCTCGATACAATCGAAATAGAATTAGCTATTTAGTCTGAACATCTATGAAGCCATTCTTAAAAGGAAAGGAAATCCTCAATGTTATAACAAAAATGACTCTTCAGTATTTTAACATTAGATTTTTTTTTGACTGACATTTGTTCACAAGTTGGCAGTTGACTGTGGATGTTTCATTGTGGTTGGGTGGTAAACTAAGTGCTGGAAATCCATTTAAATAACAATCTGTTATGTTCTGTTTGTAAAAGCTCTTGCTTTGCTGATGCATAATTTGTGGGTAGAAGGACCCTTCTTAAAGTTGTGCCCTTCAGATGAATCTCCGGTGCTCCACCTTTTTGTGTATCAATTCAAAACTAAATAATGTATTTCTTGCAGGACTGATGATGTGGTTTTGAAGCAGTGGGATTATCTGAAGAGTGTTTCACCAAGGAGTGCAAAGACAAGAGGCTTGCAGGGAGGGCACAGCCTTGGGGGAACACCAATCTCCTCAGCCACTGGTGCCTGTTGCCTCGACTGTTTCTTCTGAGACAGGGAAACTCGCATTATGTGCAATAAACTGCTGCTCCACATGGGCATAGGGGGATGCTGGCCCGATCCTGCCAGGACTACCTTGTTTATGTTGGGGCTCCTAATAGCAGCCACCCCGGGCAGCTGGGCCCAGGTGCTGGTGGATGCATTGGGGGTACAGACGGGGCGTCTCGAGGCCTCCATGCACTCCTCCGTGCTCTCTGACCTGCGGGTGGCCATGGTACCACCGACAGGTGCTGGGATCCCGGATTCCTCGGCGATGGTGGGCCACATTTTTCGGCTGAAGGTACCAGCAGAGGCCACCTCCGGCAGCAGCATGGTGCAGGTGAGCCCCTATGCATGTGTGAATCTGGGAGCTTTGCTGTAGGTGTGTCTCTGAGAAGGTCTTTGCAAAAAAACTGGATGGAGGAGCCTGGCAGCAAATAAAATCTTGTTCTCCTCCTTGAAAACCTTTGGCTTGACAACGTGCGGCTTTATGTAGATTTAGGTTTCATCATTTTCCATGATGACTTGTACTGTGCAGGACCGACGGCTCCTCCAGCCAAGATTCAGTTTGGAGACACCTGTGTACCTAAACCACGTGTCTTTAGACTAAGGGAGGGGAAACAGCGTTAAACACTGTACCACCCTGGTTATTGATCCCATCCTTTTAAAACGTCTGTAAAAGTAATCTAATGGAATTTACTGATCAGGTTTTCTATGCCTGGGATCCTCTTCAAGCCATGTGGGTCTAAGGCTGTCACTTAAAGGCCAATATTGTGGTATTAAAAAAAAAAAAAAAGCCCCAGATTGGCCAATGTCCCAGGTGCTTTGTGCTTCTGTTATCCTTTAGTGGCTGCTCTTATAGAGTTAGTGTCACGGACACAGGCTAACCACGGATCGAATCTGTCTTAAGATATTTGGGGAATAATCCATCACCGTGCATCGGAAGGTATGAGGTTGTGTCAGAATGAAATCCCAACTGTTTGTCGGCATTTTGTGCTTGCGTTTGGCTCTGTGTTATGGTTTCATGCTCTCTTCGCCATCTACAGTATACAGCCCTTCCCTTGGTAAAGTGGGCTTTCTGTTCCAGTGGTTCCGCTTAAACTTGGCCCAGTTGCACTGCTAGAGTTTGTGGGACTGCATCTGCAGCACGGTTTCGGCACCACTGTGCTGCGGAGTAGACCAAGGTCAGTGCTGCGTCCTGGCCCGTGTTTACGCTGCCAGGCTGCAGTTTGCTGCAGTGACATACATGCAGGATGGAAGAGTTACTGGAGTGTCTGAAGGATCTCACTGACATCTTTGCACTCCAGAAAACTTATTCCTAAGATTTATGTTCAAAGCCTGCTGTCTCCTGTCTGAGTGCGTTTCTTGTTTTTGTATTTCTGAAGGCCTCGGGTATTGTTTTACTCCAAGGTAACTAATATTTTAGTAAGCTTTTTTTTTTCCCTGTTCACCTTAGTGAAAATACAATGAGTTTTGCCTTGATTGGGAGACATTAAATTGAGCAAAATAAAATGTCCGTCAGTTTCCTGTTCTCCTTTTGTTTTTTGTTTTTTTGACTTGCTCTGTCAGTTGACCAGTGATGGCTCTCAAAATATCAGATTACTTCCTAACTCAAGTTTTAAGTGGCTCAAAAGAGTATCCATTCATCCACCCACCTACTTGACCTGGTCAGGGTCAAGGGGTGGGCTGGAGTCTATCCCAGGCAGCATAGGGTCCAAGGCCAGGGTACACCCTGGATGGGATGTCAGTCTGTTGCAGGACAGAATGCCTTTACTGCAAACACAAGTGTTTCATACCAGTATATCTATAAATAAAAAGGTAAGATTTATGAACATGCTTGCTTGCTATCTAAGTATGTGCACTAAATTGACATTGATAATGCTTTTTTTACTTTGAAAATTAAATGGAAAGCTTATAACCCTAACCCGGTTTCTGTATTGGTAATAGCTCACAATAGTTACTTCGCCATAAAAACTGAACCTGTGACTGAATCCTGTTGTCTTGTGCCGCAACCATAGCAACCCATTGGTACCTTAGAACGATGTCTCTTCACACTGAAAACAGTGTAGTGCCATTTCATAAGCGCTGACTCCAAGTGAGAAACCACTGTTTGACACCCTGTAATGTGGTTATTTTTTTTGGCTGCTGTCTCATCCCTTCAAAGGTTACCCTGGGCAACATGAGACCTTGTTAGTTTGAGCCATAAAACTATGGCGCTGACTGAATGTTTTGTGTTAGTTATCAGGGCCATGTTGTGTTGAACTGGATTGTTTATCTGAAAATTAAGACTCATTGAAGATTGATTTAATAAGCCAAAGTCCCTCAGTGACGTGAATAAGCATCTCTTTAGAATATAGACGTTTCTTTTTTTAAAAAAAAATTGTATAACCAACCTTTATTTTTCCCAAAATGTTCATTATGCCACATCCCATTTTGCAAACTTGTTACAGTCAATGCAGGTAATCATGACAATGAATGATGATGATGATGATGACTTTCACTCAGAGGTGTGGGTCATTAAAGCTCAAGTAACAAGTTAAATGATAATGATCACTGGACTCTTTCTCAGGGATGTGGGCAGTTAAACCTTGAGTAACCAGCTTACGTGGTTTATACCTTATTTGTATAATACCAGGCATCCCAGTTAAAATGCTGAAGTAAACCAGTGTTTCTTCCTGTTAGCAGCCAATGCATCCTTTTGTTACCTGGGCTGCTCCACAAAGCTATAGTGACTGAATTTTTGTCTGGCACCTGGAGAACTTGGTTTCCTTTTTTGTTTTTAAAATATTGTTTATCATAAATCCCTAGTTGATGATGTCATTAAAATACTTCTATTATTGCAGATCCTGCTAAAACAATACCCCACTAGCCAGCACTGTCTAAATGTGTGTATTTAGTAGAAGGAAAAATTAAAAGTTAATGTTTATTGTAGTATAAATCTGTATCATGCTTGCTCTGCTTCAAAAAAGTACAATATCATTTCCCCCTTTTTGTGTGTGTGGCTCATGACTGATACCAGATTTTTTTTTTTTTTTTTCCATTTCAGAAATCTGTCCAACTGAACCAGATTATTTGAAATCAAATAATGATATAGCAGACGTCTCTTGTAATGTAAAATTTGGCCGGCTGCCTCGAATCATTAGCATGAATAACAATGTATGATGTCAGTCTGGTGCCATCCACACCAACCGTGGACTGCCATAATATGCCCGACTGTCTTTGTGCAGTGAGCCTGCTTCACCTGGAAATGTGTGGAAAGAGCCTTCATACCAAACTATGTATTTTGCATATTATTCATGCTGCAGGCAACTTTGAGTGTATATATCTAAATAAATCAGGCGCACTTTTAACATTGTGTGCTTATGACATCTTACCCTACCTTCGTAAGCAATAGGACTCCTGCAAACAGTGTTGACTTGTGTTTTTATTTTAATTTTTGAAGTTTTTGTTTACTGGTTGCTTTTTCCTTGTAGCCTTTTTTTATCATTGTGCCTGGTTAATAGAATGCACGGCAGTTTTTGACACAAATATTTGAATAAACCCATAAGCTAAAATAACTCTTGTGTATGACCCAAGTACTTTGGTGCATTTTAATTACTTGTGTATGTGTTTGTCACTAAATTTGCCCTAGTGAAACGGCAAAAATAGAGTGCAAGAATTTTATTATTCTGAATATGATCCAACCTCTGCTGTATGCGACCGTTCATGAGGACTGGTGTATCCTGCAGTTGAAACTATTGAACATTCTGTGATGTTCTCAACTTTTTCACTGAACATGCGCTCCTTTTTTTTTTATTCCACAGTCACAGAAATGATGTCATTTCCAGCTTTAAAAAGATTTTTTATTTTTTTTCTTTATAGATAGCAGAGGCTGGCAAGGAAACTTTACCAGCTTGGTTACACTGGGATGAGGACAGCTCTACACTTCAAGGCATCCCACTGGCACAGGACAAAGGAGTCCAATACATCTCTGTGTCGGTTTCCACGGTGACTGGCAATAGGAGCCGTGTTGCTTCCAGCACTGATGTTTTCTCTATTGATGTGCGTCCTGAAGAATACGCTGACGGTGACCCCATTCAGCTAGTCCTCCCGTCTTCAGGCAGCTATGTCCAGCCCTTTATCTGTGGTAGTGAGGAACCTGTCACAGTTATCACAGTCATATTAGATGCTGATCTTACCAAGATGGACTCCAGGCAGAGAGTTAACCTACTGGTGAACATGAAGAAGTTTTCTGGAGTAGGATTGCAGCATATGAAGCTCCTTCCTGTTGTAAACAACCGACTCTTTGACATGTCTGCCTTCATGGCTGGGCCAGGCAATGCCAAGAAGGTGGTAGAAAATGGGGCATTGGTGTCCTGGAAACTGGGTTGTGCCCTTGATCAGACCAGTGTGCCCAACATCAGCAGCGTCCAGGTGCCTGCTAAGGAGGGCACAATGTCAGCGCAACTGGGCTATCCTGTTGTTGGGTGGCACATTGCCAATAAGAAACCCCATCTGCCAAAACGTGTCCGGCGGCAACTCTACAACACTCCAACACCAGTTCCCTCCTTGCTTCCCCCAACAACATATCCAGAACCACCTGTACGCATTGTGCCCACACCAACATCCCCATTGATCGCGCCCACTACCGACCAGTCAGCTCCTCCTGTTCGAGGACCCGTTCCTTTACCTGTGAGGCCAACCATAAGGTTCAAGGACCAAATTGCTCACACTCCGACCTTGGGTCCTCATCAACCAACTAGGATCATGGACACCACTAGCAATGTTCCTATTCAGCCGACTATGACACGACCTGTGTATGTTGAGGCTACAGCTTCTGTGACCCCACCGACAACCACCACTAAAAGACCCAAACCCTCAACAACAAGGAAACCCAGGAAGTCAAAGACCACCACTCCATTGCCCAGGGATCCTAAAACCACTACTGCTAAACCGCCTAAGCGAGTAACACTGTCACCTGTGCCTGAACCTGGGAATGAGAAGCCAATGTTGCACAACCCTATTGATGAAGTAAATGCTTGGGTAGGCACCTACTTTGAAGTAAAAATCCCCTCTGACACATTCTTTGACAAGGAAGACGGCACCACTGACAAGCTTCGATTAACATTACGAATGAACCAGAACGAAGTAGTTGGGGAAGGCTCATGGATACAGTTTAATACTACCAGTCAGCTCTTATATGGCCTACCAGATAGGCAACATGTAGGAAAACATGAATATTTCATGCAGGCAATGGACAAGGGAGGCTTGAGTGCCATAGATGCATTTGAAGTCCATGTCAACCAGTGGACATCAATTGACAAGGCTCCTGTCCTGTTTCTTGCTCGTTTCCAAGGTGATCCCTGGGCTATTACTAACGATGTTCACAAGAAGATCCTGTTGGTAAAGAAGCTGGCCTATTCCCTGGGTGATCGCAACAGTAGCACAATTATGTTGAAGAACATCACTAAGGGATCCATAGTGGTGGAGTGGACTAACAACAGCCTCCAACAGAATCCTTGCCCTCGGGATCAGATTGAAGTTATGAGTCGGAGGATCTCAGACAATCAAGGGCGACCCTCATTAAATTTCAACAGCAGCATGGAGCCAGACTTCAGGCCTGTAAACATCAGTGTTCGAGGCACAGGCAGCTGCCGACGATACAGCTTCGTGCCCCCAGGAGAGATTCCAAGTCCTCCCCCTCCAGCTGCCACGCCGTCTGTGGATGTAGGGCGTCAGACCCCTGACGATGTGTACCTTCACACGGTCATTCCAGCTGTGGTGGTGGCTGCTATACTGCTCATTGCCGGCATCATCGCCATGATTTGCTACCGCAAAAAGCGCAGAGGCAAGCTCACCATCGAGGACCAGGCCACCTTCATCAAGAAAGGTGTACCCATCATTTTTGCTGACGAACTGGATGACTCCAAACCCCCTCCTTCATCCAGCATGCCCCTCATCTTGCAGGAAGAGAAGCCTCCACTTCCCCCACCAGACTACCCCAATATGGTCACCCAGGAGACAATACCCCTCAATCAGGACCATTTGGGTGAATACACAGCTCTGCGTGATGAGGATCCCAGTGCACCTCCATACCAACCTCCCCCACCCTTTGTTGCCCCCATGGAAGGGAAAGGCTCTCGCCCAAGGAACATGACCCCATACAGATCTCCTCCTCCATATGTGCCCCCCTAATTTTTTTTTTTTGAAAACCCCCAAAGGGAAGGCAACTGGGGACTCAAAGTTCCACGTCAGTGCTATCTGTCTGGAAACAGCTGGGGTTGGGATGTGTAGAACTTGGCAAGGGAGAAGATAAAGATATGGAAAAGGGCACTGGCATTATTTGGGTGGGGTGGGGTTTCACAAAAAGGGGGAGGGGGGTGACAAATGTAGTGGGTACTGACCAGTTAAGAGTGGCCGTCATAAGTGCCAAGTCAAAGTTTTTTTTTTTTTGTTTTTTTTTTGTTTTTAAGGCAGACTACTGGCCAGAGCACACTTAATTTTCTCAACTCTTATTTTAAAAATGCATTAAATGCAAGCTTAAGTTTGCATATGGAAAAACGAACATTTTTCGAGGAGGAATATTTCTGCAGGCGACCTGCTGAATTGTTATCCTTGCTGTCATTTGGTCCAAATCTGTCTCTTCAAAATGGACACCAGTTTGATTACCTTGAAAAGAAACTAGCAGTGTTTTTGTGGCTCATTATCTTGCATTCAGACATGGGTTGTGTACATTTCAGTATAAGGTTCTATAGTCAGAAGCATCAAGTTGAAATAACCTGTAGGAACCCGCCATTGTAGTTTTTTCAGATATTTTGCAAATAATATATTGTCACAGACAATGAGGATTTGTCAATTCTTATGTTTGTCAAAAGATGAATAATCATATCCAGTATGTACATGTACATGAGATTATGATGCCATTACTGATGGCAGTGTTCTGGTAATGAAAGGATAACACTGATTAACTGCATATCATCATTCTGTCGGCACACCGTTTCTGACAGTGTTAAGAAAACGGCACGTTTCATTGTTGCATTTAAAAATGTCAAAACCAAGCGTAGAAAAAAATGCCAGCGAAGACTGAGGTCTTATCCTTATTGTGCAATAAAATATGGTTTCCTGCAGTTTATTTCAGTGAAAGTAGTATATTGCATATTTTAAATTGTATATTGAACCTAAAACTTATTTTAATATATAATTTAGGATGATGCTCCCATTGTAGAAAACGTACCCTGTCTTGCACAGGTTACATAATGCCACACGTATTTTCAATGATTTTTCACACGGTATGATTTTGGAATAACTAGGTATTGAAGAAAAGTGGGATACAATGTGGCTTTTTATTAAATATAGCATTTATATCACCTAAAATTTCTTTAATACAGATTTAAAAATAGTGATAGTTTCATAGATATTAAAGTTTAAAAGCAATTTGACTTTTTTTTTTCCTTTCCTAGAGAAAATTTGGCGGCTTAAAATGTACATAAATTTTGCCATGGTTATGTATTTTTTATTTTTTTTATTTTTTTTTTTTTTTAAATCTGATATGTTCCTGTTATTGGTCTCTCTTTACTACTCAATGGTTTTTCAAGGACAGTAAAGGAAGCTTTATGATTTATTTCTCCGAAAGTAATCTTTGCAATAATGTCTGGAGTGGTACACCTCTGTAGGGAATCCAAGGTGAAATTGGCTGATGAGCCGCCTCCACAAACGGAGTTCTTGCTGCATCTCCATGACTTTTGTATGGGCCTCCTTTGATATGACTAGTTCCCTGTATGTATTACATTAATTAGTTTACACTAACCGTGCCAGGTAAGCCCCCTGTATCTGTTATGTTAAACAGCCTAGACACTAACCAAGCTAGGTAATTCTTTGTACCACACAATATTAACTGCATATACTTTTTAAATTGATTTGCTCCATTTTTATAGCGTATTTTCATTTTGTTGTACTCTAAGGCTTCGGTTTGCAGAGGTGTGATGTCCCGGATCTTTCGGCTGTCTGTGAATCATTTAGGCATCATGTTGTGCAGTACACTTCACAACCATTTCCTTCTATACCTCAGAACAGGCACTACAGAATGTCAGTACAGAGCAAATCAGTTCATTAGTGCTGATGACCGTGTGCCACATGTATAACCTGACAGCCATGCAGCACAGTGCATTTAGCTCCAGTAATGAATACATAACCAATCAACTGTTGCATTTAATATCTTGTCGGAAGTGGCTTTCCTGCCTTTGTGGTCTTGGGTATACAAGTTTGACAATACTTAAAATACTGGTTCTGTGACATTTTTGTTCTTGTGCAGCAGTGGTGCACTAGTTTTTCTGTTTGTTCACCAAGCCATCAATTTGTTCACACCAGACATCTTAAGACGAGACGGAACTGGGGACACTTTTGAATTGAAAGTAAACCAAAGAGGCAAATCTGTAGATGTTCATTCTTTGATTTCATTTGATCGCTACTTTACTGAGTACTCCATAGTTAGCTGTTTATTTTCAGATTTGTAAAAATGTAGTCCTGGCCATTCTAGTAACATCTTTGCATATTCTGATTCATTGGTTAAAATTTTTTTCCAAGGGAATCCTACACAAAATGCATTTACCATTTGGCTTATTAAATCCACACTGCTATTGATACTTATTACTTAAGGCAGATATGTGTAGTTATCAAGAGCTCAGCACATAAGTGGTGTGCATTTGTTATTGGAGGTAACCTACCTCTAAATCCAGAATACTTGTTTATGCCTGTAATTTTTAACTTCAGTTTTATTTCCTTATTTGCCTTTTAAGCTATAAGGTTTACTGCCTTACACCCATATCTCCAGTTATTTTAGTTGGCAAATGAAGAGCTTGGAGAAAAGGTTTTTTCCCTTAGAACTGAAATATTAAGGATATCACTATGTGTGATGAAAGAAATTGTATTTTTATATGTAAATATTTTCTATGGCAAACAGAAAAGGGTTTTGTTTGAACTTTTTGCCTTGTCTGGAATGTTTGGACTTCACATCCCTAAAATGTAACATCGGTGAGCATGTGCAAACAGCTCTTGTCAGACTGGGCTGCCAGTAGGAAGCAGCCCAACTTGTGTGTGTGTGTGTGTGTGTGTGTGTGTGTGTCTGCCTGTCTGTCTGTCTGTCTCTGTCTTTTAAAAGCAGTGTTTTTTGCCTAACCCTCTCAATACAGGGGCTGTCTTAGTCAACCTTATCCCTACATGGAAAGCAGGCAAAGCTTGCTAATGTTGAGAGAGAGAGAGAGAGAGAGAAGGAAGAGGAAACGGGCAAAAATATTCACGTGAGCCTAATGGTTGTCTGTTATTACGGCAACTTATTTTTTAAATTGTCATGCGATTGCATAGATGAAGCAAATCAGCATTTTATCATTTCTGAAGCATTATTTATGCCACTAAACACTGTATGTTAATCTTGTATTAAAATCTGTTTTCATCGTGTTACTCTTTGCCGCCTCTGTTTCATTGGTGTTTTGCAGGCTTTCAATCTGAAGACACATTCAATGCTCAGTAATGGAAAAACATGAGAACATAGCTTCTTTTTTTTTTGCACTGAGTTGCAAGAACTGTACTGGTGTCCTGAGCATTCTTTCAATAAACAGTTTTATACCTTGAACACCAGGTGAAGAGATTTAGTCCTTGTGTCCATGTTTGGTTTTAAACCTTGCTGGATTCTGTTTCATTCATCACATTTACAAGCACACGTTTGTCTTGTATCAGTGCTCATGTCAGGCAAGTCCATTTTGAGTTTTTGGGGTGTTTAATTCATCCTATTCTCCACCCCCTTGTGCTTAGCTTTCTGCAGCAGCATGTCTTAAGGTGGTCACACTTCTAATATGAGAGGATATGCCCTGTATTCTGATTGAGAGAGAATGCACCATACCCTCAAGAATTATTGGCATCCTTGGTAAAAATGACCAAGTCTTTATTTATTAACACGATCTTTCACTCAAGAGAAATGTTACCTTTTACTAAGGTATGTTTATTCAGAGAAAATAAATCCTCATAAAAAAGTTGCATTAAATGGGAGAAAGCATTTAAAGGGATCTAAGATCATTCCTCGGTACTAAAATTTCTGAAAACCCTTTGCTCTAGCTTGTAGACTATCCTCTTTAGGTCACCTCACCAGTTTTCAGTGGCATTTAGGTTGGGTAACTGGTATGGCCACTGCAAAATCTTGATTTGGTGACCAATGAACCATTTTATTGTTAATTTGATGATATGCATTGGGTCATTGCCCTGCTGGAAAATCTGTCCAAGAACCAATCCAAACCTTCTGCAAGATGCAGCCAGAACTTTAGACAAAGTCTCCTGTAGAAGGAGTCCAAGATGCCATGTACCCTAATAAAATTCTCAGGGCCTTAAAAATCACAGATCTACTGCCGTGCTTCAGAGTAGAGCTTAGGCTCTTGCGTTTGAGACCTTGTCTTGTTTTACACAAAATCTGCTTCTGGTGTTTGTTGAAAAAAGTTATTTTTCTGTTTCACCTGACCACAAAACCCTGTTGTTATTAAAATACCAGTAATGTTTAGCAAACTCCAGGGACTAACCGCTATGGTTTGACATCAGCAGGGGCTTCTGACAGGCCTGGTGAATAGTTTGTAAACTTTTAGATGCCATCTAATGGTAGTTTTAGAGACTTGGTAACACTAGGAGGATGCAATCAGCTACTGCAGTTGTCCAATAGTAATCCTTGAAGACTATTCTTGACCCACACTCCTCACTGTGTTTGGAGGCAAAACAAGCTTTTCTTGGTAGATTCATCACAGGTCCAGTAGTTTGGAGTCTTTTTAATTATCGCTCTCACATTGGAAATTGAAATTTTCAGATTTGCAGGTATATTTGGTATACATTATCTTGATTTATATGGGTAAGCACTGTATTGTCTTTTTGTTTACATATTCTCTGGTCTAGCCCACGTATATGGATGACTGAAGGGGTCTGGCCTGTGAGGAAGTCATGCCTCACTACTTAAGACTTCTTAAAAGCTCAGGTGTTTGTCAAAGGTAAAATATGAATGTGAATATATGTTAGATTTTTTAATGCTTTTTAGGGGTGCCAGTAACCATAATGTATGTTTTGAGAACTTATTTCTATGCATAAATGAACCTAAGTGAAAGGTTAGATTTCTCTCACTTTGCTTGATGAAGTGAATGAAAAGCAAAGACATTTTCATAGCCTTTGTGATATTATATGTGAAATGTGATATAATTGGAATTTTTAAGGATAATTTAAGACTTAAAATTTATACTACATAGCTAGTAATGATTAGCAGAATGAATATTGCTGGCCAGTAAAGTTGCACTTTTGTGTTCTTATGAAGGTGCCCCCTGGCTTGCTAGTGGGGAGCATACACTGTGATCAGCAGCACTCAGCCCAGTTTCATAGTCCAGGCTCTTGGATCCACTCGTTAACTAAAATATTCAAATAAACTTTACTGCCAAATATTGTCAGTGTTGCTCTTTTTTGCTTCCAAACCTTCACAAAATAAAAATTTGCCATACTGTTTTGCCAAAGGCATTGCTTGGAAGCAGTTGCTTGACTTGGGAATACTGTTCCCAATGGCAAAATTAGTATTGGATGTCTTTCGATGTCCATGCTGTTGTTCCTCTACAGTTCCCCTGAGGTAACTCAGTAAGTCTTTGTAGCTGTTTGCTTTTTCATCTGTTTGGTTGAGACTAGATTCACATACAAGTCAAGAGATGTTCAATCAGTGAGTCTCCTGCTGGTAATTTTACATTAATGAACACAACCAGTCTCGAATGGTTGAGTCAAACTGGTATTTTCTGGTAGGCTGTAGTCTGTTTGATGAAGAGAGTGGAAGTCCCATCTGGCAGAAACCCTAGATCTGCTCTAAATCACTTCTGCAGCATCACGAATATTCAGCCAGAGCCAAGGCTAAATGCAGTAACTTGATCAGAATCCTGATATGCATGTCAAAAATCAAACATGGCAGTACTGAAATAAGATGTGCTGTTTAGTTATACTATAAACCATTTACTTAATAAAATAATACTTGCAATAACATTCCATTGGTTAAAGACAAAGCATAAGCATTCTAGGCCGCAATAATCTTAAACATACAGTATATGTAAAATTTTTCCATCCGTCCATCTTCTGGCCCCGGAGCCTATCCCCGGAAGGCACAGAGCACAAGGATGGGGTACACCCTGAAGGGAATGCCTGTTCATCACAGTGCACACCATCACACTTATCATTCACTGTGGTAATTTACAGACACAAATTAGCCTATCTGCATACATTTGAACTGCGGGAAGAACTGTGTATGCATTTAAGTTTTAAAATGTTATCTAGAGTAGGTAATTGAATTTAATGTGATCTCTTGGTGAGCTTTTGTTGAGGTCTACTTCATGTATCTATGGTTTCTTCCATTATCATTATCTTTGTTGTTTCGTGAAGAGGATGGAGATAGAGAGAAAGGGTGTGTAATTTCACCTTGCAAGTAGAGGTGAGTCAGATTCTTCTGTCAAAGAATCAATGGCCACATCATTTTCTGCAGAAACAAACCAGCAAAGGTAAGAAGTTAAACTCCTCTTTCAAATTACAGTTCATTTTTCCTTGTCCTGTCTCTTGATTTTCTCATAATGCGATGTGTATTGCTAGTCTTTGCTAGCTTACTACTATATAAAGTCATAAAATAATAAGTATATGATCTTTGTAATAATTGTTTATTATATAAAAGTCTACTACTATAAAAAGTGTGAGACAGTGCAATTAATCAGTCAGTAGTGTTTTGGCCCCAAACTCTTAGGGCTGGGTGTTCAGCTTCTGTCCTGTCTCTCTGTGACTGCACCTTCTCCCCATGTTGTGTGTGTTTCCTCCTAAAGTCCTAAAATACACAGGTAAGCACATGGCTGTCTAAACTGCTCACAGTGTGTGTGAGTGTATGCATGTGTGTACCCAGTCATGGACTGGCATCCTGTCTAAGGTGTACCAAACCATGTGCCCTATGCTGCCTTGGATAAACTCCAGGTGTCCCTGTGACCCAGACCAGATTAGACGATGGATGGATGAAAGTTCTTTTAGGCCTAATGCAACTATTTTAATCAAATCCTCTTCACCTATTTATTCCTTTAATCAAAACCTTTTATCCCACTGGTCATGGGGACAGTATTAGCAAAATTTACTGGTTTCTAATACAAGTGTAAATCTTTGTAATACTTAATTGTCCATTGTCCAGGCATCTGATGATAAAAAATCTGCTGTTTTTTAGTGATTTTTGCTTTTTAGTGTTTAAAGGCTTCTACATGCCTTATTTGGTTTTGTTGGGGTCTCCACAAATTTTGTTTTCATGACTCATAATATAATAATATGCATGTAATAGCCTTAGATCCCATTTTGTATATGTTTCTGTCTGTTCACTGAGCAAAATGTAACAAGCCCCTACAAATTAATATAATCAGATGACTATAATGCAGGGACTTTTTCCTAGCCTATAGAATTTATTTTGCAGAGTGTAGCTTTGCAAATAATCATGTTTGTAAGATCTTGTTCTGTTTATAGTAGAACTAAAACTGATTAATCCTGTAACAAAAAAAAAGTTTGTTGTGTCATACTGCTGTCACAATGTTTATAGATGCCCCTGGCATTTGGCATTAAAGCATGCTTCTCTAAGATTAAATGTCAAATGGCACTCTACTAAATGAATCGTATTTCATCTTTCTTGAAAAGACAGCCAAGAAAACAAACAGTATTTTTATGGATAGGCCAACATGCTTTTCTAGTGTAATTAACGGTAATAGTAATGATCCTATATTTTTCTCCTTAATATATCTGTCTAATTACATTTGTCTTACAACAAAGTATCAGAACACTTTTAAAGTGGTGATTTTATAATCTGCGAAATTCTAAATATCAGATATATGTAAGCTCTAGGGTTCTTGCAGCAACCAGCAAGTCTGTGATATGTCCAAAACTAATGTTGCTTCTACGTATGCTTTGTGTTTTCAGTAATTTACTCTTGTTCCCCCAGTGAACTGAAAACTCTGATTACTAATCCAAGTTCTAACCCATCTCTTCTTTTTTGATTTTCGCTATGCAGTTGCAGATCTTCTGGAAATTTTCTCATTTTTCTTTAAACGGCTGTAAGCAAGCCTTGCACAAAAAAACACAATCTAAATCAGATCTTTGATTTTATTTTAAAATGTAACCATTCCATTGCTGGTGATTATCTCGTTAGCAGTATCATGTTTAGGTCTGGTGTTTACTATATTTGGTCTGCCTGTACACCCTCTGCTTCACATCTTTGATAGTTAAGGTGACCTAAGCTTTTCTGTATTGGCTCCATATTCTATACATTTTTATACTGTAACTTCTTGTCAACCAAATGCTTTTCACGTTACCTCCAGTCTTCCACTCAGTGTTCCTCAGCTGTACCCAGACTGTGGTCCTGGATCAGTTGTAGAAAATAAATCTTTAAGTTGCCATGATCAAGTTGACCAAAACAACTGTCTGCATCAACCAACTCTCATTGTCTCCAAAAGTTGTGTTATTAGGACTATCATCAATCTGTCCCTGTTGATGTCCTCCATCTTCAAATAATCTTTTTGTTATTGTATGGAAATGACATTTTTTGAGATTGTATCTGTTGCTTATGTACAGTATTTACCATGATAGACCATGACAGGAAGACTGAAAACCTTATAAACATTTGGTATTTGTACTATCAGTACTATAACACTATCAGTATACTTGGGTCGGCGTGTGTACAAAATTATGCTAATGCAGCGGAATATTTGCAGCCAACACAAAAGCTCATCTGACATTGTAGAGCGTAAATGTTTTTCTAGCCTGTACTTATGGAACATTATAACGAGTTAACTGTAAAAGAGAAGTGAGAATTTGTGCTGCTATATTTCACCAAGATCCCCAATGTGGAGAGACAATTTCACAGACATATGAACTTTGGACAAGTGGTCAGTGTAAATCTTGAGCAGCACATCCACAACATACTGACATTGTACATCCCAGCAGGAGACAATAAGGACATTCATTTATGCCTGTGCCTAAGATGCTGTAGCTGTAATGGGATTTATTTCTATTTTTCCCATATTCTGTCAAATGACCTCAGGTTTTATGGTCATTTTCATATTGCAATTATAATAAATCATTTAAGTTTATATTAAAACTGAAGGACAACCTTATAGTTTAATTTGCAATTTTTTCGCCTTTTTTTTTTTTTCAGAAACATGAACATTAAGGCATCTGCCCAAGCTAACAATATGAAAAAAAGTTGGTGACATAACTAAAAATTGTATGATTATTTACTTTGACATAATTTTTTCTGTGAACACCAAATGTCATATTATTGTTAAAAATACATATGACCTTAATAAGCTGTCCAGTAGTTAGGTAGGCCGTCAGCTGCTAATTAGCTCAGACTGCAATTTGGTGCCTTTGTCTGTTTAACATGGCTTCCTCCTTGAGTTACACGCTGGCTACTAATTAGTATTGTGGTCCTGTAACCTCTTTGGTTACATTGCTGGTCTGTCAGTCTGTCAGCTTCTTTCTTGTCTTCTCTTTTGCGTCCCTAATCTCTAATGGAGCATGCTGATTGGATCAGAGCAGCTCCAACCCAGCAGATTTGCTTTGTTTCTGGAGTTAAAAAATATTGCTCCGTATGACTTAAGGTTGACTGCTAGAGGCAGGACAGAGTTAGGGTTAAAAGAAAAAACATGCATACATGTATGTCCATCTTTCGGAGCATTTATACAGAGCATTATTCAGAGATCAAGGCAACATACCTAGCTGGAGAACAGCTTTATGTGCAACAATCAGCCCAACAAGTGAATAAAATTAAATACAGTATGTGAAAATGCAACCTGCTGAGAACCAACTGTGTCAGATGATGTTAGGGGGAAGACTGATGTGGAAGCTGTAACACTCAGTGGATATTTGCAAGTATATCCAAATTTAAGTTCAATCAGCTATGAATGAAAAGTCGAAGGGTGCTGCTAACAGATGATCGATAGTGTGGGTGTCACGTGTCCTGTCGAGAGACTTCCTCTCATTGGAGTTTCCCTCTTCAAGCCATCCGTATTTCACTGTGACGGTATCTTATGATGGTGCCATGTTGAAAGTCACTAATCTCTTCACTATGACCCATTCTGCTGCCGCTGTATTTTGCCGAAGCTTGCATGGCTGTGTGCTTAATTATACACCTGTGTCAGCAATGAATACAGTTCAATTAGCCAAGTCCAAAAGTATCTGAACACCTCTTTTATTTGGTGTCCCCATATTTTTGGCCAGGTAGTCTATATAGAAATGCATCACTTCAAATTCAAAGCTCAAACCATAATTTTAAACATTAATGAATCTTCTCTTAGTAGCCACTTAATGCTTCTAAATTTGTATAGCAAATTTATGTCTTATCGTCCATTCCTGGACTGCCACAAAGTCACCATTTTTGAAACAAATGTTCCAAACAGCATGTTAAATAATCATACTCCATAGCTAGAGAAAAGCTAGAGGATTAAGGGTTCCATATTTTTGTTCTAACTGCAAATGTACCACAAACAATGAATTTTTATGAAAAGAAAAAAAAATTAAGGGGGTGGAGAATTTTTTTTTCTTAGCATGTGATTTAAGTTTGGAAAAGGTTTTATATAATTATCATTTTATCAATTATCATTTTTTTCATAATTTACTGAGTAATTTCATAGAGCTAAGCATTCATGACGACTCAAAAACAATAGCTAAATTATAAAATATAGAAATATACTATAAAAATGAATGGTAGTGTGAATGTTAGGATGATTTATTGAGCTCAAAATTTACTGGTGTATAAATGTTCAATAAACAGCAAGACTTGATTACATAAGCAGGAGATTTTTTTCTGAAAATTAAAGACTATGTTTCATTTCAAAGTACAACTAATACATTTTTGTGCAGGTATGCCGAAATTTGATTAATTAAATACTTTCACCAATTGATTGCCAATATAAACAGCAATCTGTATTCATTATGACATTTATCAAGTTGTTATTTTTCTCAATAACGGATTCTTAAGAATAAATTTGCTCAAGTAATTTTTTGCGGATTTTGTAAATTCCTTGAAGTAGAGTGAGAGCGCCATCTGGTGAAAGTTATTTTACTATAGATTTTGGAGTACCGCTAATAATCTGATAACGTAAAATGTTTCTTGATTTTTCATATTATAAGAATTATACAAACTTTAAGAACGTTTCTCCAACCAACATATATGTATTCAAAATCTAAAAAAACATCAGGTTCATTAAATGTATAAGTTTAGCGAAATCCCACATTGTACTGTTTTTTAAAAAAATGAATAAATAAATGAAACTATTTTTATTTTTGCAATAACTTTAATTGTGAGCCGAATTTGATCATTTTTGGCTGAACGTCTGCAGCCATGTGAAAACTAACAGACAACACTTTGAACACTTGCTCTAACTGTATGACTTGTTTTGTCAGCATTTTGTACTGGACTTGACCTGACTTTGCTGTCTGATTTTGATGATCACTGTGAACATTAGTCAGATTTGTTGCTCGTGTTACAATGTGCAGTAGGAGTACATAAAACAGGTGTTGTGGGAAATAATATGCACATTCAGTTGCAATTTTCTTTCTTGTATTTCTGCCAAAAATGATCAAAATCAACTCAGGATCAACAAAACTATTGCAAAAATTAAAATGGTTCAGTTTTCATGAAACAGTCTATATATATTATTTTTGCATTTTTCATTTTAAAATCCACAATTTAGTATGAATAAGGATGTTTCTTATACCTTTTGGGGGTTAAATTTTGTTAAATAGGTGAAGATTATTCCAGGTCCTGAAATTTTTATCAAATGGAATTTTGCAATTCCATCTAACATGAATGCCTCTAAGTAGTTGTTAGAGGACTTCATAAAGGAAAGAAAAAAACAAAACATGGCTATATATATTTTTATTTATTTATTTTTACCCTGCCCTGTTTCTCAGTTGACTCCTATGTTACATAAGCCTTGAGTTTCCCTCATGTTGGTCTTGAGTCTAAATACATTAATGTGCAACTGGATATCAGACTTTTTGACTAACAAACCCCAATCCTTCGGACTGGGAATATTCTGTTGCTTTTATTATGAATACTGGAGCTCCACAAGGCTGTGTGCTGAACCTTCTACTTTACTCCCTTTTCACATATAACTACACACCCATCCAAAACTCCAACACAATAATCAAAATTGCAAATAATAGTACAGGAATAGGACTGATCTAAAACAACAAACATCTACAGTAATATGCATCTTAAGCAGGTAAAGAAAATGTTGAAGGCCATTTATCTGGGTATTAAGTGTATATTTGCTCAGAAAAAAGCATGATTTAATATGTTCAAAAAACAGTAATACAATAAAAAATGACAACAATTTCTTCTGTTCTCCAAGATGTTCCTGATATTGTATCTGATTGGATGGCTAGAAGAACACAGCTTTAGTTCCCAAATCTCTCCTTGAGAACACCCAGCCCATCCATCTTCCATACTGCTTTACCCTATCTAGTGTCATGTGGGAACCTAGAGCCTATCCCAGTCAGTTGAGGACACAAGGCAGGAGACACCGTGGATGGGTAGCTAACCCATTGTAGGGCACAATCTCTCACACATATAAACACTTTAGATAAGTCAATTAGCCTACAACATGTTGTTTAACTACAGGAGAAAAGCAGAGAAGCCAGAGGAAATGTGCAAAGTACAGAAACAAAATGCAAACTCCACACACATAGAGCCAGAGGTGGAATTTGAACCCCCAACACTGGAGGTGTGAGGCAACAGTGCTAACCAGTGTGCTCCCCATAGCACCACACCCATTCTATGTATTTGTTAAATTTCATCATTGGCTCAATTAATTAAATCAATTAGGTAATTACTTTTATGAGGTTTCAATTAGCCAAGCTACGTGTGTTCAGGGTTGAGCTCAATAAATATGAGTATATTGGTTACTAACTGCAAATTCTGAGGTGACTTGAGGAGATATTTTGAAATTTGTGAATGATTCGACCAACATAAAGTCACATTGTTATACCAACAGAAATAGGATTTAACTATAAATTTCTTTGCCTGCCTAAAACTTTAGCTCAGCGTTGAGCATAAGTGAGAAGTTAATGGAGAAAGCCCCTAGTTACATGTTCCTCAGGGCACACATAAGAGGTCCTTTCATGTTCCCTTAACACAAAGTCACTTAGAAAAAAAAAAAAGGCAGAATAGCAGCTATTCTTAAGGAGACTGAACTCCCCCAACAGCTTCTAGTAAACTTCTACCACTGCAGCATTAAGGCCATTTTCACCACTGCATGTTTGTACGGTATGCCAGCTGAACCACAGAAGACCAGAAATCACGCAAATTCACAGCTTCAGGACTTGGACAATATTTACGACACTACAGCATCTCCAAAGGCTCATAACACACTGCCCACTATATACTGTATAGATCTGGCAAATGGTACATGACACCTCACACTCAGGCATCCTGACTGAAAAATATATTTCCCAGAGCCATCCCCTGTTTCAATTCTGTCTCTGCAAAGATGACAGCCTCAGCCATATTTAATGTTTAACAGCACAGTGTGAGGAGCCTTTGTGGGTTTTCATTAAAGGAAATACATCAGTATTAGCACCTCGTTGTGTATTTATTTTTTTTATTGCTTGTATTCATTAGTTTTGTATTTATTTCTGTATGTGTACTTATTTGTCTATGTACTAGTTTTTGTTTCTGCTTCTGCGATTTCCTGCACACAAAATCTCATTATAAAATGACCGCGCTTGCCACCGTAAACCTTTGAGCACCCTTATCTTTTCACAGGACAAGTTCTGTGGAATACCGCTAAGGCGCATGTTCCTTTAAAGACTAGTGGTGCAAAAAGGAGGGGAAGAGAAACAGAGAGGAGATTCAGGGTCTCTATAGGAGAAAACATCATCTATTTCTTGGAACATAGCGTCACAGTGACACCTGGTGGCCAAATGGTGCTCAATAAAGGCAATAATATGTAACTGCTAATAAAATAACTCAATGAAGCTTGTAAACTATAAATTTTAACGTAGGCTTACATGTAATAAATCACAATTCAGGTCAAAGAAATGTGCCTTCAATGTTTTGTACTGCGCGCATGCATACTTAATGCAATGTTTATCAAAACATTTTATTAATTGTTTTGCAAAATTGTAATGTCTAATATGGACGTAAAAAACCTAATCAGTGATCAAAATGTACTATGTCATGTACAGAAGGTAGGATTTCTACATCCCTATATTAAGTTGTGATGGCACTCAAAGAGTCACCTCATTGGCAGGTAATAGGAGAGCTACAATATAGCTGAGGTAGACTCAGAATCGAGTTGGCTATATGAGAACAGACCACAGTAATAATACACTTCAGCACAATCCATTTGAGACTTTCCAATGAGCTGATGTTTAGACAGGCTGTATGTAACAGAAAAGTTTCTATGGTTCTGAACTTGTAATTAGCACCCAATCACAAAACACGGCCATAAGAAATGATTTTGTACCTTTTGTTTAGATATTTTTGGCTCAATATAACCCAGCCACTGGGGAATGCGCTGTGTATTTCTCTGTGCCAGTTCCAAGCCAGGATAAATGGGGAGGGTTACGTCAGGAAGGGCATCCAATATAAAATTTTTGCCAAATCTAATATGCGGACAACAAAACAGATTTCCATACCGGATCGGTCGAGGCCCAGGTTAACAACGACTGCCACCTGCGTTGTTAGCCAACAGGGTGCTGGTGGAAACTGGGCTACTGTTGGCCGAAGAAGAAGGAGAGGGGGAAGGTGTGTCTGGAGGCAGGAGGAGAGGAGGAAGCTTAGGAGAGTGGAAGTGAGGGTAGGAACTTTGAATGTTGGCAGTATGACTGGTAAAGGGAGCGAGCTAGCTGATATGATGGAGAGAAGAAAGGTTGATATATTGTGCGTGCAAGAAACCAGATGGAAGGGGAGCAAGGCCAGGTGTATCGGAGGTGGGTTCAAATTGTTCTACCATGGCGTGGATGGGAGGAGAAATGGAGTAGGGGTTATCCTGAAGGAACAGTATGCCAAGAGTGTTTTGGAGGTGAAGAGAGTGTCGGACTGAGTGATGAGTATGAAGCTGAAAATTGAAGGTGTGATGATGAATGTTGTTAGTGCATATGCCCTGCAAGTAGGGTGTGAGATGGATGAGAAAAAAATTTCTGGAGTGAGCTGGATGAAGTGGTAGAGAGTATACCCAAGGGAGAGATTGGTGATTGGAGCAGATCTCAGTGGGAATGTTGGTGAAGGGAACAGAGGGGATGAGGAGATGATGGGTAGGTATGTTGTCAAGGAGAGGAATGCAGAAGGTCAGATGGTAGCGGATTTTGCAAAAAGGATGGACGTGGCTGTGGTGAATATGTATTTTAAGAAGAGGGAGGAACACAGGGTGATGTATAAGAGTGGAGGAAGATGCACACAGGTGGGTTATGTCCTATGTAGGAGATTCAGTCTGAAGGAGATTGGAGACTGTAAAGTGGTGCCAGGGGAAAGAGTAGTTAGGCAGCATAGGATGGTGGTCTGCAGGATGACTTTGGAGATCAAGAAGAGGAAGAGAATGAGGGCAGAACCAAGGATCAAATGGTGGAAGTTGGAAAAAGAAGACTGTAAGGTGGAGTTCAGGGAGGAGTTAAGACAGGCACTGGGTGGCAGTGAAGACTTACCAGATAGCTGGGTAACTACAGCAGAAGTGGTAAGAGAGACAAGGAGATAAGACGTAAGGTGAAGAGAGAGGTGGCAAAGGCTAAAGATAAGGCATATGGTGTTGTATAAGAAGCTGGACACTAGGGAGGGAGAAAAGGACCTATAATGATTGGCTAGGTAGAGGAACTGAGCTGGGAAAGATGTGCAGCAAGTTAGGGTAATAAAGGATAACGATGGAAACGTACTCACAAGTGAGGAGAGTGTGTTGAGCAGATAGAAAGAGTACTTTGAGGGGCTGATGAATGAAGAGAATGAGAGAAAGAGAAAAGGTTAGATGACGTGGGGATAGTGAAGGAGGAAGTAAGGACAGCTATGAAGCGGATGAAGAATGGAAAGGCTGTTGGTCCAGAACACATAACTGTGGAAGCATGGAGGTGTTTAGGAGAGATGGCAGTGGAGTTTCTAACCAGATTGTTTAATGCAATTTTGGAAAGTGAGAGGATGCCGGATGAGTGGAGAAGGAGTGTACTGGTAACGATTTTTAAGAACAAGGGTGATGTGCAGAACTGTAGTAACTACAGAGAAATAAAATTCATTAGCCACAGCATGAAGTTATGGGAAAGAGTAGTGGAAGCTAGGTTAAGAAGGGAGGTGATGATTAGTGAGCAGTAGTATGGTTTCATGCCAAGAAAGAGCACTACAGATGCTATGTTTGCTCTGAAGGTGTTGACAGAGAAGTATAGAGAAGGTCAGAAGGAGTTGCATTGTGTCTTTGTGGACTTAGAGAAAGCATATGACAGGGTGCCTAGGGAGGAGTTATGGTATTGTATGAGGAGGTCTGGAGTGGCAGAGAAGTATGTAAGAGTGGTACAGGATATGTATGAGGGCAGTGTGACAGTGGTAAGGTCAGCACTGAGCCCTTTCTTATTTGCAAGGGTGATGGACATGCTGACAGACAAAATCAGACAGGAGCCTCTGTGGACGATGATGTTTGTAGATGACACTGTGATCTGTAGTGAGAGCAGGGAGCAGGTTGAGGAGACCCTGGAAAGATGGAGGTATGCTCTAGAAAGGAGAGGAATGAAGGTCAGCAGGACTAAGACAGAACACGTGTGTGAATGAAAGGGAGGACAGTGGAATGGTGAAGATGCAGGGAGTAGAGTTGGCGAAGGTGGATGAGTTTAAATATTTTGGGTCAACAGTTCAGAGTAACGGGGAGTGTGGAAAAGAGGTGAAGAAGAGAGTGCAGGCAGGGTAGAGTGGGTGGAGAAAAGTGTCAGGAGTGATTTGTGACAGACAGGTACCAGTAACAGTGAAAGGGAAGGTCTACAAGACAGTAATGAGACCAGCTATGTTATATGGGCTGGAGACAGTGGCACTGATGAAAAGACAGGAGGCAGAACTGGAGGTGGCAGAGTTAGAGATGTTAAGATTTGCATTGGGTGTGACGAGGATGGACAGGATTAGGAATGAGTATATCAGAGGGTCAGCTAAGGTGGGACGGTTTAGAAACAAAGCCAGAGAGGCAAGGTTGCATTGATTTGGACATGTGCAGAGGAGAAATGCTGGGTATATTGGGAGAGGGATGCTGAGAATGGAGCTGCCAGGCAAGAGGAAAAGAGGAAGGGCAAAGAGGAGGTTTATGGATGTGGTGAGAGAGGACAAGCAGGTGGTTGGTGTGACAGAGCAAAATGCAGAGGACAGGAGGAGATGGAGACTGCTGGTCTGCTGTGGCGACCCCTGATGGGAGCAGTTGAAAGTGAATGATGATTTTTGGCTTAATATCAGCTTGCCCTTCGTTTTTGTCTATGTTGAGTCAATGCAAAGCAATTGATATGCTTCAAAACTAGCTGTGTGATATAATGCACAATCGTGTGACTCATTTTCAATAAAGCTGATTTATCAAAGGTTTCAAAACAATGAAATGCTATGCCTCAAATCAATTGAAGATTGTTTCAAAACAGAGATTGGAGATTGACACCACTAACTCTTTGTCT
Organism: Gymnarchus niloticus; assembly: GCA_009936485.2. NCBI lineage: Eukaryota > Metazoa > Chordata > Actinopteri > Osteoglossiformes > Gymnarchidae > Gymnarchus > Gymnarchus niloticus. The sequence continues at coordinate 7,876,154 of JAACJT020000086.1, read as the reverse complement.
CATACATCTGTGCTCCAGTGTCAGAGAGGTGGTTAATTACACATTGCACATAATTTAAACAAGCTTATACTATATCACATTAATAACAAATGAGAAAAATTCAATGAAGCCAAATAAACTGACATGAATTATCAAGCTATTTAATTAACGAGCTTAACAATGGGGAGGTAAGCAAAATGTAATATGACCAATGTAAGAGGAGGAATGCCGGGGTGAGCACAAGTCTTGCCTATGATTATTAGTTGTGTCTCAAGCCATTATTTGGGTTCAAGCATGTTCCGTGTGGAACCCTATTGTTTTAGTCCTGTTTTTTCATTATTATTAGGGTTCTAGCACGTTCCTTGTGGAACCCCTATTGTTTTAGGGATTATTAGGGTTCAGCAGGTTCCGTGTAGAACTCTATTGTTCTGGGGATTATTATTATTATTATTATTAGGGTTCAAGCATGTTTTGTGAAGAACCCCTATTGTTTTGGGGATTATTATTATTATTATTATTATTATTGTTATTTCATTTTCACTTCATGGTCCTTAAGCCGGTCTTTACAAAGTAACCAGGTCTCAACCAGAGACCTAAGTGTCACTTTACATAAAAAATTTTCTCAAGATGTGTGCAGTTCCTAAGAGCACGATCTTTTTTAGCTGTTTAGCTCAAGGCTTCCCAGGGAGCAGCTCCAGGTTGTCATTAAATCCCTTCCTAAGGGTTCCAAGCACTCCAGTGACAACTGGCACTATTTTCGTTTTTGTGGCCCACGTTCAATTTATTTCTATCACTAGATCTCTGTATTTACTAACCTTCTTGGTTTCTTTTGTTAGAAGATTAGTGTCGTCTGGGATCGCAACATCGATTAGAAAGGCATGTTTTTGCCGTCTTGTCATGGACCACTATGTCAGGCCAGTTCGCCAACATGACTCTATCGGTGTTAATGGCCATGTCCTACATAATTGTGATCGATTTTGTCTCCGGATGTACAGTCACTCTACATCTGCCTTTGAGCGGTGGATACCATGCATGCTGAGAAGCTTCCTTGTTTTTCGATCAAGCTTCTTGACCTCCTGTCTCTTCCAGTTGATGATGCTAAAGCTATACATCACTACTGATACTGTGAGACTATTGATAGGAGTGATTTTGTTTCGGGAATTCAGCTCTGATTTGAGGACTAGGAGCATTCGACGATAGTATTCTTTTGTGATGGTGTGTTTCATCCTGGTGTACTGGATGCCATCACTCTCGTCAACACCAGGATATTTATATACCTCATCCTGGTCCAGTCTCTGATGACAGTGTTTTCGTCCAGCTGGATGTTTTCGGATTTAGTAAGTTTGCCTCTTCGAAAGATCGCTAAGGCGCACTTATCTAGTTCAAACTCCATTTTGATGTCGTCACTGAACCTCTTTACTGTCTCTAGACTTTCTCTGAGCTGTGCTTCATCTCTCCTGAACAGTTTGAGGTCATCCATGTACAGGAGATCGCTGACAAGCTCTTCTTTCTTGACTACAAATCTTATCTTATTTCTGGTAAGTATGTTAGTCGATGGTATGACAGAAAATCTAGAAAAGAAGACAGAAAAGAAGTGGAAACAGGGAATCCCCTTGGAAGATGCCTCGTTTAATGGCGATTTCCCTCATTGTAATGGTTCCCTTGTTGTGCGTCAGGTTCATCACTGTCTTCCAAACTTTCATTGAAGCCTCCATCAACTTCCTTACGGCTGGATACACCTTGTAAATGTCCATTACTTTTAGGATCCAAGTATGCGGGACACTATCAAATGCCCTTTTGTAGTCGATCCACGCCATACTAAGGTTCCTTTTAAGCTTCTTTGCCATTGTAACAATCATCTTGCTTATAAAGAGCTGATCTTTGCAGCCTCTACTTGCCTTTCTTCATCCCTTCTGTTTGTCTGGGAGCAGATTATTTCTAAGCAAGTGGTCATATATCCTATTCGCGATGGCAGCAGTTAGCACCTTATAGATAGTAGGCAAGCATGTAATTGGATGGTAGTTCTTTGGGTCCTTCGTATCCTTGCCTTTCGAAAGAAGGAATGTGACTCCCGTTGTCAGCCACTAGGGGATGCTACGCGGACTCCTAACCAGCTCAATGAATGCCTCTAGTGGTTTATGTAGAACATGGAGCTGCTTAAGTCAGAAGTTTTGGACCTTGTCCGGACCTGGTGATTTCCAAATTTGAGTGCTCTTGATGACACGAGCTATCTCTTCAACCAAGAATTCAACCCAGTCATCCGGTGTCAAATGTTCATGGGTCTGTTCTTCCAGCTTGATCCACTTAGCAATTGTATGTTACGCCATTTTCGAGGATTCCACTCCAGAATACTTCTGTATCTTCTTTTGAAGGTGGTTCCTCGATTGCACTTTGCAGTCCATTTAGTTGGCAATAGTTGCCGCTTTTTGTCCTCATGGAAGAGCTTGTTCTGGAAGTACTGGTCACTTCGTTTTGAATACCTTCTGAGTGTCTGGGCCTTAACCTACAGCTTCATTTGTGTATGGAGCTCAGCTTTGGCAACATCAGTTTTAGCTCACTGAAGTAGTTTGTGCTTTTCTACTGGCTGCTTTCGTGGGTACTCCCTTTTTCAGCTCACCAATAATGGAAAGCTCTTTCCTATAAGCTTCTATCTGCTTTTGAAGCCTAGCTTTCCATGCTGGTTCCTCCCTAGTTCACTTCACTTTCTCTTTTTCTGGGACCTCGACCGTAATAACTGCTGCGGTAGCGTAAAATAGTTCGTTCACCTCTGTAATATTGAGGTGCTGTCCCCAGACGATTGTTTGCAGCACAGATACTCTCTTTCAGTCTATACGAGGATCGTACTTTCAAGATCTTTTTCCAGTCCTGTATGCTAATGCACTATATCTCCAGTTGTTTTGCGAGAACTCTCTCCTCTATCTGCTGGACCTCTAGGTTTTCATCGAGAACAACATTCTGTTCAGTTTCCTGGATATCCTGAAGTGGTTCGTCTTGGGTCTCAGCATGCTCTGGTGGGTCATGGATCTCACTCGGATATACGGTATTGGCCAGATGGCTGTCGACATCCTTGAGTTCTTCTTCAGAGAGTTTGGAGCTGATGAAGCGCCTCTGGTTATTGAGAGTATTTGCCCAATTTGCCTTGCCTTGCAAGTGCTTACCCCCCGTCTGTCAGTTTTGCATGCTTCAGCCCGTTCTAACCAATCCAACACTCTTTATGTCAACCTCCAAATCAACACTACTTGTGTTGGAGGCGTAGTTTTTCAAGAGATATCCCACAAATCCTGTGTGAAATTTTCCGTGTCCACAGGCCATGTCCCAAGCACCTATGCCCCCCAGTGGCCTGTAGATACTTCACTGCTTTTTCAGCAATGCTGCAGGCTCTGTTCCAAGTCCCCATGCCCCCCAACTACCTACACCAGCACTGTATGCTACAACCCATGCTACCCATTCCAGCACAGCCTGTACAAAAGCCACTCCCCAAGAGCCTATGCTCCCAGATGTCTATGCCAGCACTACCTACGACTACACACAAAGTCAACAGTAACAGTATGGACTAACCACGCATTGCTAGAATGGGTATCATAGGTTTAGCAGGTAGCGCCGGCACAGGGACTGAAGCATGCAATGCTGTCATAGGCATTTTTTTGATGGTCAAAGCTGCTTTTGCTTTCTCTTTAGTCAGTGGTGCATGGTGTCCCTGTTGGTATGTGCACTTAATCCCCCCCATAACTGCTTGCGGTTACATTTGAATTTTGGTTTCTTGCCAGTGTTACTCCTGTTTTGTCCAGTGCAAACACTCTATCCCATGGCTTGTGTGAGGAGAGGGAGAGGGAAGGTGTTGAATATATCAGGAATAGGAAACAATTTGAGAGATTACTGTATAGATAGTAATGAAACATGGTGTCTGAAGAAGGGATTTAAGAAATTAGAATGCTGTGTTTGAGAAGCAATGTGCATGAGGGTGTGCATGAAAAGCAATGAGTGTGAGGAGTGAGATTATGAAGATTATGTGGGAAAAAGTAAAGGGGGTTTGAGTGAGAGATCTATGTGTAAGTTGTAACAGGAAGTGTCACTGTATTCGATGGGGTAGTTTATCTACTATACATGATCACTATCATTGTTTAGCCAGTGAGAAATTAGGAGCAAACATTTGTCAGTATGGTTTTCCACAACAAAATGTTCAGTCTTTACTGGTAAAGAATACAAAATTAAGTTATCTGCATGTATGTTGATCCAGACATTTGAGCCAATTTTTACCACACCCTTTGAACAAAACAGTGCCCTTGAAAGGATGATCATGTGCAAAGGACAAGTAGCAAATGATCTATTCCATCTGAACTCTGATGAAGACATAAGACCAAGGCTGGTATTCATGAATCATAATGTGTGAAATAATGAACAATGAATGATGCAGATCTGTCATTTTGAACTTACTAATAAAGAAATTCATTTAATTTACTTCTCCTTCAGAGTATTTCAGACTACTCAGGCAAGTTATAAAATCCTTATTAAGAGTAGCCAAATGATATTTCAATGGTGTTCATAGCATAACCTTGGAGAGTGGTTTTTATGTAGGACACCCCAGTAACCAATGAAAATGATCAAGGATGGGTCATTTAATACCCAGTCCTGTCTGAGTACTACAAGTCTCCTCATACCTAGAAATATAGCATTACTTTTCAACTAAATGACATTAACATTTGTTTATATCTAAGACATAACTGAAACAAAATTTCACAAAAGTAACATGTATAAAATTTAATGGAATTAATGATATTTTAGGATTTTGGTTGCGAACAATTAATGATAGATACACAGAGACTTTATTGATCCCAAACCTGGATATTCTGGAGCAGAGCCCAAACCAAATGACCAAATTGCCTAAAAACTGGAGAAAATCTGAAACTCACTTGGGTTACAGCAGGGTGACACATAATCAAATGGGTAAATATTCTTGTGGTATTACTGTACTTAAGAGAGCAAACAGAAAGCAGATCTGAAAACTTGGGGGGTGTTACAAATCATACAGCCCACAAAAAGGCTACTGCGAGACCTGCAACACTGCAAAACCTGCTGGCATAGCAACAAGCATTATCACAGAATAGTGTGCACACAGCCCATACTGCGTACCATGGAGTAAAGCATATGCAGTCAGGGTGAGGGGGAAACAAGCAGATGTTTCTGGATATGCAGAGTGACAGCACAGCTGATGCTAACATTCAGGTGGTGCTTTTCTGTATCACTACTGCTTATGCATTAAATGGAAATTGTTTTTGTCCTCACAGCAGCCCAAACTTAAACCTAGCATTGGCTTACACTTTTCTAGTAAATCTCACAGCTATCTTGTTTATGTTGACCCTGTGATTCTTGTGCCAGGGCCTTCAAAACTTTAAAATATAAAAACATTGTATAGGTTTTACTTCAGCAGTTCCCAGTTTTTCTGGTATATAGGTCACATGTCAGTGTTGGAGTGAGTGACCGACGGGCCTCTGCTCTCTACCTCTTTCGGGTGATGACAAACTCCCAGCATTCCTCTCCAGTTCATACCAGTATGAATGCAGATGCTATTTTTTAACTCTGTGGGATAAATGAATCACTTCACTGAAATTCTTCATCGTTGGCTTACTTCACTTGATCTTGGAATGTACACACAAAGGGTTCTGTATACAATTCATTCCATCCTTCCAAGTGATTAATTCTATATCACATCCATGCCTTTACATGGGTTTAGAGTCTGTGTGAGGTGTCTATTTACAGATGGCCTACATTACCTTCATTTAAAAAGGCACAGAATCATAAGCACTAGCCAGCATTGGGCTAGTATTAATGATCATTACTGTGATCATCCCCATCAAGAGCAATCACCAAAATACTGTAGTGCCTCTATCTCTACTGACAGCTTCTGCTCTGATATGGTCAAGCAAAGAATCATTTTGGGCTCATTTGGAATAAGGAAGTTCTTTGACAATGACAATTTCTTAAATTTCTAAAAAAAAAAAAAAAAAAAAAAAAAAGATTAAAAATACCAAATATATATAAAAATAAATGAATAAATACATAACTTGAGTAGGGAGGAGTTGGCGGCTTCACATGACTGAACAGTATTGTATAAAACTGAAAGACTAGGGCACACATCCAGAAGACGGAAATTGCAAGGCGTGCATGCTGACGTAACCTCACCATTCCTACATTCTATCTCAGGAGACATTTTTCCGGCACACTTCTAGTCCTTCCATAAAACGAAAAGTGGCTGTTGGTCATATGAACAAAGCATGATACATGTCATTGTATACTAGCAGGAGTCCCACAATCTTCTGCAGACATGGGTAAATGCAGGGCGCAAAACACATTGCTCCTCACAAATGTGAGGATAGCATTTTACTCTGTAAACAGCGGTTGGTATGGGGAGCCAAGCTCCTCTACACTTTGAGGACTCCCCAAGACGGCCTGCATCTCAGCTGGTCCATAGCCATGTCTGCAGCAGGTCCCAGTGCTTCCAGAACGAGACGAGCAGCAACACCAGCAGAAGGCTGCTGGCCACACGTTCGCGACTCTTCATCAGTGGCGTGATGAAGCTGGCCAGTGTGGACACGAACACCAGCAGCACGGCCATGAGGGCCAGCACCACGTTGATGAGCTTCCCCAGCAGGGCGCGGGCAGCGCCTCCCTCCACGCCCTCCAGCTGCACCACCTGCTGCTGCTGCTGTTGCAGCTCCAGCTTGGTGATGCGCGTCAAACAAGATTCCACCGCCTCCTGGAACGACATGAAATGCACAGTCAGGTGAACCCAAAGTCTTGAAGTCTAAGCCAAGCAGCATAGCTGCCTGATGAAGCTGTGATTCGGCCTCCAGCCTGACTCGCCTGGCTCACCTGGACATCTCTGGCTCTCTCATAAGACTGATAGGCCACCTTCTCTTCCATGCTGGCCAACTCTTGCTTCAGGTTGCTCATCTCGTTCTGGTGCAGCTCTGTCAGGTCATTCAGCTGCTCCTCCAGACGTTCATACCTGCAGGCACAAGTACAGCTGGCTAAGATTACACCAAGACTTGTAATCCAGCATCCTGAAGACACACAGACACACAGACACAGCTTGACTGGCTGACCTGTAGCGTTCCTCCTGTAGCCACTGAGTCATGTAGTTATAGTCCCTCTGCAGCTGGGTCTTTAGGCCCTCCATGGCGTCTTCCAGGTGTTCCTGTCCAGTCTTGATGTCCCGTAGCTCCTCCAGCAAGGCATCCCAAGAGCCGTCAATTGGATGGGCCCTCGGACTTCCTGCGGCTGGCCCTGCAGGGCTTCCCGCCGAGCCAGACGTGGCGCTAGAGCAGTCGTCCTCGCTGCCATACTTGGGGCTAGATACAAGTGTGGCGCTGCCACTGAGTGCGCGCGGTGCATCTTCGGCACGCGGGTCCTCCAGCGTGTCTTTCAACTGAGTTATGTTATCCGCACTGCCAAACTTGTTCCGGATCAGGCTGGCAAACTCCCGTGGCTTGGACACTACGGCTGCGTGCGAGAGGGCAGATACCCCCCCCTTCACCCCTTCCACTACCCCACCCCCGAAACCGCTGATGCCAGCCCGCACGTTGGCGCCCACATCCTTGAGGCCCTGCTGCATGTCCCGCAGCACGTCCTTTGGCTGGCGGCTCGGACCATTCTAGGGAAACAAAAATAGGCACACGCAGGAACACAGGCGTAAAGGGGCAGCTTGCTGGCAGTAAGTTTACTCTTACAGACCCATTCTGCATGCATTCTCAGCTGGCAGTTATACTGTCATACTCCCACAGGGAAAACATATCAATCCCTGACCATCTACGTAGCATTCCAGTTAGCCTACATACCAGAGATGCTCTCCTGGTCCATCTTTTCATTAACAAACAGGCCTGTGAAGAACTGTGGCCAAATCATTTCTCCCCTGGAAAGACCAGTTTTCTGAGCAAACTGCAGCCTCAGATTCTGAGGTGCTGATTTACCCCATCTAGTCATTCTTTACAGTTAAACGTTACAGCATACACATTTTTGAGATCTGAGGATGCAAAAAGTATGACACACTGCCTCAGATTAAGTAATCCTATTCAGCAGGTAGCAGGGGGCATGGTGGATCAGTGGTTAGGATAGTCACCTCATGCTCTAGGGTTGGGGGTTTGAATCCCATCTCCACTCTGTATGCATCAAATTTGCATGTTCTCCTCATGCTTTGAAGATTTCTTCCCACACTCGAAAGACATACATTGTAGGCTGACTGGCATGTCTAAATTGCCTGTAGTGTGTGATTGGGTTGGGGTGTGAGTGTGTCCTGTGATGGCTTGGCACACCATCCAGGTTGTCCCCCACCTTGTGCAATAAGGCTGCCTGGGATGAGCTGCAGACCCCCACCCCCCACAATCCTGAACAGGATAATGTGGATTGGAGAACTGATTTATCACTAAGCAGTAGCATCCATTCAGACACTGCATAAACAGGTAACATATCAATCATACTCACCTTGAAACTAAGGTAAAGCACCAAGTTGTTCTTTCAGCTTCATGGTAACTTATCCACATACACTATGATTTAGATGTGTCAATTTAAATGGTTATGGTACACAGACTTTCAGTTAATGGGAAAGCACAAGTTCTTACTACTGGATAAAATTAACCTTGTAGTGGGCACCGTGCAGTGACTGCCAAATTCAGAATAGAATATAAATAGCAATCATTCTGTCTACACCTGACTTGCACCTGTGCATCTTCAACAAGAGTACTTCTAGAAGGCAGTGAATTCTTCACATGCAGAGCTCCAGTTTGTTTATGATAACATACACTCCAAGTCTACATCTGTTTAGTCTCTCCAATAGCTGTAGGTGATTACCCTCATTAGCAGTTTCATATCACATGTCTGAATTGACCATCTCCAGTTTGGCTCATATTTTCTGTACATCCTTAGCCTTATATCTTATTAGCATGCCTTCAAAGCTGAGCTCCCCAGTTCTGCTCTTTAATGTATTGAATTAACCGTTCTGCTTCTGCTATATCTAGATCTGCACAAAGAGTGTCATCTGGGACACTGATCATTGCCTGCATCAACCCCTGCCTTGAGTAGCCCAGCTGGTTCATCTGAGCATGATCATTCACTCCAGCTGCCATCACCCACAATCAAGCCATTTTTATATGCATATTCTATACAGGCACATTTGTACTTTTGTAGATTGAGTAGTGCTGCTGTAAAACATCTTTCTTTGAAAGCAATTCTGGAAAAATTATGGTGACTTGCTGTAATAGTGCTCTGCAACAACCTGCTTATAAAAATGCAACATACCAAATTAAAATCTGATTGGGGATTTGAAGGAATAAAGAAGGCACTTGCTTTAGCAGATGTTTGGTGCAAAAATGCTAACTGCCACATATTTAAACAGATTTCAAGTGAGCCATGATGCTGCTTTCTTCACAGATCATGCGTTTTCCCATCTTGCTCCCCAAGTTGAGAGCCATTGGGTCATTGTGCAGAGTCACCTAGTGTCCAGCAGCCCTGGAGCAATTCAAGTTAAGGGCCTAGCTCAAGGGGCCAATGGGGATACACAAACCTGCAACCTTTCAGCCAAAGCACAGAACACAGACACCCAACCCATAGAGCCATTATCACCCCCATCATATCAGAACAACGGCTTCCCTTATTTTGTTCAGCAAAAAAGAAAAAAATATCCAATGTGCGAAATGTGGAAGGAGCCACAGCCGGACCCAGTCAATGACAGGTCACTTCGCAGCATAAAGGAGAATGGACACTTATGACAAAAAAAAAATCAATGTAATGCACATAACAGCCCAGATCAGCTGATGTCAGGAAAAAACCCAGACCTCTTGAAAGCACCACATCAGGTGCTTGAGTTAGACAGCATATCTCTGCACTACACTAAGCAAGAAAACCTGCAGATCAGAAAGTGAAGGCCTACAAAAAGACAGTATTTTAAACAAGCTGACTGTGCATATCAATACGGTCATGAAGTTGTCGCTACATAAAACTGAATAGTAGACACATGCAGGTATTTCTGCATCTGTGAATATCTTAAGTCATTGCTAATATCCAAAAAAAAATTGCAGAGATGTCAGTGACCAATATAAAACGTTACAATGGGACAGACAGATTTTACTGAAAGCAATAATGAAACAGCCCAGACTGAAGAAGCTGTCGACAGAGGAGGCATGGAGGAAACTGATGACATTCAACAACCTCTACCAAGAAATCATGGAAAGCTGAAAAGCAGTTAAAACGCTTGATACATTGCCAGAGAATGTAGGAAATGTACAGGCAAAGCAGAAGTCCTAGGAGAAGGAAGGTGAAAAGAAACAACCTGGTACTGCAGTACTTGCACTCTGACGATTTTGACATCAGATGTGTTACAGTCAAGATTATTGACATCTGTGCCATTTTCACCATTTCTTGGCACAAAAATGGATACAAAAATATGATGGCCTTGACACATTTTTTCTTACACCTTAACAGACAAATGGCAGGTGTAAAACTTTTTCTCAAGAACTACCTGTAAGGGCTTGTTGGAAATGTCAGACAGAACGCCACACCAGTTCACTAAAAATCTGTCCCTGCTCAACTGCTAATGGATTTGTGCACACCCCTGCTTAATCTAAAACACTCCTGTCGAAACTGATTGGTTTATGGCCAGACGATGCTTCCAACGCAGCTTTTTCAAACAACTGCAACTCATCGATTTGCAGTTGTCACAAAATGAATTACTATCCAGTTACAGTACATTTGATTAGCAACACAGGATAAAGACTAACTACCCAGACAAAGTTACTCACCTGTTGACACAGTACCCAGTGTTAATGATATATTATTTGTTAGTGAGCACTGGGAATTCAATTAATCCAAAGCATTCACTTGTGTATTCATGCTTGGACAACTATGTCAGTATTTTTGGCCTTCAATGTTAGCGAAAACTCATCGGTCTATGTAACTTTAGCATTAACATGCTAGCCAACCTTTCAGTTGGAATTGAAGTATTTTCGTCTGGGTGGTTATGGGTATTACGTCTGCAGTTACAAAATCATTAAGCAGACTGATGACCACACAAAACATACAAACCCCCATTTCCAAAAAAGTTGGAACACTTTCTAAAAATGCAATAAAAACTAAAATCTGTAATTTGGTACTTCACTTGAACCTTTAACAGGCAAAAGGACAAAGAAAAGACTTTCAGTTTTTTCACAGACAAACATTTCTATTTGTTAAACATAAAACAAATTTATAAATCGGTGCCTGCAACACACTCCAAAAACATTGGAACAGAGGCAAGTTTACCACTGGGTCACATCGCCATTTCTTTTTATTACACTTCTCAATCGTTTGGGAACTGAAGAAACTAATTGTTGCAGTTTTGCAAGTGGAATTTTTGCCCATTCTTGCTGTATACAAGACTTGAGCTGCTCAACAGTCCGTGATCGCCGTTGTCTGATTCTCCTCTTCATGATTCGCCAGACATTTTCAATAGGAGACAGATCTGGACTGCAGGCAGGCCAGTCAAGCGCACGGACTCTTGTCTATGAAGCCATGCTTTTGTAATTTGTGCAGAATGAGGCCTGGCATTGTCCTGCTGAAATATACATGGAGTTCCTGGGAAAAGACGTCATCTTGACAGGAGAATATGCCTCTCTAAAATTCCAATGTAAACCTCTGCATCAATGGCGCCTTCACATATATACAGATCCCCCATGCCATGGGCACTGATGCACCCCCATACCATCACAGGTGCTGGTTTTTGCACCTTTCATTGATAACAGTCTGGATGGTCTTTTCCATCTTTGGCACATAGAATCTGACATCCGTTTTTCCCCAAAAACAAGATGAAACGTGGACTCATCTGACCACAGAACACATTTCCATTATCTTGCGGTCCATCTCAGATGATCTCAGGCCCAGAGAACTCACCGGCATTTCTACACAAAATTGATGTATGGCTTCCTCTTTGCATAATACAGTTTCAGGGAGCATTTCTTGATGCAGCAGCGTAACGTGTTAAGCGACAATGATTTCCCAAAGTACTCCCAAGCCCATGTGGCTATGTCTGTCACGGTAGCATGACGGTTTCTAATGCAATACTGCCTAAGGGCTCGAAGGTCACGCACATTCAGCAGCAGTTTCCGCCCTTGGCCTTTACGCACAGAGATTTCTCCTGACTCTCTAAATCTTTTCACAATGTTATTAACCGTAGATGGTGACAGACCTGAATTCTTTGCCATCTCACACTGAGAAACATTTTTTTTTGAATTGACAGATAATTCTCTCAACTTTTTTTTTTGAGTGTGTTGCAGGCATCAATTTCTAATTTAACAAATGGAATCAAGTTTGTCTTGTGAAAACACTGAAAAATCTTTTTTGCCCTTTTGCCTGTTAAATAAAGGTTCAAGTGAAATACCAAATTACAGATTTTAGTTTTTATTGCATTTTTAGAAAGTGTCCCAACCTTTTTGGAAATGGGGTTTGTATTAAAGATGAGAGCAATATTTTTTTGTTGACCCAACTCCTCGTGGTTTTTTTTTTTTTTTTTTTAACTTCTTCCCTAGATCCTAGACATGCCTCTAATGCATTTCAGATGACATCAATGCTGTTCTTTCGGCTGCTGAAATCATACCCCAAGGATTCTAGCAAAATTGACACAGAACATGTTAACTGTGATGTATTTCAGCACATTCTATGTCACCTTGTTGATTCATCATCGCGGACAAAATGAGTACTAATAAACAAACTGCTCTTCTATGATTTTTGCAAAAGATAAATACAATGTAACTAAGAAACGCGTCATTCCTTGGTCTGTCCAACAAATATGTTATTTTTTTCATTGATTCCATGATGTTTTATTCTCTCTTCGTTCCCTGGCTCTATCTGCAATCATTTACAAGCAGAGATTAGATTAGTACATCAAGCAAGAATCTAGCTTTAAAAACAATCATATAGCTATGAATTATAGCTTTCAAACAAAGTTAGCTTGTGTCTATTTGCTACTCATGGGATTTGCAGTCTTAAGTATTATAAATGTTTTAATTACTCTTATTACCATAGGTATTTAAAGGTGGTTATGAATGAAAGTTTGTATATAGTATATAGCTGTTGTCTTTATTCATTTGTCAACAAATTCTGACAATGTTAAAGCAAGTCAAAATTTTCCAAGTTCTCATGTTAAGGTGTGTTGATTAATTCACTGTGTCAGACCTAATAACACATCAACTAACAGTTGATGCATATTCAGTAATATATGTACATACTGATATGCAGTCAAAGCTCAGGTGTTGATTTAGAAAGTGAGAGTTTTATAGTGGGTGTGACTCAGCCAAATCACACAATGATGGGAAAAAACTCTTTGTAATCCATATTAAGATGTTACACTAGAATGGGACTTTGAATACAAATCATTTCAACCATAATAAAGTAACTAATGAAAACTTGTGATTTAGTTAATCGTATTTCTGGAATTGTATAATACGTTTAAAAGGTAAAATGTCCATAATATACACTTTTATCATTAGATGTTATCTTTATACTTTAGCTGATTTAATGGTCTTCCAGAGGAAAGCACATGTTCAGATGAGCTTTATCCAGCAGAACTAAAGTTGGGGTAATCAGTGAAAAAGGGTAATGCTTGTGTGGCGAGAAAAGTACTGTAAATAAAGAAGATAACCAAGGTCAATTGTAGGTGGTATAGGCTGCCGATATTCTTCACAAAATGCTTATAAATGGGGTTTGCAGGTGTTGACATTTAAAAAAAAAAAAAAAAAAAAAAACCCCCACACACACACACACACACACACACACAACACTATTCTACCATGGATCCCACTACAACGATCAGAGAAAAGCCCCAGATATTCTGAGACGTGCCCCGGATGTTTTAAGAACCTAGAAACGCCTCTGCTCCAGAAACAGCCTTTCACTGTCTACAGAACCATTCCCTAGTGCTTTTGGATACATGTTTAGGGCCACTATCCTGCTGGGGGAGCCAGTGGCTTAGATGGAGGGGCGGTTCGGGTGGGTTGAACAGTGGGCTCCAAAATGCCATGAATAATCTTTAAATTTCATGATGCCCTGCCCACATTTAAGGCCTCCAGTAGCAGAGGCAGCAAGCCAAACCCCCAGAAACTTCTATGTTTGACTGTGGGTAGAGTGTCCGGCTCACCTGCTCGATCTCCTTCAGTTTCTTGTGATAGTGCTCCAACTTCTTGTGCAGGTGGGCAAGCGTCTGTGCTGACTTCTGGTTCTTCTTTTCGAAGACCTGCTTGATGCGTGCGGCCTGCTGCTTGTCAGCATTGTGAGCCAGCTTCAGGTACTCTGCCACATGACCATCACGTGCCTCTTGCTCGACGCGGATCTGCTCGGTCACCTTCAACACCTTCTGCTGCAGGTGTTGCACAGCGGCCCGCAAGCGCTGAGGATCGGCCGGCTCAGGGACATCCAGGCCCAGGCTGCCATCAGAGCCGCCGTGGCTGGCTGGAGCAGGCAGGCCCAGGCTCCAGTCACCTCGATCCACCTGTAGGGGAGTTGTGCTTGTTACCATTATGACACAGAAACTCACACCATGAAATTATTTTAGTGGTTGTTGTGGAGAAAAATTAACAATGCCTCAAACTGAAGTGTCCAAAACCTTAATATATAGAAATGTAATACTGTCGTGTTGAAGGTAATATTGTCAAGAATTATTTGGAGGCTATTTTAAGATAAATTCATCAAGTGTCTTTTATGGATCTTCCAATTAATATTCAGAATATAGCCCACAGATAAGTAAAAGTTTATTCTCATGGTAATCCTATTTTCATAGAATCCCAGTCCATAATAACCCTTCTGTTTTGACTAAACACCTGTCCCTCATTAAAATCACTTTTTGGAACAAACCCCAGGCCACTATTTGGACTGAATCCCAGTCTTCCAATAAACCTGCTGTACAAGGTGAACCTCAATTCAGTCATAACCTGGCTGTTTAGGTTAAAGTCCAGCCCCACAACCAAACCTACAAACACAGCTAAACCCTATCGCCAGGTCACTCCTAGGTGCTCACCCTGTCAGCCGATCTGTCAGCTTCCTCGGGGCCCAGATGCAATGGCACATCACTGGCCAGCAGAGCTGCATCGGTGGTGGAAGAAGAGCGGGGCCGACTTTGCTGAGGTGCCAGCCCGGGAGGTCCGTCCTGGAGGGTCCGACGGGCCAAATGCGGGCTGCCTCCTCTGGGCGCCTCGGCGGCAGGGTTGCTCTTGGTGCGCCGGCTGCTAGCATGCAGGCTGGCACCACGGCGAATGGGCGGTCGAGCGCGGATCTGCTGCAACACACGGTTGAAGGCCGTGGGCCGGGCTGGGAGGTCATGAAGCGACACGGCATATGACACCCGGTGCATCTCGGGCGACCGCTCCTTCTCGTCCGCAGACTCGTGGTCTGAGTGGGTCGCGGCTGCCACATTGGCACCCGCCCCCGCCGTCAAACCTGCCCCTGGCTCTTGGGGGCTCGCAACTTCTCGCTCACGTGAGCGCCTGCGGCTGTGGAATAAATGCTTCAGCCCATGGCCAAACATGGAACCCTCGGACAACTGCTGAATCTTCTGCATGGAAGGAGGGGAGGACGAGGCACAGTAAGGAATGCTTGGCCTACAGACAAACTGTGAACAATTATAGACTTTCATTATGTAATTATAACATGCAACCTCCACATTTTTGCTACAAATGGTTAGCAAAAAACATCAACGTGTATATTTCCATACATTTAACTTTTTTAAGGGAACAAAATGTAATTCACTAATATCAAATCAAACATTAAATCATAAATGACTAATATTGGAAAAAAATAGTCATCTTTAGAAGTGTGCAGCAACCCTACTGAAGCATAAAAAATTTTACTAGGCACATAACTATTATTGTAAATCACGCAAACACACAAAGCATTCTAGGAATGAAGTACCAGTAACACAAAGAGATAGGCCTAATGCACAAAATCATAATAGCTTAAAACAAATCACACAGTAATAAGTAGAGAACAGAGTATTAGTGCATAGTTGCATGCAGAATATGGTCAATTATTTTATTAGTTTTTAAATAACTGCCAAACGCCATAATTTCTAAAATAAAATTACTAACCTAAAAGATTTCAATCCTGGAGATTAGAAAATATGATCATATCTGCCTTGAATTACCTACAAACCGCAGATAATAATGGTAAACAAAAGTTAGAATGGTAAGGGAAAAAAAAGGTATCACCAATCTTGGTTTCATATGATCCTGACCCTGATCCAAAGCCTGTAAAATCAAACTATATTTAGCCTTCAGTATTTTCACAAGCAGGATTTCTTCACAGCTGATTTTTCAAGATAAAACCAAAATAAAAAAATTAAACTACCTATTATGGGAAAACAAAACATTGTATGTTTCAATCAGATTTTTAAGTTATATTTTACTTAGTAGTGTGAGCTCATTATTCAAGTAGTACATTATAGTCAGTAGTAAAATAATTTTAACGCAGTTTACAGCAAGTTCATTTTGATTTTACTACGCAAACTACACCTTTGTTTCATCTTAATGTTATCATATAGATTGCGCCTTGAATAAATGTGTCCAACACTTCACACAGCGCTATGCATACAAATGAAATGTGTATTTCCACGCAGGTCAAGAAAAAGATCAAAATTCTGCCTCTCAATTACCAGCTCCTGGCAGCAGCTTGCTATCCAGTAATTTGATATTAAAGGGCCGATGGATAAAATGATACTCGATACAAACAAACAAACAAACAAACAAACACCGCACACACGCTATATGGACCACGCCTTGCCAGCCAACCATTCACACCGCCACATAGGCTTCAACGCAGCGAAGTACCTTTAGATCAGGCGGTTTGGTCCTGGTTACGGTAGTTTGTGGGATCTGGCTAGTTGAATTAACCTCTGACTGACCCCCAAGAGGGTCACCGTGTTTTACCTCCACAATAAAAACACTGGGTGTATCCTCCTTCGCGACGCACAAAGTCGGGCTCCCGCCCTCCTCCGTCGAGGTGAAGTCGTCCGATTTACAACGTTTCATTTTAAAAGATAGCGTTGACTTTATAACAGTGTATAATATTGAAGTCGCTATGTACTTGGCAACGTTAGTAAACCATACAAGAAAGAGACACCGTCCCTAGTCAAATAATCCGAACGAAGGCAGCCACCTGGCAAATTAAATCGGTGACCTTATCGCTCATCGTCGTCCTGCAGACGGGAATTAGCTAGCTAGTTAATGATGCTGGTTATCATGAAAAGCTCAAGCCTAGAGGTTAGTGAGCGACAGAAATAACAGGCGTCCAGTTATCGTTATATGGCAACATCGGCAAGTCCAGTTTGTTCGCTGGCTAAATGACTATCAATCAATAAAGGTGTGACTAACATATCGACCCCCTTTTCCTTAGCAGTCAATTTTTTTGCATAACCAAAACTGATAGTCCGCCCAGAATACTACACGATCGAATATCACTGTCAATTGACATCTAAGCGTACGGATGAATAAATTACGAAACAGATATAAGCCGGTGGCGGCTAACGAAGGGTTGTTCACAGCTAGCCGCTCTACACCCACATACGAACCGCGTTCGCTTTCTTCGCCCGAAATCTGCTGCGCTACGCAGCGGGACGAGTCGCTTAGCGCCGTCTACGGTTTCGTCCCGTTCCTCGTAAAACAGATCGAACGTTTCACTAAAAGCGAAGCGCCGCTTCCCCCCAGCGTCGGTGTGAGCTGACCACGCGAATTTTAGCCGGACCGCTAGCCGATAACGGAGTCGAGGTTGCGGGTATACCGTTCCCTCGGACATCCGGGGGTTCAGCGACACTCCTACTCAGAAATGAAAAAAGTGACAGAAATTAATGTCACGGTCTTTTGGTCCATATCGCGGAAACAGTCGATTTTAGTTTTTGCCATAAATAAAAATGCTGCTAAAAAAAAAAATCGACGATGCTTAATTAAATGTTGGCGTTGATACATCGCTATCACTCAGCAAGTGTGACTACGGGACAGCGTGGACATGGACCGCTATTTACAGCTGAGTCTGTAAACCTGACGACTTGTAGCCGTCGACCTCAACCAATAGGAGACGAGTGCGCCGAGTCTGAGATGATAAAAACAACAGCCTTCTCCGGTAGTCCTCACCAGCTGAACTCTGACCTGCATGTTTCTGTTCCCTACTTCCGCTTCTCAGGGGGAAGGGAAAAAAAAATGGCAGCTACCCGTTACCGTCGCTTTCTGAAGTTATGTGAGGAATGGCCGAAGGATGAATCGAAAAAAGGACGAGATTTGGGGACATTTTTAAGACAGCGGGTAGCTCAGGCTTTTCGAGAAGGTGAAAACACGCAGGTAATTTTTCCTTTAAAAATCGTGGAAAGGTTACGTCAGAAAAGTGACTAGCAGTTACCTTTTTAAAGTATCGACAGCCGATGCTTGTTGTTAAATTAGCTAGTTAGTGGAATGATGATTAGGTTTATTTTGTGTTCTCTGACTGTCCTTTTAATTATATAGCAAGTTATGTTGCCAACACCTATGGTATTTGTTGCATGTCCTTGACCAGGATGTATGCGGAAAAATACTGACAACTGTAAGAAAAGATTTTGGCAATTTAGGACGGTGGGTTTTTGATTATTTTACTAGCGTCGACAACTGGGTATACGTGATGGTGAAATCAGAGTCAGTGATCTGAATAAAATAATGACAGCTTGTGTTAAGATTCTGACATTTGTTATTCTCCAATCACGATTCGCTATGATGTAATGCCATTTTTCGAATGTCATGCGGTACTAGTAATGTGGACGAAGGCACACAAAGATGGATTTACCCTCATTACAATCTTTAACTTAAATGCAAGTTTATGAAAAGCGATGCTTGCTAATCTTTGACGTAAAAAAAATCCCTGTTTCTTCTAACAGAAAGTTTGTATTGTTATAAATTTGTATTTCTATATTCTTGATTTTTGTGTTTGTATGCAAGCATCTGCCACCAGATGGTGCTTGAGTTCACCTGAATAAGTAGGACCCAGAATTCTCCGTTTATATTTTAACTATTTATCACTTGAAAATATACGTATCTTGTGGAAATATTGAACTCTCTTCCCATTTCTGTTTACCTACAGATTTCAGACCCAGAGAAATGTGATCAGATGTATGAGAGTTTAGTCCGCATCAACAGCAACTACTACAGAGAGAAGGTATTTCCTGTGGTCTGCTGAAGCTCTAAACTGGCTGCGTACACTCTCCTGTCATAGACCCCTTTAGTACCTTTACGTGACTGCTGCCTCTACCAGAGTTATCCACATGAAGCCTATCCCACTAGCCCTTACTGGCATTTCATTTGCCAAGAGCACACAGTATTTATTGCACAAGTTTTCCTTGATGGAATTGTATATTTTTAATTTTAGTGAATGCAGTCTTTTTGGTGTAGGACATACACCAAAATATTTTATTTTGACTGTATAATCCCATTTTGGTATTGTTTTGCAGTTCCCTCGAGCAAAAGACACTAGCTTCACTGGTGTGACAGTTGAGGAATGTAAAGTACTGTTATCAACCGGTAAGCACACAAATCCTGATTAAAAATGAAATGGAATTGCCCGAAGCATTTTAGTCGTGACATCACTGGTCATAGGTCTATTTAGTACTTAGTCCTAGCAAGTAATGCTATTCCGTGGCATGCTTTATCCTGGCAGAAAGCATGCAGCAGATGGAAGAGAAGAAAGGTTTGTGGAAGACACTGATGGGTCGCTTTTCCTCCAAGCCACTGGAAGAAGGTGCTGAAAAGCACTCTGAAAAGTAGTGACTGATCTTGATTGTTAAATATAATTGTTCTTTAGTACACTTTCAAATTGAAGACTTTGTCGTTGTACTTTCATTATACTTAAGCAAAAAGACTCATTTTCAGTTGTAAATAGTTTAATACCCAAATCTGTATATTTATAAATGTATGTTTGAATTTATACCTGTTTCCAGTCTTAGGCCAAATACCTTCCAAATAGAAGCTTATCTGTACATGGATTGTCTTGCTGGTCACGTGGTTACTGTTATGTGAGGTATGCATGAAGTCAAAGGTATTGTTCCAGGGGGTTTTCCCTACTGGACAGAAAAATAAGGCTACATTTATGGACAAATGGTATGGCATAATTATGGAAATAGTGTTGCTGTGAAAAGTGAAGGTTTTATGCTCAGTATTTTTAACTGAAGGACAGGTCTCTTATTGTAACAGGGTCCTTTATTTTGTGCCTTTTTGGAGGAAAGAATTAGCAATGCCCAGCTTAAAAGAATGCTCTTTGGACTGCCCACTGTTTTACACAGGCAGAGAAATTCAAGGTGACCTCCCATCTTCCCGAATGAGTTATATTCATTATTGGGTGCTACCTGAATGCTTCTGATTTGGGTGAAACATTTAGAATCAGCAGAGATACCAATTTTGAGCAATGTTTGGGGCCACAGGTCCTGATCTCCTAATAGGTTTTGTATGATCAGCGGTTGGGTGTACCCTCAAGTAAGATAATTCACCTGAACTGTTTAACTATCCAAATGTACACGCCTTAAACTCTATTTTGGATAAAATGAAACCTCTCCTGCCTCAAATGCATGCATGTGAGGAAGTCTCCACTCAGTAGGGGGGATAGAGTCTCAGGAAAGCTAGTCAAACATTTTTTCAAGAGCTCTGCATCCATATTGTTCAGTGTTAGATCAGCAAGTAATTTGTGTAAAATGTCAGGTGTCTGTAAGCTGAAGATTGGGAGAGTGCAATAGTACAGTATGAGCTTTACAGTGCTGTGACAGAATGTCAGTGTGTAAGACTTGCCATTCTGAGATTAACTTGAAATCCTTAGCAATATGGGGCATAAACCCCAGTAAATGTAGTATTTTCATTCTACCTGCCTAATACTCCCTACAGAAGTGTATACACAGTAATATGAAGAGATGCACTGTTTGTTTTTCCTTTTTTGCTACTGAACTTTAATGAGAGAGTACAGAAAACAATGACCCAGTGAGGAAGTGGGGTCTAAGCAGTGGGGGTGGTTAATCCTGCTTGGGCTCAGGATTGTCTCTCCATATGCAATAGTTGAGGGAGGTGGCAAGGCACAGCCATGCCAGGTAGGGCACCATGAGCAGGGCAGCTGGGCGGCTGACTGGGTACCAGGAGATGATGGTAGCCCCCACTGTACCCGTCAGAATCACAACGTCTATCAGTGCCTGAAAAGGGGGTGTGTCTGAGTTACAGCAGTTCCAAAAGCCACAAAACTGAAGCACCTTTTTCAGCTTCTACGCTCTTAAGGTTTCAGCCTTTACACTGAGTAATCTGTAAAAGCATCTGCAGTTTCTGTAAAGAGTGGAACCTTAAACTTCAAAGACTGAAACATGAAAGAACCCTGAGATAACCATTAGCATTCAGAATTCAAGTTATAAAAGTGTGGATTCAAAAACACTCACAAGTTTGATCCTGTGAGCTCTGAAGAAGATTGGTGTCCAGGCCCAGTTAAGGGCCAGCTGCAGCCCATAGAGGCCTAGTGGTACCACTGCATCTTGGGTAAAGCCTCCCAACTCCTTCCACACCAGGTAAGAGCCATAGCTGCATTGCAGAGTGACATACAAAGTTAGTACACCAACACACACCAGTGCAGTGTTAGAACAGGAAAACAGACAACAACTGTCCAGCATAAACCGAAATACACCCTTGCTGGAAATGGATTACCTAGCAATTACAAAACTGGACATAAGTTACAAGTCAGCTGGTTAACCTTTCATGCCTGTGTATTGTGTATAAATGTGTCTCCATCTCACACTATACTATGGCTCTTGCCTCAGCAGTGGTAGCACTCTCAAGGTAGCTTCCAATCAAGGAACCAAGGAATCTCTACTTACTGCCAGTCTAGATGGTCATAACTGGGATTTCTGCTACATGACCACAATCTGCACAGAAACCCCAGTACTCCACTGATCAGGCCTCATACTAGAACACCACTCACCCCATGCCAGTGTAGAGGCTCGTCCACACCACAGGGAAAACAGAATTGGGTGGTCGCCAGGCTGGTTTGATGAGAGTGGGGTACCAGGTCTTCACCTCCCTCCGTGTGATGATCCCCCCTCCCAGTCCACCCAGGTGGGGTAAAGCTGTGAATCCAATCATCTCTGCCCACATTGCTGCCGAGACAGAGACATCACCATCCTCTTGCTGTAACATCAGTATTATTGGGGAGAGACACCTTTCTGGCATCAGTCTGCACAATCACTGGCTCTCTGGATGCCATATATGAGACACAGTGATATTGTTAAAGGTTTAGTTGGATATAAAACCAGAATACTGTTTACTGTGTCTCCAGGACCAAAGCTTGGGATACTGCCCTGATCTAACACCTACTTGCAACCAGACTTACATGGGTAGTAAGGTTCAAGCCTATCAGCTTTGCACAGAGAAGGAGGTACAGGCAGCAGCTGGTGAATCAGCAGACACCCATACGAGGGAGGAGTTATGGGAGTTTTCTATCCCAACCCTCACTTTGTAGTCCTGGCAAGTGCCTAACTTGTGTAATGCCCAACAGCAAATATGTCGAAGCAAACAAAACCAGCATTAAGTAACGAAAAATGATGTAACAATCAGATTCACATACATGTCAACCTAATGGCATTCAAAATAGCGAGATGTATAATTGAAAACCTGTATAAAATAGGGAGATTTTAAAAACAAAGAGCCCGGGGGCCGTGGGGGCTAAAAACCGAGAGATCTCACGAGTGTTTCAGTTTACATCTCACGGCGACATGTAAGGCGAGAAAGCATCAAATATTGAAAACCGTAAGACTGGACAGGCATGGATTAAGTAGACATACACATGCGTTGTAATACAACAAAAACCTGAAGCTTATTTGCCACTGCGTGTTGCGTCCCGAGCCCCGGTTGCAGTGCATTAAGCCCTATGTTTTATCTAACAAAACTTACTCAAAATATATTTTCCCGTTCTGTTTGAAATGACTTCACATTAGGTGAATATAAAAGTAAATTATAAGTACAAAACTGATCTGATTTCACCAGGTACAACCTGTTGTCGCGGTACTTTTTCTTTTAAAAAAGTTTATTTCACGTTTATTCCCGGATTGCCTTCGCTACTCAGGAAAATTGTATTCGTATTCTGCTGGCTTGAATTGATATCACAGGGATAAACTTTTTAAACATAGATTGAAGCCCTAGTCGTGCTGTCTGAGATGATTCGTTATTTACACTTTAGCAAAGAATACAAAGTAACGTTGGCCTAGTTTTGTATCAATATTAGGTTGGCGTGATTATAAAACGGATTGAAAGCATCGGTCTATCTCCAGCTCTTACCTCCAGAGTGTATAGCTGTCCACTCCAGTCCGTATGTACAATATAATCAAGAACGAGAGGTGTTATACAAGAAAACTTGCAGATGGTTGAATGCCTGCCTGCCTTCTTCCGCCAACAGCACGTTGTGTAACTAGTTAAGGGCGGTTCGGTTATGTCACAATGTAATGGGTGTACTGTGCAAAGAATGCACTATAACTATAATATATAACTGCAATAGTCTTTTCAGATAATTATACTCAGGGGTAACAAGATTCCAGCGTTTGAACGATTCTAGACATACATATACTCACGACATTATCACGGACCCATGATACAGTCAACTAAGTTATGAAAATTAAGACCGAATTTTTGAAGCGTAAATAATAGTCTACAATTTATTCAGAAAATTAAAAAAAAAAAAAAAAAAACATTTCTTACTACAGCCTCGCAAACTTTCATTAGTATCTTAAAGTTTTGTTAACCAATTTTATGCAATTGAAGGCGATTCTTTTAAAGTTATTTGGAAATGGGAAGCTGAAACGTCAAGTAACTTAAAATCTCGACGCTTATACTGCCAATCCAAAAACTTCAAAATCGATGTAGCAGTTACCGAATTCGCTTCGTACTGCTTATTGCCCTGCCCAAGCCAGCCAAACAGGCCCGACTCCGGCTAACAAGTCAGCCACGTCTAGCAGCATACTCTCCTCATCTATAGAATATGACCCCAGCTTCCAGTCTAGCCACTTCTTTTAAATACCTCTAGTTCCCTTGCCACACTACATATGCAAGATAGTTGTAAAGTTCATGTGTGTATCTTCTTCTTCTTCTTTCAGCTGCTCCTGTTAGGGGTCGCCACAGTGGATCATCTGTTTCCATTTCTACCTGTCCTCTGCATGTTGCTCTGTCATACCAACCACCTGCATGTCCTTTCTCACCAAATCCATAAACCTCCTCTTTGGCCTCCCTATTTTCCTCTTGCCTGGCAGTTCCATCCTCAGCATCCTTCTCCCAATATACCCAGCATCCCTCCTCTGCACGTCCAAACTCGCCTCTCTGACTTGCAGATGAGACAGATGACTCTCTGACTGTCTCCAAACCGTCCAACCTGAGCTGACCCTCTAATATACTCATTCCCAATCCCATCCATCCTCGTCACACCCAATGTATATCTTAACATTTTGAACTCTGCCACCTCCAGCTCTGCCTCCTGTCTTTTCGTTAGTGCCACCGTCTCCAGCTTGTATAACACAGGTGGTCTCACTACCATCTTGTAGACCTTCCCCTTTCACTCTTACTGGTACCTGTCTGTCACAAATCAATCCTGACTTTCTTCACCCTCTTCACCCTCCCTGGACTCTCCTCTTCACCTCTTTTCCACACTTCCCATTACTCTGGACTATTGAACCCACGTCTTTAAACTCATCCACCTTTGCCAACTCTACTCCTTGTATCCTCACCTTTGTGCTGTCATCCCTCTCATTCACGCACATGTATTCTGTCTTAGTCCTACTGACCTTCATTTCTCTCCTCTCTAGAGCATACTTCCACCTCTCCAGGGTCTCCTCTACCTCCTCCTTACTGTCACTACAGATCACAATGTCATCTACAAACATCATAGTCCATGGGGGCTCTTGTCTGATCTCATCTGTCAACCTGTCCACGACTGCAAATAAGAAAGGGCTCAGAGCTGATCCCACCTCTACCTTGAACATATCCGTCACTCTTGCCGCAGACTTCACCACTGTCACACTGCCCTCGTACATATCCTGCACCACTCTCACATCCTTCTCTGCCACTCCCGACTTGCACATACAATACCACAACTCCTCTCTCTGTCATATGCTTTCTCCACAAAGACACAATGCAACTCCTTCTGACCTTCTCTATACTTCTCCATCAACACCCTCAGAGCAAACGTCACATCTGTAGTGCTCTTTCCTGGCATGAAACCATACTGCTGCTCACTAATCATCACCTCCCTTCTTAACCTAGCTTCCACTACTCTTTTCCATAACTTCATGCTGTGGCTAATCAATTTTATCCCTCTGTAGTTACTACAGTTCTGCACATCACCCTTGTTCTTAAAAATCGTTACCAGTACACTCCTTCGCCACTCATCCGGCATCCTCTCGCTTTCCAAGATTGCATTAAACAATCTGGTTAGAAACTCGACTGCCATCTCTCCTAAACACCTCCATGCTTCCACAGTTATGTCATCTGGACCAACAGCCTTTCCATTCTTCATCTGCTTCATAGCTGTCCTTACTTCCTCCTTCACTATCCTCACGTCATCTAACCTTTTCTCTTTCTCTCATTCTCTTCATTCATCAGCCCCTCAAAGTACTCTTTCTATCTGCTCAACACACTCTCCTCACTTGTGAGTACGTTTCCATCGTTATCCTTTATTACCCTAACCTGCTGCACATCTTTCCCAGCTCAGTCCCTCTGCCTAGCTAACTGGTATAGGTCCTTTTCTCCCTCCTTAGTGTCCCGCTTCTTATACAACACCATATGCCTTATCTTTAGCCTTTGGCACTTCTCTCTTCGCCTTACACCTTATCTCCTTGTACTCCTGTCTACTTTCTTCATCTCTCTGACTATCCCACTTCTTCTTTGCCAACCTCATCCTCTGTATACTCTCCTATACATCCTCGTTCCACCACCAGGTTTCCTTGTCTTCACTCCTCTGACCAGATGTCACACCAAGCACCTTTCTAGCTGTCTCTCTTACCACATTTGCTGTACTTGCCCAGCTATCTGGTAAGTCCTGTCTTAACTTCTCCCTGAATGCCACCTTACAGTCTTCTTTTTCCAAGTTCCACCATTTGATCCTTGGTTCTGCCCTCGTTCTCTTCCTCTTCTTGATCTCCAAAGTCATCCTACAGACCACCATCCTATGCTGCCTAACTACACTTTCCCCTGGCACCACTTTACAGTCTCCAATCTCCTTCAGACTGACCCTCCTGCATAGGATATAATCCACCTATGTGCATCTTCCTCCACTCTTGTATGTCACCCTGTGTTCCTCCCTCTTCTTAAAATATGTATTCAACACAGCCATGTCCATCCTTTTCACAAAATCCACTATCATCTGACCTTCTGCATTCCTCTCCTTGACACCACACCAACCCATCACCTCCTCATCCCCTCTGTTCCCTTCACCAACATGCCCATTGAGATCTGCTCCAATCACAATCTCTCTCCCTTGGGTACACTCTCCACCACTTTATCCAACTCACCCCAGAATTCTTCTCATCCATCTCACACCCAACTTGTGAGGCATATGCACTAACAACATTCATCATCACACCTTCAATTTCCAGGTTCATACTCATCACTCTCCCCGACACTCTTTTCACCTCCAAAACACTCTTGGTATACTGTTCCTTCAGGATAACCCCTACTCCATTTCTCCTCCCATCCACGCCATGGTAGAACAATTTGAACCCACCTCCGATACACCTGGCCTTACTCTCCTTCCATCTGATTTCTTGCACACACAATATATCAGCCTTCTTTCTCTCCATCATATCAGCTAGCTGTCTCCCTTTACCAGTCATACTGCCAACATTCAAAGTTCCTACTCTCACTTCCACTCTCCTAACCTTCTTCCTCGCCTCCTGCCTCTGGATACACCTTCCCCCTCTTCTTATCTTTTGGCCAACAACAGCTCAGTTTCCACCAGTACCCTTTTGGCTAACAGTACTGGTGGTGGTTGTTGTTGACCTGGTCCTCGACCGATCCTGTATGGAAATCTGTATTGTTGTATTATGTGATTTGGCAAAAAATTTTACATTGGATGCCCTTCCTGACGTAACCATCCCCATGTATCCGGGCTTGGGACTGGCATGAAGAAATACACTTGCTTGTGCATCCCCAGTGCCTGGGTTCACCTGTGTATGATCCCTGCTAATTCTGTCTCTCCCTTTTTGCCTTTTGTACTTGGATTTGTTTGCCATGCTCATTGGTCTGTTTCAGATTTTGACCATTTTACCTGTGACCATGACTACATTTTGGCTATCCCTTTGGCTTTGGAAATCTTGTCTGTTTCAACCACGATTAAAGAGCCTTACTCTGCACTTGGGTCCTGTCTGCGTATTCATTACACTTATATTCCATTAGTTTTATTTTATTATAATAGCGCACACATAATACTTACAGTTTATAGATATTTTGGGGAACGGAACTAGAAATTTTTTCACGTGCAATGCTAGAACTAAAGAAAACTACGCACCAGAGATAATGACAGAGGAAAAAAAAGGTAAAAAAAGAAGCCTTACAAATCACATTACACTCAAAGCTACTCGTCTCAGCTCATAAGCTGTAAAACTTTAAAGTTCTGTGAAAGTGGGAGTAAGCATTAAAACAGTCCCTGGTTCCACATTGAGAGCACCAGAAGCATCTAAAGAAATGAAGAAATCTTGCTAAAATTAATGGCCTGTACTGCAAGTTGACATTTCAGATGAAAATACACCTTAGATTAAACAAACAGGTGGACAAAGTTAGCAGCATTTAACTAGCTATTAACTAATGTCTTATTTCTGTATGGTGCTAATTTTGGCTTTAACTTTGGGACCTCTCAGCGTATTTAGCTGAACATGCTTTATCAATAACAAGTAAAATCCATTTAATACAGACCTACAATCTAATTGCCTTTGTTATTTCTGTGTCTCTGTGGTTAATCGCTACTTCTGTGCTGAGAGGATGGCTTGACTGCTTATACAGGGCCGTTTCTGACCATTTTGGTGTCCTGGGCCATGCAGACATCTCCTGGCATGTCTTATCACCAAAACACACATGCACAAAACAAGGCACACTTGTCATAATGCTTCAGATATAGTGCACATAAACACAGTGAAGCCACCATAAATTTCTTAAAAATAAAACAGAATTACATTAAGACGATTAAGAACCAAAATTATGTGTAAAAATATAAAGGTCCAATAAAATAATTAACCTATCAAATCAATTTAAAATGTAAACAATTGAATTAAAATAAAAGAATCAAAGTCTCTCACTATGGTTATTTAACCAGGAGCGTAAAATTTATCTTATTGAAGTAATTCTGAACAAATCCTGCGTTTTACCTGGAATACCTGTTAAATTCAGTACAGGTAATACACTAACAAAAGGTCTTTTCACAGAGATGAAAAGATATGATGTCCAACACAGCATTTATAATCATGTTGGAACAAAAGAACAATTGACAGTTGTTTGTTGCAGCCTTATGGCCAATCATAAGATTCAAGATTTTATTGTTATATGTACAGTAAACAGTCAGGTACACTATACAAAGAAACACAGCATATCCTTCTGGCCACCAGCAAAATAAATTAAACACAAATTCAAAAATTAAGGTGTTAAAAAGGAGAGTACAATTAAACAGTAAGTAAATCAGGCAATAAATTCAGGTATAATGATAACTACGTAATGACCAGCAAGCCTAGCGTATTAGAGTCCATGGGGTCATGAAAAGTCAGACTTAATAAATGATTGAACAACAATAACAATTATGACAATATGTAAACACAGTGCAATATAAACACAGTGCAATGTAAACATGTAATGGAAATATTACAAGTATTGCAAAGGAGTGGATATGTACGAGATAGAGAAAACTTTCTGGGCCTTTGTGCCAGATTATGGAGCAGCAGACTCAGTTGTGCAAAGTCTGGTTGCATATCTAGCACCTTATTGGTTGGATTTAAATTGTATCAGCAGAGTCAGAGATGTCGGGGGGTGGGGGGGGGCAGTGGGTGAGAACCTTTAACAAGTTTGATGGCCTGCGTGTAGAAACTGTTCCGTAATTTTGTGCTCCTTGATATCACACTCCCGTAGTTTCTGCCTGATGGTAGAAGTGTGAATAGGCTGTGTTGAGGGACCCACGTGCAAATGGTGGATGACAGACCAAGAGTGAGGAGCTTGTTAGTCAGCTTGCTGAGCTGTAATTAATAAATAACATTCGAACATTACTGTTCTTGTTCTCTAGGTGTGTGAGAAGTACAATATATGCATGGTAATGCTGACAACATCCTCTATGAACCTGTTTGTTCAATAGGTGAACTAGAGATGGTCTAAAGCATGACTGGTACGATGTTTGGGATGTGGGTCATGACTAGTCTTTCGAAGTCCTTCATCACAATAGGACACAATGCACCCAGTCGATAGTCACTGAGACCAGTCACTGTGGTCTTTTTTGGGACGGGCATGATGGTCATAGTTTTGAAGCAGGTGGGAACTGAGGCTTGTGCGAGGGACAAGTGGAATATATCTACAAAGACATCCACTAGCAATGATGAGGAAGCTCTGAGTGCACAGCCAGGGATGTTATCTGGGCCCGCTGTCTTCTGTGGGTTTATACTGCTCAGAGACCTGCCCATATCAGTTGCTAAAACCATTTATGGTGGGTTCTGCTTGTCCCCGACCACCAGCCGACTCATCCATGGCCCAGTGTTGAGGGCCTCGAAGCAGGTATACAAGTCATTCAGCTCATCATGCAGTGTGGTGTGGCTGTTGATTATCCCTCTGCTTTTGTTCTGATAGCCTATGATCTGTTGCAGGCCCTGCCACATGCACTGGGTGTCATCATTGTTGTAATGGCACTCCAGCTTCAGTCTGTATTGCATTTGGCTTCTTTGATGGATCTGTATAGGTCATATCTGGTCTTCTTGTAATCATCAGCATGGCCTGAATCACTCAAAACTGTCCTCAAGCACCTTTTCAAATTCTTCAGTCAACACTTTCGTAGATTTACTTACTTTTGGAGTTTGTTTGAGGAGCTACCTGTATGTATGATGGGTAGATGAACAGGGAGATGTGGTTCTACTGTCCCAAGGGAGGGCAAGGTACAGCTTTGTACACACCCTTCACATTGCTGTATACCTGGTTACGCGTATTTTTCCTATTTTGTCAGGAAACAACGTGCAGCCAGTAAGCTGCAGTAGTTAATGTCAGCCACAAAAATGGACATCACATCTGGGGGTGTGCATTGTTGTCCGTTGATAGTGTCATGCAGAAGCCCAAGGTCTGATGTGCAATTCCGATAGAGCTGGATGAAATCAGCCAGTATGAAAACAGCATTAAATTCCCTTCACATATAGTAGGGTCTGCATTTCTCTGACAAAGGTTCTGCTTCAGATTAGCAACGTTTACATCTGAACAGTGCCTGTTGTTGATGCAGACAATCTAAGCCTTTATATACAAAGAACAGTAATGCAACAGGAATGTGCAAGAATCATACAGCAGACAAAAATCATTTCAAGGCCAAACTTTGTACGAGAACCATTTGTTTATTTCATTCCTAATGTAAACCCAAACCAATTAAGATTATTGGAAAAGTGTAAACTGATAAAATGCTTGTTTCATAAAAAGTTGCACATAGTTATGAAAACAGGGAGTGAAGTTTTTGGATAAACCTCTCTATGAAGAACTTGCTCAATTTTCCCTTTTGATTTTTTCCATTCAGATCACAATCTACTTTAGGTGCTAAGTGTTAACCAGGAATGGTAATGCCAAATTAATACAGAACATTGAAATAAAGTCCTTTATTTGCACAGCATAGGTATGGGAGAAAAAAAAAAAAAACATTTTCATTGAGCCCTTGATAGTGTGTATACATTCCTGATTAGCAGTGTTAGACTCCAAACCTTAATGATTTAAGTTCAGGAATAAGGAGTACTCTGTATCATCTGAACGAGGTAGAGGAGAGATGAAGAATCATCAGTTTGGGGTCAGGGGGGATAAAACATGAGGGTTAAAAAGTTTGACACTAAAAAAAGCTAAACATTATAACATGGCAAATGTATGTAATAAAGCATTCCAGATGTGGCATACTGATTAACCAGGTAACTGTTGAACATGGTTCTACGGTCTATGACTGAAAAAGAAAAGCTGCAGTTCAGGAATGTCCACACAACACTTCCACAGGCACAATGGCTCAGAGGACATGTCCTGGAACTACAACATCACCAGCCATATTTGACAGGCCATTGTGATTAATTCATGCATTGTGCACAGGAAACCCTCCCACAATGAGATCTGAGGTTGCTGTCCAGAGTCTCCCAGGAGTTGAGACAGCAGCCCCTGCAGTGCCAGATGTGCAAAAAGTTTGAAACTGTTGAGCTGGAGTGTAAAAGGGACAGGGACCTCTATGAGATGTGCGCAAAAATGAAGGATGTATCCAAACTGGGAAATTCATGCATGATGTGAGGCGGTCAGATAGGGTCGGGGCAAGCACACATACGTAGGGGAGGAAATGTATGGAGAATGTGTTGAACATAGGTGGGGGTCCTCAATATCCAGGGAGGAGTTTCTATAACTCAATTATAGATCTCAGCAGATTTCAGATAAGCAAACTAACCAATCCCTGATTGTCTCAATCTGCAGATGAACCTTGGCTGCATGCAAGGGACGGGGCACCCAGCTGCAGCCTGCTTCCCCATCTGCCCATCATTCACATCTCATTTCCTGAGCTCAGTGATTCACAGTGAAAGGTGATATTTCCTTTCAGGCCTCCAGCCCTCAACTGAAGAACCTGCGGTAGACAAACTGGCCGAGGAGCACCACAGCCAGCAGGGCCAGCATGTAGTTCACGTAGACATTGTCCAGATCTAGAGCAGCAAGCTGAGACAGAAGAGAACCAAGTCACCTTACAGCAACTGCAGCATGATCAATTTTCTGCGCCACACCATCATTCAAACATGTTGATAGTTTACACATCCATGGGGACAAGTGTGCTGGCTTAAGGAGTGGCTGGTAAGACATTTCTGTAGTCCTTACCCAGCCCCCCTGCTGTGCGATCCACTGTGCAATGTGGTTACGCAGGATGAAGTCTCCAATGAAGTACGCGATCCTGGATAGAAAACCGGTGATGCCCTGCTGGAAGACATGCAGCGCCATGCGGTAGCCGAAGCTCAGCAGTGCGATCACTCGGCCCCAGTTCATTCCAGAATCGAACAGGCTGGGGAGACAGTGAGGCATGCTCAGACAAGACAGGGATCTAACAAACAGAAGCTTAAATACACAAAACCCATTGATTTAGATAAAATCACAGTATTACATCTTTTGTATCACCCAAACTCAACACGTGACAATTTTACACGATTTACCAAAAAATGTAAATGAATGCAACTACTTTTCTCTCCAAGTTCCTCTGCAGTAATAATAGGACAACTCATGCAGGGTCTACATGCAAAATGTAGGTCCAAGAAAAGCTCCATACAAACTGCAGGGCTTCACTTTAAGGAGCTGCACCTACATCTACAAAACAGAGACCACTAGTACTAAGTCTGGTATTTGAATGTACTCTAGTTTAATATTGTTACATCTACATGGAATTGCTCTAAGGTGGATATGGCATCATGAATGCCTTTACACTTCATCTGAACATTTACCTGCACCTTCATCCCAACTAAAGCAGGCAACGCATAAGAGAGGAGGAGACAGAGGATGGTCAGAATGGAGGCCACGATAAATGGTAGGACAACACTCAGATTAGAGAACTGTAAAAGGAGCACAGCCACTGAGATGGACAGGAGCACAATGTGGTTAGAGACAGAGGCAGCAGGAGTCTGCAGTCAAAGTGACAGACAAGTGTATGGATAAGGAGGAATATCTTAAGAGTAGCTTCAGTAAAACATTCTTGTCCTTCTTAATAGTAAAATGGCTCACAACAACAGGTGCCCCTGTCCACACCCTGCTTGGGTGCCGTCCACTTGTCAGGAGAATCTCACTGTACCTGCTGGCAATTTTACAGAAGTAGTCATAGGCATTCTCGGGCGTCAAGGACAACTGAGACAGCATTCGTGTGAAAGTCAGGTCGTATCTCCTGTTGATGTCATCACCAATGATGGCCAGCTGTTGTCCCACACGGAACATGGGACTGTGGGAGAGGAGATGCTGTTTGACCATGTAAACTGAGTAGGCACTAGAGGTCCATGATCCTCCACACAGTGTCAAATCCAAAATATCAGCTCTTTCTGGAGAAATCCATGTTCGTGGACAATACTATAGACCTTAAATTTGTTAATCTGACAAGAAGAGTGGGTTCCAGTTGTCTTCTACCGTTTCATAAGAACAATAAAACCCATCAATTCAGGGGTTAATCTTGTAGGGTAAGATAGTGGTGGTTTGGCCAAACTTCAAGGTGTCCAATCCATTATTATTATCAGTGGTTATCATCTCCATGCCAGACCATTAGGATAGCCATGAAACAATTTTTAAAGCATTATTCTTATATGGTAACAGCAGCCCCACCTACCTGCTCACGTCTGGCTGCAATGCTGTTATCTCTGGGTCGGGTGGAGGCTGCTCGCCCCGCTCCATTTCCTGCTGGTATCGGTAACTCACATAGCTGCAAAACACCGCCTCTGTTGCTTGCACCACCTGTTCCTCTGGAGTAAATTTAAAAATCACGGCTTGACATGTGGCAAAAAGCAACTCAGATTTCAGCCCTGGGTCAGAGCTCACCCAGACGCCATCACAGTGCATCTGCACCACAAGACTGTAGTTAATCATACAGTACATGTTCATGTATTTATGCCAAATGTGGGTGGCTCAGTGTGTAACACTGTTGCCTCACCCCTCCACTGTTGGGGCATGTGGAGTTCTCATGCTCTTCCCATGACACAAATTTCCTCCAGGTCCTTAAGTTTTCTCCCCTAGTCGCAAGGCATGAAGTTAGGCTAACTGCCATCTTTAGGTTGTCCACAGTAAATGTGTATGACTCTGTGTGTTAGGATGCCTTTCCACTACATGACGTTTCAAATCTTATAAGATTATGAAAAGACTGGGTGGTTTAATAACTGACCTGTGCCGATTTTTGAAGTGCCGGGGATATGGACAGCACAGCTAGCAAATTTGCTCCTGACTCCAGTCATGAAACTCAAACATATTTGAAACATCACAACTTGCTGGAACCACCGTCGGGAGGTGAGACTAAAGTCTGTACCCATCATACACTATGCTGTAGTCTGTGCCAACTAACCACTCCCACTCTTCAAGAAAACGCAGACTAGTACCAACTGGTGCTGACTCTTCATGACAGGAATTGGAAGTGAAATTGGGGGGAATATCATGTACTGTAAACCCAGCCTTAGGGTGTGGATCTATGTGCTGAGTCCAGGGTGTACCCTATGCTGCCTGGGATAGGCTCCAGGCCCCTCCAATGTGACCCCGACCATGACTCTGTTAGAAAATTGATGGATGGATGGATGGATGGATGGATGGCAAATACATTGTAGGAATTTCTGGAAATTTACTTCCAATAAAACAATGAAAGATGTCGAGCAAGTTGGAGGGGTGAAGTTATAAATGGTACAATCACCTCAGGGAAATAGTTAAAAGGTAAAGCAAGTTTTGAAGCAGTTTAAAATGACACCCACTTAAGGCAAAATCAGTGCAAATTTCTCAAGAGTTCATTTCACCCTTAGTGAACACTGGCTTTTTTTTTGGAAAACCCAGTGAAGTCTGCTTTTTAACTATAGCTGCCATGTAAGCTACAGACGTGCTGACCTGAGCTAACAAGACATGAAGATAAATGCACACTTCTAAAAATGTTAAAAGAAAAACCATATTCCCACAATTATGTTAATTACAGGAAAATAGTGAATCTAAGGAGCTGACAGGGCTATGGTGGTGATGGACACTTTAGAAAAGCTACAGCTTTGACCCATATTATCAAATTATTCAACATTTCTTCCAGAAGGAGCCTTTAGAACCACTCAGTTTCCAAATAGAAAATAGAACAAGGAGGAAAGGAAACTACATTATCCAGCTTTCATGATCAACTATTCCAGGTCTTTAAAATGCCATATAAAAAGCCAATTAACTGATGCTGAATAGTGCTCACTAAGTTCTAACAGTGGAAATTAAACTCGCCACCTAATATGGTTAAGAATTATGTAAATCTTTAGAATTGACTAAATCACAAAACATGTCATACAGTCCTGAAAAATTTCACAAAGCTACATTTTCACATGATGCCTCAGCAGTTAGCTCTGATAGCATGTTCACAGCATAATCTCCTGTTCTACAGAACTTCTTTTACTTAAAGCAACAAAGAGAGCTTGGGTATCAAGGAAAAGTTTTACCTGGGTCCATTTGCGACTCATCTTGACTATCCTTTTTCTGATTGGGTTTCAAGGGGTCTTCTCCACCCCCTGTTGCCATGACTCCACCAAATCAGATGTTCCCTGCAAAGCACACACAAATCAGTCCTGTGCTCATGTGAAATTGCCTTATCAAAAGTCCAGTCCATTGTAAAATTTCAAAATTAGCTATTGAAGAGAAAGGAGCTATATTTTGTACAATGCATATATTATAGAAAACAAATAACACTGAACAGCATAGAGGCACAATGGGTAGAACTTCCACATCATGCCTTGAGTTGTGGGTTTGAGTCTGCTTTCATTCGGTGCTTGAAGGCTGCATTTTCTCACCGTGGTAACCAAAGACAACTAGATAAGCAAATTGGGGTTTTTAGAGTTCCCATAAAGTGTGGTCATGTCTGTGAGTACATCCATATGAGCCTTGAGAATGACTTCCATTTAACGATATGTATTCATGGGTTCCTATGGATCTAGTTCTTGATATGTAAGCACAATACTAAGCAAGTCTATTTTGTTTTTCTAGGTATGTGGTCAAACATTTGAAAGAATAAGGGGAAACTTAAAAATATGACATCTGCATATTACATAACAATGGAATAATCAATGCTAATTAAGCGCAAAATGTACAAATTCTTGTGTAATCCTAGGGCTAACCCCGTCCCAACCCATGACAACATGGCCAAAAAGGTCCCCGTCGCTCCTCATCATACCGAAAATATGCGCAGGGAGCATCACATCACGCAGGTGACAAAATATTATATCCCTAAAATAATTCTGACAGCTGATCAAGTTTCCGAATTACATGACTGGCATTGCCATCAAGACTTCTAGTAATCAGCCACGCGAACGGCTGCACAGTGGCGTCCGGGTACAGTTTATTTATACGACCATTCGTTGTAATGAGAGCCATCTTAAACGTAACCTGAACAAGTTTTAGGAGAAGGCGATGACAATACCGCCGCTTTGTTGCACCTCCGACTGGGTTACACATCTCACTTGACAACTCACGGGCGGCAATAAACAATTGTCGCCGTTCGCCAGACAAAAGCAAACGGCTGCCCGCGGGCTTCTTTCTTTGTTTGGGCGTAGTGATTTTACGTCGCCGTTACCAACAAGCACCCCGGTGTCGCTCCTAAAACGATAGCTTCTGGGTGGGTAGGTAGGTAGGTAGGTAGGTAGGTGAGTGGGTGCGCGCACGGTGCACGTCCTCCTTACATAACCTAGCCACATCATAAAGGAATGTTCCCATACCCGCTGACACGTGTGGTTTTTCAGGGAAGTCAAAGGATTGTTCGCAACCAATTTCCTGGATTTCTGTAAACATGCAACAGTGACTGACATCATCATCATCATCAAACCTAGGGATAAAATTCAATAACCCGTCAAAGAGGCATCAACAAAAATGCTACGTAAATGGCTGGCCCCCGAAACTAAATAAAGCTGGAATCAAAAGTATTCAAACGGATATCAAACGTTAAGATGCACAAGTTCTACTCGGGCTACTGGAATTTGTGGGGTACTCCACAGTATTCCGTGGGGACCATAACGCATTCTGGCATAATTTGAGAAAAGGTTAACTTTAAAGATTATCCGAAACAGATAGATCTGTGAAGAATCTGGCAATGGATCCATAAACGATAATCCTAGGTGAATTAATTCTGGTAATACAGTTAGTAAATTCTGGACCAAACGTCCATGGTAAATCATAGTGTAGAGAGTACAATTTTTTTTTTTTTTTAAAAAG
Source organism: Gymnarchus niloticus (assembly GCA_009936485.2). Taxonomy (NCBI): domain Eukaryota; kingdom Metazoa; phylum Chordata; class Actinopteri; order Osteoglossiformes; family Gymnarchidae; genus Gymnarchus; species Gymnarchus niloticus. Next base: position 7,839,024 of record JAACJT020000086.1, on the reverse strand, counting down.
TAAACCAACACAACTTCGGCGTTAATACTAATTGCTTAGTTACGATTTATCTTTGGTCGGGTTTCATTTTTCTCTCTTCGACGTATTCGTACTAAATAAGATCCCACATGGTTTCCCACAAGGAAAGTACGTACAGAACAGAATAAACCAGCTAACTGGAGCAAGGTGTTACGGTACAATTCACTTAGCAGCCATACAACTAGTTTAGCTAGCCAACTACACGTATGGAAAACTACTCCTCTTCGAAGAAATCAATGACTATGTGTAGTTCTGTACATTAGGAAAGAAAGAAAGAAGAAAAACGCAATCGGAAGTCTAAATTGTGACCAAAACAATAGTTTATAAGTAAAGCGAACAGACTGGGCAACTACTGGCCCAGACAGGCGCCAGTTTCCTCGGCCAGATCTCCGGCTTCGACGGAGAAGAATACCAGTGTAGCTGTGAGATGGATACAACGTTACAAATAATTAACTCCTGTATGTGATATACTTACCTTTTTTGCGCAGCCGCTTCCGAAAAATGTATACTTCAAGGAGTATTTTTAAAAATAATAATTCCAAAATAAAAGTACTATCAGCTCCGGTTCAATTCCTTTCTTTGCCTTTTCCCTCCCTACAGCTTGCCTATATCGACTATGTCGTCTCTAACTACCTCTCCAGTTCTCCTCCACTTCCTTGTCCTGCCCCGGGACACTACAGCGAAGCTCTCCTCGGGATTTCCTGAAGCTGCCAGTTAGCTGAGCGGCTGAAGCTGTGACGCACGAGCTCACGAAGCCAATGAGCGGCTAAAACGTCAGAAAGCGCCGTACCGCGGCTCAAAATAACTCAGTATCGCTGAAGGGGAAAGGGTTACCAAGAGTACACGTACAGTCGAATATGGTTTACAAGAGCCCTTCACTGGCCGACGCCGTTAATCTTGGCGCCCGCAATTGCCTTAATCGCGTTTTAAATGAAATTTCAATAATTCGAATATGTTTGCAACACTAAAGCAATCGTGAAACTAGCGCTAGTGCAGTGATATACTAATGCAGAGTGTGTACTAATTCAGATTAGTCCTAAGTATGAAATAGTTTTTCTCAGTCTTAGAAAATCTGCGATTTTTCGTACTGAAACAGTCATTTCAATTGAGAAAGCCCCGTCTCTGTTTTTCTGATATCTGTTTCCTTTATTCGTCAGCATGTAGCTTAAGAATTAAGCGTCCTGCTTGTTCCTATTGAAAAACCATTAGCTGATGGTGGTCATGGTGCACTCACAGTGGTTGGCGGAAGCGATCACGCTTGTTTATCAGACACCTTTACGCCTCTAAAGCAAATTGTGAAGACCCTGCTCTCAGTTTTGGTCTTGTGGGGCCCGTCTGAACTGCTGAATATTTCGGTTGGGTTCAGCTTCACATTGCACTCGAATTAGGCTACACTTCAGTTCGTACCGTAGTTCTTCTTACGAGTTTATTAAAGCACGTGTTGGTACTAGTACAGATATTAATTTTTGGATCTTTACGTAAAATTATACCAAATAAACGCATCAGTTATTTAAGTGATCGATTATTTCAGCGTTTCGATTGTTTTTTTTTTGTAACCGCTGAAAACTGAATTTTGTATATTCCTGTTTTTGAGGATTACCGACTCTTGCTGTTGGTAGAGGTACATAATTAAGCTAGATGAAGTACAGCTAACGCGTCATATCTTTAATTTGACATGAATGTATAAATTATACATTTCTTGTGGAATGCAACTATGAAAATACAAGGTACATTGGATGTCTGAGCATCACTAGAAATTGCTTCTTTCAGTTTAATTTGTTACACAATAGTCATACGGTGCAATAGGTGGCAGCAGCACACGTTTTACATAAGATGGTAACCTTGGAGCACCAAACCAAGGAAGAAGACAAAGAAGCGTGTTTGGGCATCTGTTGGTTTAAATAAGCGACAAGGATGAGCGGAGAATCAAAGAAGGTAGTTGGATCTTCGGGCGTCTTGCGGTGGATTAGTTCTGCTTATCGGTTCGCCATGGACAGAAATGATTTCAGAAGGTAAATGGAAAAATTGTACGCAAGACATTTTGCTTTACCGACGAGTGAGAATTAACGGGGCCTGTGACTTTTCTTATGGCCTGACCTTGCGTTGCGCTTTTCACCGTTCTAGTTAACGTGGTGGTCGCGTTCGTTTACTATAAATTTGAAGGAATCCGTTTAAGATCCAAGTAATGTGGGCTTTTTTTAAAGTGGTGCTGTTAACGTTTTGACAATGTCAGATATTTATACGAATCTGGATTTAAAAAAAAAAATTGATAATTCTTTTCTAGGCCTCTGACATTCACCCGAAACATCAGAATCAGAATATCAGAATATCTTTGTCATTGTAACGAGTACAACGAAATTAAGTGCAGTCCCTAGATACATAAATAAATACTTTATTGATCCCAAAGGAAATTTAGGTTGCCAGCAACCTCACCAGTATCAAGTCATTTGAATGAAATAGTTCTTAAATAATCATTTGTACAAAATGTGTACATTGGAATTTTTTAGTATTTGCATACTGGATACACATGACACACATACATATAGGTGAGAGTTTGAGGTTAGAGCACAGGGTCAGCCATTTATCTGGCACTCTTGGATCAGTTTTGGGGGTTGAGGGCCTTACTCAAGGGCCCAGCAGCGACACAGTCACTCTGCTAGTCATGGGAATCCAACACGGATTTGGGCACAGGTACTTAGTCTGCAAAGCTATGCATTGTCTGTACTTTTGTTCTACAAACCTTATAATTTCAGCTCGTATTCAGAGTTCTGGACTTCTTTCAGGAGCAAACTTAACAGTGCAGTGCCTATTTCTAAAAGCAGAGTTTTTTTTATTATTTTATTTGGAAACAGAACATTGACATTGGCTCAGTTAGAACATTTGATTAAAGTTCCATCCTAATTATACTACAGCCCCCCACCCCCCATGTTTTATGTTTAAATATTTCTCTTGTCTACCTTTAGTAATCCAGATTACATTTTCTGTAGATGTAAGAATACAGAACTCTGGAAGCTGCAGCTCTTTTCATTAGCATTTTTATTGTTCTATAATATAAACATCTGTATTCTAACTTCCTATCCTAGTAAGGGTCACAGAAGGTTATCCCAGGCAGCATAGGGCACAAGGCTGGGCTAGACCCTGGAGGAGATGCCAGCCCTTCATAGGGTACATGCATGCCTTACATTCACAGTCATTCATTATGGGCAATCAAGAGATGTCTAACCATATGCTTTTTGACTGTGGGAGGAATCTGGCACAACATGGGGAGAACATGCAAACTCCATACATGGAGTGGTGGGATTCAAACCCCATTTTAGGATCTGAGAATTTTATGGTTAGACCTGCTTTATTTTAAATACTAGAAAATAGATCAGTTACCACATTCAGTACAAATCCTGAAAAAAAACTGTACTGTAACAGCTGTTTGTAAAAAAGTGGGTGTGAAAATCGAAAAGGGGAAACAATGTGGGAAGTGTCTGCTGTTTCTTTGTGAGTCAGTAAAATGGAATGCTTCCTTGGCTTCCTCTTATTTTCCCCCTCTGTGTTGTAGTTTGTCATCACCTTCTTTCTCAAGAGTTTGAGGTGTCAAGGCATTGTCATACTGTCGTCATGCAGGAAATAGCCATGCCGTGTTAATTAAGTGTAACCAACAAAATGGCATACGCAAGGTCCACAAGCCTGTGCATTATCATGCTGCTGCACAGTAGTAAGAAAGGGGGGTTTAGGCCTAATTATTCTGCACACCAGGTATAATGGTTGATTACCTACATTAGAAGTGCAAGGAAGCACTGGGGTGGGAGACTTATTGTAGGTCACTTGATCGGTATGTTGGAGGTATTGATGCTTACTCATTTACTATCACTTTACTATTCCAACCTGAAAGGAGGTTCTGATTTGGGCGTTTAATTTTTGTTGTGTGATTGAGTGGTAGCCCTATGGCCACATGCTCTGAGGACTATAGGCTCAGTTCCTGGCCCTGACATGGTATATGAGGAGTTTGTGTGTTCTTCCTCAATCCAAGAACTTTCAGTTTAGGTGAGTTGTCATCTCTGACGTTCTCATGGTGTATGACTGTGAAAACCTGTCTTGTCATGAACTGCTGTCATTTTGGGTGTCATGTGCCTCGCACCTGGTCCTCACTATAACCCGATGCTTTCTTGGCAGTTATGAAAGATAAATGGATGGATGTTTAGTCTAATTTGGTTTAAGGATTGACGGTGTTGTTGTGTCTGACAAGCTAAAGTGTACAGAAGTGTGTGGCTGTGAGAAATGCTTTTTGTAATTGACACAACTAAACAGCAGAATTGCACAGAAGTCTTCTGAAATGCCCATATCACCTGTATAAAATGTTTGCTTGCCTTACAGGAACCTCTTGGTGAATCTGGGTCTCTTTGCAGCAGGCGTCTGGGTTGCTAGGAATTTATCGGACTTTGATCTAATGTCTCCCCAGCCCATCTCCTAATGGGAGGTTCTTCAAGAGTCGTGATGAGGTATAATGCCATGCCTAGACCTTTCAGTCTTGGAAATCTCTGCAAGTAAAATCTCACCATTTAATTGCTCCAGGGGCATATTATGGTGGAGAAAACAATCTTCAGTCTCTTTTCCGTTGTTCATTTGTTAGTAGTAATTCTTTATCCTTTGTATTTTGTAATAGAAATTTGTAATTGTGGTACTGATGCTCAGTGGTTATAACAAGTTGGTCATCGTTTTGCTTCTGTGGAAAACTTAAGAATGATATAATCCAGTTACCCTAAAGTATAGTCTATAAGGCTGTGATGCAGCTTATAAGTAATCACTATAGAATGAATACGTGACGTTTTGCTGTATTAACAAATGCCCCCCAACATACCCTTACTGTATGAACTACTGTAAAATGAAAATACTATGAAAATAGTGATGCTCCCCCCCCCCCCATGCTGAATTTCCAGGTGTCTGTGACCAACATTCTGAAGACATGGGACTTGGACCTCCTTGGTGGCTGTAACATACTGAAATTGTTCATGTCCATGTTTTCTCACATGAATATTGATTTATCAAATGCTAAAATAATGTGCTTTATTAATGTCTACCTATATTTACTGTCTTCAAATGTCTGCTGTGCGTTGACTTTTCTTATTGTAACTTTTAGTAAGTCTGGAGTACAGTAGCACACTTTGCATGACAAGTGAACCATTAGAAAATAAATGTCTACACTCATTTTAAAAATCTGATTGGTGTATGTAAATTATGCATTGCCACATGCTACAGGTACTGGAAAAAACAATGGAAATACCACAGGAAAAGGAACTTTAGTTGTTGGTAATCATAATTTAAAGGTGAGTCAACTGGTGGAATGCTAGTTGGCAGTATATTTCAGCTATAAAGGAAGTCTGACAATCAGTAATGGGAGGCAACTGACATAGTTCCAGAGGTCAATAGTTGGTGGCTTAATTACAGGTGTATTAATAACCAAAGATTTCAAAATTAATACTGCATATCAAGGGGAGCTGTCTTAAAAAAAAAAAAAGTGGCAAAGTTGTCCCATTTGTAGAGCTACACTGGAGAGAGGAACAGCGTTTGGACCCAAGAGCAAGACTGATGCCTATCAGGATCATTGCTGGTTCCACAAAAGTAGAGCCTCAAAAATCACCACAGAATTGAATCCGCCTCTGTGACCCAGAGTCAGAGCTGCTTGTTGTGACCTTCCGAAAGCTGGGAATTATGTCAGGACTGCAGCCTCATAAATCACGTGTATTCAAGACAGCTACACAGTACACAAATATGTAAATAATATGGGGCAGAGGGCACATAACTTGTGGAGTGGAAAAATGTACGACTGAGTTATCAATCGATCTTTATTTTTATACCACTGCTTCACAGGGTTTACAGAGTGATTTACAGGTATTCAGGTATTTAAAAAAGTAGAGAAACAGTAAAAAAGTCAGAAATAAGATTAGAAAGCATGGAAGAGTTTATTTTTCTTCTATTTACTTTTAATCATAAACACATTAAATGGTTATCATTTGCTGTTTTTCCTAAATGTGGATGATTTTATGTTTGGGGAAAGCCAAAGACACATTCAAGGTACAATGCTCATTGGTAACTATAAAACTTGGTGGAGAATTTGTTAGCTATGGGCAGTTATCCTGTGAGAATCATCAGAGCTGATGATTGTTCTGCAACCACCATGGACTGTCATTTTATGAGACTAAGTGCAATCTGTTGAACAAACACTGTTCTCATTTTGTTCCTGTATTCCTAGATGGTAATACTGCCATAACCAATGACAAACTAATTCAAGAATGGTTTATGAACACGAGGAGGAAGTCAACGGCTTTCCATGGCTTCCCCTTTGGCCTTTTTAGAATGTTCTTGAGCAGTGTACAAACTAAGTTTCCGCTTCCATCTCTTAGATAACTGGATGTTTTTCTTCATGGGTAGTCCCACTACACACAGGTTGTTCTGTAGGCAAAGGCCAAACAACTTCTTATTAGGTCTTTTGTAGTAATGTGATTTTTTTTCTGCTGTTTTGCCCATTCCTTGTTATTTCCATCGATCGGCGAAGAGTATCAAAATTAACCCACAATAAGCACACCGTTAAACAGTGCGCCAGTCGGATACACAAAATACAACACATTAAAGGATCAACAATCCGAAACGATATTTTAGCGGATCTATAGAAATCAAACTGTGAATACTTTGTTAAACTGCCTTAACGTCTGAGTGATTATCTTAGACTAGCCTTTGTATCTTTAATGTTTATTTTAGACTAAGGGGCACACGAAGCACGGT
>JAACJT020000086.1:7809478-7824644 GCA_009936485.2 Gymnarchus niloticus | reverse complement strand
TTGGCTAACAACGCAGGTGGCAGTCGTTGTTAACCTGGGCCTCGACCGATCCGGTATGGAAATCTGTTTTGTTGTCCACATATTAGATTTGGCAAAAATTTTATATTGGATGCCCTTCCTGACGTAACCCTCCCCATTTATCCAGGCTTGGGACCGGCACGGAAAAACACACAGTGCATTCCCCAGTGGCTGGGTTGCCGATTACAATGTATGTTGATAATATAAACCCACAGAAAAAACACATCTTGCGTAGAGTCGATCTTACCGTTAGTTCCTCATCTGAATTGTTCTCTTAAAACCCGGCAATAAACTATTAAACCACACCTAACTTTTAAAAATTAAAACATGCCTTCCTGACTATTAGAAATAGAAATTCTTAAATGGTTATTTTATGGTTAAACACTGAGACGGAAACCATTCTTCTTCGAGGGTTTTTTTAACAAGGAGAAATTGCAATGCTGCCGCCTGTAGTATCGGGAGTGACCTGCGATGAAACTTGAAAACGGTGTTTCGAACCGAAGTGGCTGTTTCGCTGGCAAAGGAGTTTCTTCTTTTTCCTTTTTCATTTTAAAAATATGTTTATGTTGAGTAAGTGTAGCTCAGGGCAGTAAGGTGGTTTATTGCATAGCACTGTGTCCTTGTACTACCAGGGAAGTATGCTCCAGTTTGCATGGAGTTTTCTGGGAGTGCGTGTTTGCCCAGTAAACGCTCAGTTCCAGGCTCAACGCAACCCTCCACTGGATAAGCAATTATGGAACATGACCTTAATGAAAGTTTACTGAATCTACTGTGGTCCATTTACCATATCCCTATCGCTTTTAAAATTAAAATTTTGAAGTTAAAATTAAATATGTTCAAGGTCTACCACTTGCCAAAACCCATTATATAATGCTGTTCAGGGTGGAAAGCAGATGAAAAGTCACCTATTTGTAAAAATGGAAGGCAAGGGGAAATTTCTATACAATTGGCCTAAAATTCCTCTGACACTGTCGCCTAAAACCATGTAATTAGACAGTAATATTAGGTCCCACAGAATGAGAAGCTCTGACAAAAGTCACTGGAGATGGGACTGGCAGTAAACCATCCAGTTATCCTGGGATCAGTGTCCACGCATAGTCTAAACTAAGGGAGAACATGTGCACTCCCCTCCCCAAGCAGGCTGTAGGGTGTTACATATGGTGATGCTACAATGGTGGGTTTTGTTCAAACCAGGTAATGCTCAGTTTTGTCCCACCAGCGGAATTATTTGAATCCAGGAAGGGACTAATTCAGACCTTGCTACTTTACACCCAGGGCTACTTCCTTACAGTGTTTTTAGTGAATATGGTACTTTTGATAATTCAGGATCCTGTAAATCTAGCATCTGTGGAACAAGAAAGTCGCCCAGGTAACAGCAATGTCAATCAAGTATAGGTAGACAGTTAACAGGACTGCCAAACACAGGAGCGTGCTCACCGTTGGACTGGTAGCAAGAAAGTGATACAAATGTGTTAGACACATTGTCAGGGACTTGAGTGTCTGAACCTGTGGTGAACAGCAGGGGGTGTAACACTTAACAGGATCCACACCCATTTCCAGCTGGTTTGGGTGCTCAACCCAGACATCGGCAATAAAAAGTCTGGTTGACTGTAAGGACAATGTTTAGACAAGGTAAAGTCTGTTAAAGCATATTGGACTGGACTTCATGCTCAGTCCTTAGAACATCTTATTATGCTGAATGGTAAAACCTGAAGATTGATTTTGGAATCTGACAAATGAAAAAAGTGATATTGATATATCAATTTTAGAATTTATTTTCACTTTGTTTAATAGAATAGCAGATTGGCCAATGAAATACTTGGGTGGAGACCTGGGCTGCTGGTTAGCTTGGTGGTGTCACGAATGCTATAGATTTTAAGCAGCATCAATGACAGCTCCTTGGTGGTGTCCAAGACAAGCCCTGACTTGTTGCTGTTGTCAAGGGCATGTTGGAGTAGGGCCTTTCACTTGGAGGGATTCAACACATCCAGGTCCTTCTAGAACTTGCCAGTCTCCACAGCTGCAAGTGCCCTTGACCTTCCTGATGTAAGAGGGTTAAATATTAGTTTATACTCATTGGGATTACATTAGGAATGAAAGACTACAAAAGCAGGCGCACTCACTCATGAATGTGATGAAATGACAATACACCAACCCCTCTGCATTCAAGCTCTCAGACCTCAAATTCCCACCTTAGCAAACTGAAATTGGAAGAAGGCCTTTTACGTGAATGTGATATCATAATAGAAGCAACAAAAGCAAACAGTAATGTCTCACTCAATGCTGTCCATTTTGCAGGTCGAGTAAAACACCACAGGCCACATTATCACATTGTGCTGGGAAATCACAAATGAAAATGACAGAGGCAGATGTTGCAAGTAGTGATGGGACAAACGAGTCTTTAAAACCCATGATGGGTGGGAGTATCCTGAACTACCAATCAATGCTGACATCAATTGAGTCTTCAAAACCCGTGGTGGGTGGGAGTATCCTAAACTACCAATCAATGCTGGTGACACATTTGAGCATTTTCACTGTAATATAACTGTACTGTTGTATTGGTGTAAAGCACCCCCTCCCCCACAATCACAGAAAACAGAAGGGCATTCTGCACTTGACAGCCATTGAAAAGCACCACCTGGTTAACATTGTCTCCAATTCTGATTAGTTAGCTGCAGTCTGGTTATCCTGTCATCCCTTCACCACAACTTGACAATTAACATGCACCAGTTTGCCACATGTAAACAGAGACTTATGGCAATGTGCCATCATGCCATCAAGTAGAGAAATTCACTCAATCAGAAACTACAGAAATAAACTTAAATCTGATCCACCACGTCAGATTTATCTAAAATGTTGTTGACAGGTCTATTTTCTACAGGACCAGACTGGCATGTTTGAACCAAGATGCCATATTAATAGATTAGGCTTAAAAATGAGGTCATGACATTTTTTAGCCTAAGAGAGCTTATCACTTGTATCCATACTGTCAGCATTCTGTAATAGAGGAAAGGACTATTTATACACTTAGGTTACCTAACGTGCTGGCAACACACAGTCAAGCCAGCTAATGATGAATATATGAGGAATTGTCTGAGAAATAAGTAATGCTGGACCATGCCACAATTCCTGTGTTTTTGATGTATGGGAAATTAAAGTCTATTTATAGCTATCTCTGAAGAATCCATACCTATGATTGACCTACTGGTCATATTTGGTCATGGTGGTTAACCAGCTAGTTATACATATACGAGGATGTTAAATTAAAGACTTAAGGTGAGCCAATACATATTTTGACATTCTTGATGGTGGGAAAATGCCCTTGCAGCTAGTGATGGGACAAATGAGGCTTCAATACTGGTGGTGGGTGAGAGTATCTTGAATTACCAATCAATGCTAGAACTAAATGAGGCTTCAAAACCTGTGGTGGGTAGGTGTATCCCAAACTACCAATCAATGATGACACTAAATGAGGCTTCAAAACGTGTGGTGGGTAGTAATATCCCAAACTATCAATTAATACTGGCCCTAACTAAGGCTACAAAATCCCTGGTGGGTGAGAGTATCCCAAACTACCAATCAGTGCGGGTGTTAAACCAGGCTTCAAAAACCGTGGCGAGTAGGACTACCCCGAACTACCAGTCAGTGCTGGCACTAAATGAGGCTTCAAACCCAAGGTGGATGGGAGTGTCCCATGATTCAGACCTACAAGCTTCCATCAAGTCCTGACGAACTGACGACAAAAATGAAAGAGTTATATATACTGTATAAACAAGAAAAACAGAGCAGATGACAGGGAAATGATCTCTTTGCAATACTGTTAGCTTTCCTGTATTTGTGTATTAAATTGTTACAGCACTTTGTGCTCTTTAGTATGAATAGTATCACGTCCTTAAGTCTAACAGGACCAAACGCACTAACATAAATTCCAAGAGGAGCTCACTACTTTAACTTCACAGTGCTGCTGGTCAGCATTGTTGCCCAAATTACATGCATCTTTTGGAGTCTTGTGACTCAATGTATGATAGTTGTTGGTGTCGGTGTGCAGCTGGAAGTCCCTACATATGTATCAATTCCAAGGTCTGCCTGCATGGTCTTTCTGGAGTAGATAGTTTAGACCTTCTGGATAGGGAACACCACGTTTCATTTGATTAACTTGTCACTTACACTGATCAGCCGCTGTCACTATCACTGTCATGCTACTCAAACCATTTGCACACACTTCTAACAACAGAGCAAGGTGATTTATCCTGCTAGAACCAACCTGTGCCATCAGGATAGACACTCATCATGAAGGGGTGGATCTGGTTTGCCAGGATGTACACATGACCTGGAGTGATCAATAGATCTGCTTCTGGTTAGCTTGTGCCAGTCCTTTTATATCGTCTTTCTAATTTGTACCTTTATTGGTACCTGGCTGTAGTGAAGAGCTAATTGTTTGATTAGGCGGTGGTGTTAATGTTGTGGCTGATCCGTGTAAGTCCATTAGTTAAGTCATCTTCTGCACTTTTTTGCAGCAGTTGGAGGCAAAGTGTTGTTCACTCTCGACTGCTGTGTTGCACATGCATGTATCATATGTATGTTCTAACCATCCATGCAAGTGGCTGCCTGGTTTAAAATGGTGTAATTTGCATATTAGTGTACATTAGAAGAGTACCCACCACAATACAGAGCCCCATAATACTGTAGAAACTTGTGGGACTAATTATGCTACACAGAGCCATAAAAAGAAAATAAAGCCCCATAAAATGGCACTTTAATTTCTTTCAACAGCCTTAGCTTACAGTTTCCTTTATTTCCAGGATCATTTTTATGCTGATCTTTTTAAAATATTTTCAACTTGAAAATGAATTGTCTTTACATTTTGTATGATCAACAGCCTTTACTGAATAGTCAACACATTTTTTGGAATGTGTTGCAGGCCTGAAATGCAGGAATGGATGTATAATGAAATTAAGTTGACAAGACAAAACATGAAATATCTTGGGTTCATACTGTCTGCAATGAAATAAAAGTCAATTTAAGAATCACTGCATTTTTTTTATTTGTGTTTTCCATACTGTCCCAACTTTTTCTGATTTGGGGTTTCTGAGGTTCTGGCTTTCTATGCTGAATATCTCTTAAAAATGATTTTAATTGGTGCTCTGAACTATATCTAAACCCTACAAGAAGACATATACAATACATAGCAGATGAATATGACAAAATGGAATACCTTGGTACTCAACATAACTGACAGGCAGTGTAAGTGGTCTGTGTGAGTGCATGCATGGCATGTGAGACTGAGGTAGCAGAATTTAGAGGTTCTGATACTGGAAATGGGTTACGTAGCAGCTGTGCTGGTGTCTTTGTTTGCGATGAGGTTTGTGGTAAAGAATTCAGCTGGGAATCACCAGCTAACTGGCTGAGGGAACACACTGTGTTAGTGTCAAGGATTGCTACACACAGCTTGTTGATGAATCAGAGTAAATCCTGTTATGATCTCACTGGAGGCTAATGGCTTATGACAGGAGCTCAGATCTGTATTCCTACCTAGGGTGGATCAGAAGCCAGTGTGAGACTCTGGCTGTCAATTCCAAGGACAGGGTGACCAAAGCAAGCAGCTGTGGATTTTGTTTATTCCTTCTTCGACTGCACAGCACAGCCGCAAGACGCCCTTACCTGTACCAGCACCTCAAAGACCTCAACAAAGTGAGCAGAGGATTTCTGGCTGGGAACTCCTGCCTGATGGGAAGAATGTTCAGTGTCTACAGGATTCCGCGAGCAGTACCTGTGTTTCACTTGTAGATTAGACCCAGGGAGGCTTGAATGGTGACGGCATTTCAAGATGAAGGAGTGTCTCTTCCGCTGAAAAACTGATGAAATAATTTGTTGTAGAGGAATTTCACACAATGGGTCAGCACCTGAGCGAGGAGTCAGACCCAGACAAGGAGATCGATGTAGCTGAGCTGCAGGAGTGGTACAAGAAGTTTGTAGTGGAGTGTCCCAGCGGTACTCTGTTCATGCATGAGTTCAAGGGCTTCTTTGGTGTCACAGGCAACCAGGAAGCAGCCAATTACATTGAAAACATGTTCCGTGCTTTTGATAAAAACGGGGTAAGTTGGCATTTTATTTGACAACAAAAAAATGTTTTAATGGTATGCCAACCAAGCATATTAGAATGTGAATACATTTGAAGAACAAATTTTTAAAATCAGTATTAAATATATCATCCATCCATCTATCCATTTTTCAACTGTCTATGGAGTACAGGGCCATGGGTATTAAGTAAATCAATATTTAATAAAGTAAGTAAAATTCTTCTGTATTACACTTTAATTGTAAACATTCTGTAAGCATGGCTACATATTGGTGCTGGTTATGGTTTAAAAAATCAGTTTAGGCTGCAATCATATCGTTTTTATACTAGCTTTCACATTCTTATAATTTGCAGCTTAATTTCATTTAAAAATTGAAAACTTTATACTTGCTCTTGCTAATGCTAAACTAAGTAAATTCATATGTTCACAGCACGTATTACATTGCTTGAGGTATATTGTACCATCTTTACGTACATTATATGTCATTATTTTGTAATCTGATCTGCTGTTATCACAATAACTTTAGAAAATTTGCCATTATTGTTAGTCTTTTACACTCTGGCTAAGTATACTAACATTATTAAGTAGTAAAGGTTTATTAAGAACCATTAGGTCATTATAATGATGTCAAACAAAAGTGAAGATTCGTTTCTGTTTCTCTTGCAGGACAACACCATTGACTTCTTGGAGTATGTGGCGGCGTTGAACCTGGTTCTGAGAGGCAAGCTGGAGCACAAGTTGAAATGGACCTTCAAGATGTATGACAAGGACGGCAGCGGCTGTATCGACAAAACTGAACTTCTGGAGATAGTGGAGGTAATCTTGAGCCCTCTGAACATGGAGGTAGTTGTAATACCTGTCATAAAGCTCAGCTTCTTGTTTGCTCTGGATAGGATTTGCCGGGGTTTAAGTTTATAATGACCCCTTTCTAGTAAATGCATATTTATCATACAACCCCCAATCAGAAAAAGTTGGGACAGTATGGAAAATGCACATAAAAAAAACATGCAGTGATTATTAAATTTACTTTGAGTTTTATTTCATTGCATATATTATGAACGATGAAAGATATTTTATATTTTGTCTGGTTAACTTCGTTTCATTTGTTAATATACATCCTGCATTTCAGGCCTGCACTGCATTTTTTTACTTGAATTTTCCATACCGTCCCAACTTGTTCTGATTTGTTCTGTGGCTGGGATTGCCTTTCTTCTAACAGTCTCTGCTCACCTGGTTGGGTGTACTGTCTCTCTGTCCTGGCGGAGTGCACTGTTGTATTTTTCATGACTGTAATGACAGTCTCTCCATTAATGTGTTGCATTTACTGTTTTGCTGAGTGTGCTGTCCTTTTGTGTCCTCATTATGTGTTGTTTCGAAGTTTTCAAAGATGTGCTAACTCTTTCTTGTAGTGCTTGCTGTGTTTACTGTCTCTCTGTTGTCCTCGGTATATTTACCGTCTCACTGTTCTCCCAAGTCTATCTTTGCCTTTCTGGTTGTACCCATTGTCTCAGTAGTGCTGGTTCTACTGATAGCCTTCTGCTAGCCTGGCCAAATTCCCTGTCTTGTTGCTGTCGTAGCTCTGTAGACTCTTCCCTTGTTGCCTTGGTTATACAGATCGGCTCTCTGTTTCTTGCAGTCCATCTACAAGCTGAAAAAAGCATGCCATGGTGAGCTTGACGAGGAGTGTACCCTGCTCACACCGGACCAGGTGGTGGACAGGATATTCGAGCTGGTGGACGAGAATGGGGATGGTGAGGGCAATGTACATGCTGTGTGTAGGACACAGCCGGTGTCTCTGTGCTGTCACCTGTGTCTGTGATTTCTTTCTCTAGACCAGCACGATGCTATTCTAATGCATATACTCAGTTTGTAGATGAGACAACATCCGAGTGTGAACTCTCTCTGCCTGAGAAAGACTTGATGCGCTGTGTTTCTGCAGGTGAACTGTCTTTGGATGAGTTCATTGATGGTGCACGGCGGGATAAGTGGGTGATGAAAATGCTGCAAATGGACATGAGCCCTGGTGACTGGATCCATGAGCACCGGCGTCAGAGCACTAACTTCTGAGTCCTCTCTTGGTCATTCTCAGCTTCCCCTCTGCGATGGAGAATCCCCGTTCTCTCCTCCATCTCTCATCCTCCTGCCTGTCACATGCACCTATTCTAATTTCCTTTGTCTGAGCTTAATTTTAACTAAAAGTCTCATTTACTACTTGTTTATGGATGTACCAGAACATGTATCTCGGTGGTGTGTGTCTATTTCTGTGCTACCAAACATGGCCACTATCCTTTAATTGATATCTGGTTATCAGTCCCAATCTGAGGGTGTTATTAATTTAGATTAAATACTAAATGATTGAGAAATGCTTCTTGTAGTATTTCTTCACTTTTCAGGTTGCTTGTGGGTCCCAGTGTTAAAAATTACTGATAGGATAGGGTTTGGAAAATGTCCTACCAGAATAAAATTGTCTGTGTTGTTTTTCACTGTATCTGTTGAATTCATATTCAGTATTCGGCTGAGGAGTCATCTTTTCCACTGTAAATAAAGCTCATTAAATGTGTACATTGCCAAGTTAGAGCTGCCTGAGCTAATTTTAGATGACAGGTGGTGGCATTGCCTAAGAATTTTGTGGCTGTTACATTGTGTTAGTCTGATCGGAGGACAGATCTTCTGATTTGCGGCAGACCGTCTCCAGCAGAAGCTCCGGTAGGCGGCGCTCTCCTGTAAGGCTAGGAAGGCTCACGGCGGCGTGCCTTCTTTAAGGCACACAGGCGCCTCTCTCCGTACATTGTCCTGGATCAGCTGTGCATGGATCTGAAACCCCACCCAATGAGGAAGGGCAAGTTACAGGGAAAGAGACGGACGGTGGTGAAACTGGGAGCTGCTATAAACCGGGGAGTGATTTAACGCTCGACAGAAAGCATATTCGTCTGCACATACCGTGCAGCGATTTTTTTTTAAATTGATAAATTACACACCATTGGCAGGTGAACCTGCCTCTCTCTGTGTTAATCCAGAAACGCGGAGGTAGCTGCTGTCTGCACGTTGACATTTGCGGCAATTTCTACCGAGCCGTTCCCCCCCCGTCCCCCAAGATGATCGCGTTGTTTAACAAGCTTCTGGACTGGTTTAAAGCACTATTCTGGAAGGAAGAAATGGAGCTGACGCTGGTGGGATTGCAGTACTCGGGGAAGACCACCTTCGTCAACGTGATCGCGGTAATGCCTTAGCTGTTCGTTTTCAGGTGGTGTCAGTGATCGGCGCCCTGACCCGTAAATTACCCGAGTGACGCCTCCATGCACGATAATGGCTGCGTACCGGTCCTTTGGTACTTGGCAGCAGCGACTCCACACTCACTCCGGCTTGGCTCCTACTACTATGCTTTCTTCTCTCGGTGTACCATTGTGGTGCGTAGGGACTGTGGCTGGGATGCCATGACTGGTCCAGGTTGGAAAGCCACCCAGCTGCGATGCCGATGGCCGCATCCCTAGCGGAGCGGTCGCTAACGGTGACCGCATCCTCCGTACCCGATGCCGGCCTCTGAGCCTCTGTCTGACTTGACAGCTGATCTCGCCTGACATTTAGATTTGCTTGTGTTTTCGGACGTAATAATAATAAAAAAATAAAGGTAATGTGTAAATAGATTTTGTTCATGTGCCTTTACATTTTACTAACGTGACAGACGTGCCAGAATTCTGCCTACATGTATTAAAATACAAACGATAAAAAGGAAAAGGGATATTGGGATGGTGTATATCTGACTTGACTGCTGTACATGTCGCATTCTGGGATTTGACATGGTGAAAGAAATGGAGTTGCACACGCGTGTATTGCTTGGAAACTAACGGATGACCTTTAAATTATTCCTCCTATGGATAATACATTATGATTGTACAGGAATGGCTGTTGGTTTTAATGAATCTATAGTCTGATTTGGGGGATGGACAAAATGGACTCTGTGAAGAGGGGAGTCTCTGCTGTTCTGTCTTTCAGTTGTCTCCTTGTCAGTCTCCTGGTATTTGGGAAGCTGATTTTTATCTAAGTGCAAATACAGAAGTGAGGTGTTTACATGGCTTATAAACCTTTGACTCCATGCATGTTCTGCCTCTGCTCCTTTCACCTTTCTCCCTCTGTGCCAGTTTATTGCGGAAGCCCTGCTTAATGGCAGCAGCTGTGAAATGGAGCATGGCATTGTGGAGATAACATTGAGCAGGTTGTATTTGCTCAGTGGCAAAGATGTGCTGAAACACAGGGTCATCCAGCTTTTGCAAGTGCTCCATTCAATTATACCCCTGTTTATGAGGGGCACAGAGGCCTTTATTAATTGCTGGGTTCTGCTTCACTGCCTGACAAGAGCAGGAGACCACCATCTTTTTTTTATTAGTAGGAAGTTAGAGGTGTGTGCGTGTTGTACGAGGCAGTGCATGGGAGTGCCACCAATCCAAATATGAGTCACTTGATTGAACATATTCTGGCATTCAGCAGTCGGTGGCAAGAGTGAGGAGTTCTGTTCAGTCATTAAAGCAAAATAATTACTCTACAAATGAGAGATCCATTTAACCCATCTTGCTCGATAAAGCAGTGGTTCCACACCCTGGTCCCGGGGCCCCCCTATGGGTGGAGGTTTTTGTTCCAACCAGTTCCTGCTTTTAACTGAACTTTCTCATTTAATCATGCTCATATCTCCATCATTGTACGTTTACTGTCAGTCAGCATATTCTAAGCAGTGTTCAACTTTTAAATTCTTTTTTTTTTTTTTTGAAGGGTAAGACATTGTGATGTTGCTTCTTAAGGTTTGCCACTCTTTGTTGCTGATTATCACAAAAGTGGTAACATACATTCTCATCAGGCCCTAATGAGCAGCGATGACAATGTGCGTTTCAACTTCTGTGATAATTAGCAACAAATGGAGAACTAAGAAGAACATCACAATGTCTTATCCATTAAAAAAATAAAAATTCTTTAAAAGAAACAAGACTGCGAATATGCTGATTGACACAGTAAATGTATAATGATGGAAATATGAGCATGATTAAATGAGATGGGGTTCACTTAAAAGCAGGAGTTGGTTCGCACGAAAACCTGCACCCACGGGGGGGGGGGCAGGATTGGGAACCACTGCATTAAGGTATTTTGTGGAAAGGGAGGAGAAATATGGCTCCACCTGGTGGACAATATTAAGCATAGGTTTTGTCTGTCTGATGTTGTGCTGGTACTTCAGGACCAGGTTTGAGTTTCTTTCTGTGGTGTCATAGGCGAGGTACTGCTGTTTTTGGCTAAGGCTTCTGGGACTGGAGCTGACCAGACAGACTACCTGGGGAGGGTATGGGGTCAGTGAGGATTTTGGGGAGACTTGGGGAAATCATAGTTGGGCTTTGTGATTGGAGGCATCCAAATGTGATAAGCCAGATGTGTCAGTATAATTGAATGTGGTATTTTGAATTGACTTATAAACGCCCTTGGTGAGAACTGTTGGGTTACATCGGCGTTTATATGAGGAAAAGTAGCATGTTACAAATTGAGGTCAGTTGTCTTAAGGATATGACTTCTGCTGACACTTAAACCTCCAGTTTCTGGTTTTAAGTCATTCATGTGTTGTTTAGGAGCATTTGCTCCCTGTTCTGTATTTTTCACTTTAAGTCACCCTGGTAACCCCATCTCCAGGCCTTAAAGACCCAAACCTCCTAGCAAGGTTGGACAGGATGAAGGTCAACCTGGGGTATTTGTGTGTGGAGTCTGAGTCTATGAAATAAAATACAACTATGAGTGCCTTTGATTTTTGGAGGGTTTAAAACAGCAAGTTAATTATAATGAAAAATAGCACTAAGAATTCATACTGAAATTATGTCAGATCTATGCATCCTTGACATGGAGCAGTTGGATTTTACTTGCTTGCATCTGATCTCATGATATTTGACTATTCTTATTTATAGATTATAGACAGAGCCACAGAAAAATTTATTTTGATTTGTATTATGAAGTGACTCATCAACAGTTTGGTCATTACACGGAAAACTTTTTATGTATTTTGCTATTTTCTCTTCATATCAACAAAGATTTGGCTCCACCTTGAGATGGAGGTTTTGGGGACACTGCCTGGCATTAGTTTGTGACCCAGTTAGTGTGTATTAATGCATTGACATTTTTCACTTTCCATATTCTGTATGGATAGTGGAGATTGTGGTTTGTTTTCAAGGTGTAACAGATTGATAGTTTATAACATATTGATTGTTACTAAGGGTGTTTGTTGAAGCATTATTAGTGTGTAGAAGTGAAGAAAGTGAAAATATTCTTCTGGATTTGTTTTTGTTTGCTTAGCTGATGCTTCTATCCACAGGTAAATTACAGTTCTTGCACATTTATTTAAGTCATTATTTTATAGTAATAGGTCTCGTGTGAGGACCGAAAACGGCAAGCTTTCAGCTGTAAGCCATAGTTCTCATCCACAACACTGCGTGCTGACCCTATTTGCTGAGAACTCATCTAGCCACATATGTGAATTACATTTCTCACCATCTCTGTTTTACTGTTTTACCCCTGCTAAGCGGAGTGTTCTAAACTCCAGGCTCTCTCTCTCTCTCTGTGTGTGTGTGTGTGTGTGTGTGTGTGTGTGTGTGTGTGTGTGTGTGTGTGTGTGTGTGTGTGTCCTGTAGTCTGGCCAGTTCAGTGAAGACATGATCCCCACGGTGGGCTTCAACATGAGGAAGATCACCAAGGGTAACGTCACCATCAAGGTCAGGCTGCTAGGGAGACAAGGCACAGCTGTTGGCATTTTTCGACCTCCATATTATGTGAATCATTTAACTTTTAATAAAAAAAAAAAGGGGGGGGGGGGCTAACTTCTGAACAGCTGCTCTGTTGCTTCTGCAGTTATGGGACATCGGGGGCCAGCCTCGCTTCCGGAGCATGTGGGAGCGGTACTGCCGAGGAGTCAGTGCCATCGTGTGAGTACAAGAGACGGCCCAGCAGCCTGCCTCTCCTTCTTCTAATATGTGGTCAGTTCCTTAGGGAACCCCATAACAAGACTAGGGACCTTGAAGAAGGGGCTTCCGGCACCCTGTGTGTGACTGCATAGTCCCAGGATGTTGGCCGTGCAAGCTGTGCCCTGATGTGCCCATTGTCTGTCCTCAGCTACATGGTTGATGCTGCAGACCCAGAGAAGATTGAGGCTTCCAAGAATGAGCTCCACAACCTGCTGGACAAGCCACAGCTGCAGGGTATTCCAGTGAGTATGCCTGGCTCAGGACTTCATTGGAGCAGCTGTCTGAGGCACCCCAGTATACTTGGACTGTATTCAACCCAGGAGGACCCACTGCCATTCTGCTTATTGCTGGAAGCCCAGAAGAACTAGGCTACACTCCTGATTCCAGGCCTCATTGTCATTATTGAAACGCCTCATAAGAATAGCTTTGTAACACTCATCTCAGGCAGGCTACATGCAGCACTTATCTCAGGTATAACAGAAACATGTCCTTCCTCAGCCTGCTTTGTTGGATGTGAATTATTAATGTGTCTTTGGGCTAAGTGTGGGGGGGTTTGCAGGGGTCTGTTCAGGGGGCTTTGGAGTTGATTTGTAAAGCACGCAAGGGAGGGGTGGCCTCTCGTTCCTGAAGAATACAGCCTGTATCGACTGGCTCTTAATGTGGCCAGCTCCTAATGGGGAGGGAGCTATTGATTACACATAAGTGTCCGACTGTTTGCTGGGTTGGGGGTGGGGGTGGGGGTGGACTCCAGCTCTGAGAGCAGAAGAGACTACATTAGCACATGAGATGTGGGGGTTACTGAGGAAATACCAAGGAACGGTACTCTCAGGAAGAGTTTAAACCTGCTCCTTTCTGTAGTAAACTATACAGAGTATGCGGAATCATTCATGAACCTCCTGCATGAAAGTGTGATCTCAAGCTGATATTGATAAATAGGCTTATGTGACGAATTCCACACACAGCCTCGGCGTTGCCTTTTCTTTATTGAACAATTGGTTTAAATGATCATTGATGGAAAATATGTGAACCTCTTTGAAAATGACCTTTTGAGAAGACGGTCACTTGAGTCAGGTGTTGCAGTCATGCCAGTTTTGACCATCCCTTTATATAAAAAAAAACACAGTTTGGTTAGTGGCTCTTTACGACAGCATTCTTTTCCACATATATGGCCTACAGGCCAGACATCTGAGGAATAGTTGCTGAAGCTCGTATGACTGGAAAAAGTTACAGAACGATCGCAGTAGACTTGGCCCACGTTAGATAGTTGAATATATTATTGTAGATTCTGTACAGTTTAAGAAATACCCATGAGGCTTTGCTCTGCTATGTGTTTGTGTGTTTGTAGGGCATTCATGATTTCTCGTTTGCTGTATGATGATGATGATGCTGCTGTGTGTATGTCCCGGTTCTCTGCAGGTCCTGGTTCTCGGGAACAAGAGGGATCTTTTCGGGGCCCTGGATGAGAAGGAGCTGATTGAGCGAATGTAAGCAATGCTGCCCCCTGCTGGGGCTGGGTTTCCATGGTTCTCCTGCTGGGGGGTGGGGCCTGTGAGTGGCACTACTGGATAAGAAGGTTCTGCTGTATAACAAATTCTGGGTTCGGGGTGTTGATGGTTTTAGTGGAGGATTATAACAAAGCCAGTACTGTCAGTGATCCTAAATTGAGAATTTTGGAATGATTGGCTTCACCAGCCGAACAGTTAGTGATTTCATGTTAGTAAGTTATAAGCAGTACTCCTTGAGATCTGGACGAATAATATAGGTCTAGCAGAGTCTTGGATTTTGAAGGCTAAATTGCACAGACTGATTTATAAGGATGTTTGGGAGTTAAATCTCTGTGGATCTTCACTGTGAGGATTATGGGGTTAAATATATCATGCTTCCAGCAGATTTAGCAGTCTTAATTTACATATTTAGCTGCTTTTTAAGTGTTTGCAATGTCATGTGTAAAATTATGTTCATAGTGTGTAAAAAAAAAAAAAAAAAAAAAAAAAAAAAAAAAAATTAATAAAAAAAACCTGCAAAATTAGCAAAAATAGGTAAAAAAATTATGGGGGATGAGGGGGTGCGGTTGGGGGGGGGGGG
>JAACJT020000086.1:7795029-7809378 GCA_009936485.2 Gymnarchus niloticus | reverse complement strand
TTTTTTAAGTGTTCGAAATACACCTTATAAAATTATCTTCAAAGTCTGCAAAAAAAAAAAAAAAAAAAAAAAAAAAAAAAAAAAATTAATGAAAGAAACCTGTCATATTAGCATAAATATGTAACTGAATTATGCGTGATGATGAGCTGCAGTTGTGAGGGGGGCCAGACTTGTTAGACACAGGGACAGATGGGTGAGTTGGAGGAAGGACTTCATTTGGGTAGAGGAGTGTAGATGAATTTAACCAAACTGTAAAGAGCGAAAGTAAAAGAGCAGGAAGTGGAGAGTCAGAGTAAAAGAAAGCAAACTTTGGGGTTCAGACATCAGGGTCAAGGCAGGTATTCTGGGAGCTGGGAGAAAACACTAGAAAATCATCCATGGTCAGTAATGAGGCACCCATGAAGTGACTAGATCAATCAGTCAGTCTTTATTTATATAGCACTGTTTCAACCACAGGGTTTACAAAGTGCTTTACAGGCATTTCTAAAATGTAGAGAAATAACAAAAAAAAAGAAATTGAGAAAGTCAGAAATTTAAAATAAGATTAAAAGCATGAAAGAGTTTAAAAGTAAATATGGAAGGAAAAAAGTAAATGCATGAAATAGCTCATCATCACAAGTTATTAAATGCAATGGTGAACAAATGTGTTTTCAGCCTAGTTTTAAAAGTACTAAGACAAGCAGTAGCTCTCAGGTTTTCAGGGAGAGTGTTCCAGAATTTGGGGTCATAGTAACTAAAAGCTTCCTCCTCCTTCCTCAGCTGGATATTGGGAATGACTAATAAATTTCTGTTGGGTGGTCTACCTTGGACATACCTTACAATCATGTTACTGAGGTAGGGTGGGGAAAAACCATGTAAACATTTAAAAACTAATAAAAGAACTTAAAAATCAATCCTAAAAGACAGAGGAAGCAAATGAAGGGCTTTAAGAATAGGAGAAATATTATTCCTACGACTAGTACGTGTTAGCACTCTAGCAGCGGCATTCTGAACCCATTGCAAATTCGTAATAGATTTCCTAGGTTGGCCAGTCAACAGTGTGTTACAGTAACCTATTCTACTTGAAACAAAAGCATGTATTAATTTTTCACCATCGACAAATGGCAGCATACCCCAGACTTGTAATATTACGGAGGAGATAGTATGCGGTTTTGCAGACGTTGCTTATATGGCTATTAAAGCTAATATCGCTGTCAAAAAGGACTTCCAGGTTTCTAACTTGTTGTTTGGCCTTCAGAGACATTGATTCTAAATACACGAGTATTTCATTCCCAATAACAAGCATCTGTTTTTTCCTTATTCAGTTGCAAAACATTTTGAGACATCCAAGAGTTTGTCATCAATGCATTTAACTAAGGAGCAGATAGACCCATGAGCATCAGGAGCTAAGGACAGATATAACTCTGTCAATTCAATTTTTATTTACTGTATATAGCACCTTTAACAAGAAGCACTGTCACAAAGCACTTTACATAGTTCTGGGCCTGGGGTCCCCAGAGAGTTAGCCAATGGTGACAGTGGCAAGGAAGAAACCTTGGGAGAAACCAGACTCAAGAGGGAAGCCCATCCTCCTCTGGCCAGCACTGAGCTGGACAAATTGTTCTTATTTGTATTAATTAATGTTGTAACAGTCAGGAGGACAACAGGATATTGGAAGATGCAGTTCATTGATCAGAGCAGGTTCGGTGGCTCAGATGCCAGTGAGCCGGTGAGTGTGGACAGCTAAAGTGGAGGAAGGCGTGGTAGGCCAGCAGACAATACGGGGATCTCTTGAACTCAAACCTCCGAGGGAAGCACCTCAAAAAGCAGGGCGCAGGGGAAAGAATGTGTATGAGCAGAGCAGCAATTTAAGGCGCCAGAATAATTGCAAATAAAATAGCAGGGTGTCGTCTGCATACTGATGGAAGCTAATTTTATATTTATTATACTTGACAGTGGTAGCATGTATAGATTTGAATAATATAGGGCCTAAAATTGAGCCTTGGGGAACTCCACATATGATAGATTGACACTTTGAGACATGGGAAACAAGTGCAACACTATATTCAGGCCCACTTAGATAGATCTGATCCAATCTAAGACCGTACCAGAGAGGCTAACCCATTAATGCAGCCTGTTCAGCAGAATCTCATGGCCTACCGTATCGAAGGCAGCACTGAGCTCTAGAAGGACAAGAATAGAGGGGTTACCTAAGTCTGTTTAACCTCAAATCATTTAGCACTTTGAGAAGAGTCTTTTCCGTACTATGGTATGCCCGAAAGCCAGACTGAAACATCTCATAGAGGAAATTAGTGTTGACATAATCAATCAACTGAACAGACGCAGTTTTCTTAATTATTTTACCAAGGAATGGAAGATTAGATATTGGCCTATAGTTACTATGCACTGAACAGATGGGCCTGTCGTGTCCACACAGCACTTTCTACCTACCCTAGGGTTGATATACCTGTGTGTTCTTGGCTTTGCTTCTAGTTTTTGTATTTTTCTTGAAACTGATAGTAGGGGCCACTGACAGGGGTGTCTTGTGGGGGAGTGGCCACTGACAGGAGTGTCGTGTAGGTGGGTATTGATGTGGTACCCAGGGGTGGGTTATATTAGACACAGTCAGACTTTTCTTTGCTGTTGTCACCTGATCGGCTTTCCTCCCAGGAATCTGTCTGCCATCCAGGACAGAGAGATCTGCTGTTACTCCATCTCCTGCAAGGAGAAAGACAACATTGGTATGATTCTGGGCTTTACCGTCTCACCTGAAATGAACACTGACCATCCAGCGTTGCCTGTTATAAATCAAACACCTGTCATGCAACCTTCACTTATAAATAAACACGTGTACATTTTAGATGTACACAGGGAAAACTATACATACATATTGGAAGCTGGAGTGAAAAGAAATGTGTATGAGATCTTATTCATCTCACTTAATACTAAAGAATGAACTGTCTAATTGCAGACATGGGGTTGTGAATGTTTTATTGCCTGATGACAAAAGTAGCTTTGCACATGGGATTTACATGAGCTTTTAGTAAAGCTTTATCTTATTCTGGTTATGATGCTTTGCTTACCTTTGGTTAGTATTTTATTGTGTGTGGGTGTGAGGGGAGCATTTGATCAGAACCTTTCTGTATGGGGGTGTTTTTTAAAGGTTTCGTGTTAAAGGGGCACTGCCATCACAGACCACCAGCAGTAAATAAATGTTGAAAGCGTGGATCAGCCGGGAAGAGCTGTTATGAATATAAAAATATGCAGGTGTAGTGTTAGCAGCCAGGGAAGAATTCAAAATAAGTTGTTTGAATTGCTGATATTTATTTATCAAACAGAATATTAATGTGTTTCTCCCTCACATGATTTGTCATTTCTCCTCGCACATTTGGAATGCAGGACTCAGAATAATAAGCTGTTTACTTGGTCCTGTCATATTTAGAATTAACGTGCTCCAATTGTTAGCATTAGTATGTGTAAAAGAATGAGCCACTGTTAATTGTGTGATCCTCAAGTGGAATGTCTCTGTTTCTTTAACTGCATCTGTGATGACTAACTGTGCCTGGTGTAAGGATGATGTCACTGCCTTGTCACATAAAAACTGCTCCAGAAGTTCTGAACAGCATCAAAAGTGTTTGGGTCAAACTGGCTGGAAGGGTCTCGGACGGGACAGTTTACAGCCGTCATTTTGCTTGCATTTTTAACCTGTTGATGGAAGTATGAAGGGTTATTGTTAATAAGACTGATTATTTTCCTTTTCTTGACTGTCATGCAGCTCTTTAAAGTTTTGTGAAGTCATTAGATTTTATCAGTATTAAATGATTTGAGCCCCCCCCATATCCTCTTGTTTCTGATCTACACTGAGAGCCCATGCACTTTCATTGAAGATTCTGTTCTCCCACATGGGTCTCATGCATATAGTAGCCATAGTGATTCCATGGCAACCTTCCTTGTTTGTTTAATTACGTCTGTCTCCTCTTCCCGCCAGACATCACATTACAGTGGCTGATCCAACACTCTAGAACCAGGCGAAGTTCCTGAAAATTGGACCTGCTAAAACCGTCCTAAGGACCCCTCCCCCCAGTCTCGTGGGCACCCTTCTCCTTTCCTATAAGCCCCCCCTCCCCCCCACTGTGCAAGAGCTCCCTTTTGATTCTTGTAAGGAGGATGTGAGAACCATTATTTGCACTGTTTTTTGATATTTTTGTTATATACGATTGTTGTATGTATAATTTCAACTAGATAAACAGATACTTGACAGTCACACATTATAGTTTTGTTTTTTTTTATAGTCTATTGGTTCTGCCATTTATGGCACACTGGTCAAAGTAACCAACTTGGGTTAACTCACTCAAATCCTGGTAAAGTGCCACTAATTCACTAAAAAATGACTGCTATGCTAATGTGCTGAAAGTGAAGACATGGGTGTTTAAATGCGGCTGTTCACATCTAATATATGGGAAATTGATTGTTGTCATCATCAAATTCACTGATTCTTGCATTGCTTTTCACAATTCATAATTTAATTGTGCTGAGATATAACACTAGGGGCAAACTTTCTCAATGCACGATTAAATGGTCCCAGTACAATTCAGCACAAGTTCACATAAATGGTGCTATGTAATGACCACCCTCCCCCTGTAAGCGGTACATTTGCTGGATCTCTGTCTGGTCACGTCAAGAGGGGCTTGAAATAAGGCTGATGTCTGCACAAGTGTGTGTAACAGCTGTCGGAGTCCTTTCTGCATCTAACGAGTCGAGCTGCCTGGACCCAGGAGACAGTGGTAAACTTTGACAACCTCAGCCCTCAGCTGCCCTGCATGCATTTTAACATTTTGCACAAATCCTTAAATACTGAACATTTTTATAAACGATTCAGCACAGAACATGCCGCATAAATATTGTATTTACAGCAGTTTTTTTTTTTTTGCAATCTGTGTTATAATCTTTCAGCCGATTGTGTTTTAGTGTTCTCATTTATGTGGCGTAGAAACACTGGTCATGAGTAGACTCAACAAACTCGTGTGTATGTATGTTGATTAAATAAAAATCTATATAAACATGAAGCCTGACAGAATGAGAGGCATGTTTGTTCCTGTGTTTCTGAGGAAAGATTTGTTTGAGAATCCTTTCAGTCAGGAGTGTGAACAGAACCACACGTTATGTGATGGAGGAAATTTAGTATTCAGGGTTACTAGGCACCATAGAACCCAAAAAATGCAAATGCTTGGTGAGAGCAAGGCACACGTGGAACACCCCCACACAGTTGTCTCATGGTCTGGCCCAGTAGAGTACAGGGAAGCTATCACTTTCATTGACCTCAATCCCATAAAACTGCAGCCTGTAATTGGCTTATACGTATAAACCCCAGACTATCCATCCACATATCCTATGCAGGGTCACCTGGTGCCCAAACCATCAGCAGGCACACTACAGCCAATTTAGAAACATCAATCAACCTCAACTACATGTCTTTAGAGAGTGGGAGGAAACTCACAAAGCATCTGCAAGCTCCATGCACACAGAGGTGGGAGGTGGGATTCAAACCCCCAGGCCTGGAGGTGTGAGGCAACCATTGTGCCACCAACACTGAATTGATTTGTATTAGTTTGACATAAAATGTAGAATGATGTCATACATGTGTAACGTGTCCCCATGTTCTGTTTTTCAAAGTGGTCTGGGAAAAAATGTAGTTTTGTTCCATGTATGTATGTGGAGTGACATGATAAAAGTAAGAATTTTAGTATTTGTTGTCTTTATCATTAATATACCCCCTCACCCTTCTTAACGGAACCATCTAGTTTCCTATCTTTGTGACTGATTGCATTATGGGAATGTAATCTTGCCATCGTTGTGTCATGTTTGACTGTTGAGAAAATCTTCCATCCATTTTCTGAACTGCTTAACCCTATTCAGGATCATGGGGGCCAACCCATCTCAGGGCACAGTCACACATGCACTCACACTCCCAATATGGATACTTCAGCCATGGCAATTAATCTACAGCACATGACTTTGGACTACTGAAGGAAACCTCCAAAGCACAGGGAGAACATGCAAACTCCACCCACACAGAGCAGGAGGTGGGAAGAAACAGTACTAGGTGATGAGTCACCATGCTTTCCTGAATGTCTTTTTACTTAAAATCAATTTAGCAACAGGGTTATACATTTTTGATTTTGACTTTACATTCTGTTGGTTTTTAGCTTCCTGCATATGGGGCATTTTTTCAGACCTGTTTGCGGTTATAAAGGCTTCTTAATTATTCAGTCTACAGTAACCTTTTTGTTAATCAATGACGTGTGTTCTAAAGCTAAATAGTAAAAATATTACACGCTGAAGGGGCTGTTTTTCCAAATCTCCAGTAAAATGTGATCCAGTCTGTGAGAAAGGGAATCCTTCCCCTCCAAGCGGTGTTTTAAAACAACCATCTGCTTTAACAGCTCATTCCTAGTGCCATACTGAACACCCCTGTCTGAATGCAAGTCAGCAAGTACCACTAGGTCATCATTATAAATAAACCCTAACAGTTATAACAGCTAAACAATATTTATAAAATTAACATTTAAATTTCAGATAATTAAAGCAGTATAGTTTTTTTTATAGAGAATCTTGTAAGTCAGTGTTCATTGTAATTTATTATTCTGGCAGTTTGTTAATGCCATTTTTTACACATTTCTGTGCTCTTTTGAAGATGCAGGGCATTTCAAGCAATCCGTTAAATAACGTTTCCCTTTTTTAAGTTGCAACTTTTTCTTCAGACACTAGGGGTCCTCAGTTGTCCAATTGTGGAAACGGAATAAAAATGTTCTGCTGAAAATTTAACTTATATGTTATACATCGCGACCTTCTATCCAGTTTGTTGTTAACCACTGTATATTATGTAATTGTGTCAGCTGTTAAAACTATGTAATATGGCCTTGTACTTGAGAGTTGATGCATCCTTAACATGTTATATACATTCCAACATGGGTTCAAAGTGTTGTGTGAAAAACTCCTTTGCTCTAAAATTACGTTGACTTGAACCTCCAGATGATGTCGTATAATATGCACTGAATAATAATAATGACATACACTAAATAAAATAATCTGGTGCAATCTCCAGTGGCATTCAGAGGATTATCCAAGGTATTCTCCAGCGAGAGGAGCTTGCAGGTTATCATCCGCAGTCAAAAGACATGTGTTGTAGGGTAACTGGCATAGCTAAATTGTCCATCATACATGTGTCATTGTGCCGGGTTGGCACCCCATCCAGGGTGTACCCTAAAGCTGCCTTGGATAGGCCCAGAACCCTGACCAGGATTAAGCAGGTTGGAGAATGGATGGATGGAAAAGGTCAGTAATTATTTCACAGAAGTTCCAGTGGATTGTGCAATGGTGTTGATTTTTGGTTTAATTTATGTTTTGGGACAACTGATTTGACAGTTCTTTGGGTTATTCAGTTATATCCCAGTCAGATTCCAGGTACACCTACAGCTTTTAAGAGCATTTTTTCAGGGTCCATTTATTACACAAGCTAGAAGGAACTTTCAGCTTGTTATGTGAATCCTTATATCTTCAGTTATGGGTTGTATTTTCCCAGAGAGGACCAGGGTCAATTTTAACCTACACTCACGAACCTACACCCCTGAAGAAACAAGAGCCCATCCCAGAGAGTCAAGATAATTTTATCTTAATATCCGGAAGAACCGCAAGTCAAGCACATGAAACATTTTATACAAATTCTTTCTTCTGTGTCCACAATATTATTTCACCCTTTCTCAATGTGCAATTGCTGTTTCTGTGAAGATCATCTTGTAACCCAAAAAGGGGGCGGTCAAATGATATTCTACTGGCTGTCGAACCTTAAAAGGCTCAGTTTCAGTTTTTCTGTGAAAAGTATATAGCTGTATATCAAGGTGACTCCACAAGTTGCTTTAAATTAAACTGTCAGCTAACCCATTAAAAACAGCTACTGCTTGTTTTAGCGTAACCAATGGTTAATTATAATGTGACTCAAGTTGTGTCACTTCAGCTTTTTTCATTTAGGTCTAAATCAATTCACACCAACTCCTGCTAAGTCAGACCTAGGAGTAACATTTTAATTTACGGTGAAACTCAATTACAAGTTTTTACTGCTTTGATGATTTGTAAATAAAATAAATGAAACCATGCATATAGGAGAAGCACTTAAAGTGGTAAATTAGATCTGCTGTATTAGGTTAGAAAAGGTAAAAGGCATGTGTGTCCTTGATCAAACAGTCTGAATATGGCCCTTCTGTGTCAGGGATGTAGTACTAGTCTTTTGTGCATAGTAATTGTCTTGATAATGAATAAATTAACATCCAGCAATGTTGCACTGTCCACTTGTTGGGATGTTAATTCTGCCTTCCATTTCCATGTGTCCATTTAACATGCATACATTTGTTTCTTTGTTTCTGTGTCTAACTGTAGTTGAGTAGCATAGCCCAGTCTGACCTGAAACTGACCCAAGAAGAGAAGGACTTTGATAAATAGGAGAGGACTGGTTAGCTTGACCTGTGCTGTCCTCTTTGAGTTGGCTGTTTGGAGTCCCCTGAGTAGAAGCTCATGTTGTCACATCCCGCAGAAGCGGATCCCTCAAGCTCATGAATCAGCATCAAAGAGAGGGAGGAGAGGAGCGGAAAATTGCTCGGCCATTAGGACCACTGTGTGAAGTCTGAATAGCGCGCCCATAGACACCCCATTAACACAGTGGCCCCCCCGAAGTCCTCCTTCTCACACCGCCTGTTAAAGTTATGTTTGTTGACAAGCTCTCCTGAGCTCCACATTCATCTGAAGGGGCTGGTGGGAGTTTCCGTGGATGCTGGGTGTTTGGAGGATCTCCCAACTTCTTGGCTCTGGGTCCAAAGGAGGGAGCTGAAGCAGGAATGAGGGCACTGAGTAGTGAATGGGTGACAGGCTGGGTTCAGAGGAAGAAGCCAGCCAGGATTCCCTGGGCTCATTGTCCTGTGGGCATAAATCTGAAAGAGCTGTGACAGTGAAGACTGTGGGAGCCCCATGGCCCACATCAAATTCACATTCAAAATCAACTTTATCGGCAGTGAGTTTCTCTGTCACTGATGCATTTATGTGGCATTTATAAAAGCATAATTTATAACAAACAAACAAAATAAACTAAATAAAACAGTGTCCTTTAAGCTCTGTTTGGGCTCTTGGCCTACCTGTGTTCGGCATTGTGGATGCTGAGCAGAAAGCGTCACATAATTTTGAAATGCCTATTGGTTGAAATGTCTATTAGAATATGATTGTACATGAGTGTGTATATGACCCTGCAATGGACTGGGATCCCATCCAGGGTGTACCCCAGGCTTGGGACCCCAAGCAGCCAAGCAGCCAAGCAGCCTGGGATAGGCTTAAAGCCCTGTTGTTGAGGTTCCAGTTTAACTTTTAGCATTTTCATATAATTGTTAAGTGTTTTTGAAGGGTTCCCAAACCTCTGAAAATATATAACACCATTGTCAGTATTCTGTGGGGATTCGGTCTGATGTTGTATATTGCTATACAGTGCTGTGCAGTCATGTGCAGTTGGGTGTATCCGTATGTAGTGCTGTGCAGTCGTGTGCAGCTGGCTTCAGTGTTGTTCACTCACATGCAGCTGGGTGCACTCATGTGCAGTACTGTGGAGTCAGTGGTGTAGGACCCAGGAGGAATGGGGGACATTTCCCGTCCCAATACTGAATTATACTTTTATTAGGCTTTGTTTGCTTCCTCCCTATAAATAGATCTTTCTACTTAAGAATGAGTTCTAATCATTGGTACACTTCATCAACTTATATGTCACAAACGCATTTAACATTTAACAATTTTGAAATAAAGTGTATACTATACAGGGGCTTTTGACCTTGGGGGATGGGGAACACATTTCAGTAAACAGTTTTTTCTTATTCTTCCCAATAAAATCGGCATGTGATATTAAAATAAATTTCTGATGTAGTTGTGTCCCCCTCAGGGCTGAACTCTCTCATATGTACTCGTGTGTCTTTGTGGTGACAGGTGATGTTGGATGATTTTCAGTTTCAGTGTGATGATCAGTAAATCTGTCTTTTATGGAAACTCATTTTTTCATTTGTAATTCCAACTGATATTCTATGAGCCGCATGTTTTAGTTCATGGATCATTGAAAAAGAAAGGTTATTTTCTAAGTGAATGCATCCAATCTTTGATCCATCTTTCAGCATCATGGGTGGCCCTGGAGCCCAATCCAGGAAGCAGATGGCACAAGGTTGGGGTACACCCTGGATGGGATGCCAGTCTGTTGCAGGGTACAAGGCAGGGTTACACCCTGGATGGGATGCCAGTCCATTGCAGGGCACATACACACTCAATCACACTCTAAGGGCAATTTAAAAATGCCAGTTGGCCACACCACATTTTTTGGAACTGCAGGAGGAATCCAGAGTGCCTGGTGTAAGAAACATGACATGGAGACAACATGCTACCTCCAGACACGCCGAGCAGGGCCAGGGTTTGAGAGAACACTCAAGATTTGACACAATAATACTGCCTATTGAGTGACTTTGCAGCCTGTTACTAAAAATAGGCTATTTAATTTTCACCGTAATTATTTGCGATCGATCTTCATTACATATATATATTTTTAATCTGTGCCTTTGACACTTCATCCAGTGAGCTTGAGTGAATTTGCCCAAGCACGCCCAATGTTGAGGAAACCTGTTTTTTTAGGACGGTTTCTAACAGGGTATTGCCATTGGGATTAATTTAAATGAAAACATTTAAGCCCTATTGTGTGAGTTTGAATACTGGGAGCAGTCAATGTTTTACTAAAATCTAATTTAAGTTTTTAAGAGTAACTCTGCCACGAAACTCATGTTTTCAGACAACTTCATTCCACACTCTAGTACATTGCATTAAGTAGCATTGTTAAGGTCCTTGGCAAATTTGAATGGGAATGATTATTTTTCAATGTCGATTTGAAATATTATCTCACTGGCAGAATGAAATTCTTTGATACACAAAGCTCCTGTGCTTTGCTGTGCTGTGTCCCAGTACAAATGGACCAGGCCCTCTTGGCTCAATGCCCGGGGGGCCTCTGCAAAGCCAGCCTCACAGCCCCCTTGACGGCCAATTCGCTCACTCTCCAGAGCCAGAGCTGGCTGTCAGATCCTCACCATGACAACCAGAAGATTTGCTCTGCTGTCTTACTGCCCCCCCAGCCTGCTCTCCTGTGTTCCCACCGAACAAACAAACACTGTCCCACTGCCCAGGCTTGGGAGGAAGCTCTGTTCATTACAAGAGCTGAGTGGGGCAATCGAGCTGTGTGAGCGGCGCCTGCTAACGGGAGAGATCCTCACACACACACACACACACACACATAAAAGGACTGTCCATATACACAGTTAGAAACAATGTTACACATTGTTAACTCACACACAGGAGCTAGTGCACATAAACAGAGCACATGCTATGACTCAATACCTGGAGGCTGTGTTCCTCTATCAGGAGGCTGTGCTCCTCTATCAGGAGGCTGTGTTCCTCTGTCAGGGGCAGTGCTGAGATCATCTTTTTCCTTTTTCTTTCACACACACTTGTATACAACCACAGAGCTCCTTGTCTCCTGTATCTGAAGGTAATAGGGTCTGGTTTGACACTTCAGTTGAGACTCACAGGTATTTTAGCAGGTTGGTTTTCCCGGCATATATAGCAACACAACAGAGTAAGGCTACTTACAGCATTCCACATTCCTCAAATGTGTAATATGACGGGGCATATGTTCTTATTGTCGAATAACATTAAGACGAAATTCAGCTGTTGGAATCAGGGCTGAACATCCTCAAGAAGACATGGGATCACCTGTTCCATTTACAAATTCTAGCTCACATAATCAAGTGATGACCTTCAGCAACAGTAATCACCTCTCAGAGGAAACTACAAGTAATGGCATTCAGAAATTTCTCAGTTCAGAAAAAGATACGAGCGTAAAGGGAATTGTCAGTCACAACATATGAAGGTTTGTGTTTCTAACCACTTATCCTGCTCAGGGCTGAAGGGAGGCCTGAAACCTATTGCAGGTAGCATAGGGGTCAAGGCTGGGGGATACTCTAATTGGTGTATGTTTTGCCCGTAGCGTATAATCGTATGTGTGGGTGTGTATGCTTGTGGCTTGCAATGTACTGGTATCCTATCTAGAGTATACCCCAGCACTGTGCTGCCTGGGATAGACTCCAGGCCCCCCTGTAACCTTGTCCTGAATAAGTGAATAGAAGACGAAAGGATGGATGGATGGAATTAAGCAGGGGAAGATTAGTTTTGCTGAAAGAACACTCGGCAAATAAGCTGTTATTGTCTACAGTGATCTCTTAATACTGGACTCTTATGTAACTCTCCTTGATCTAGGAGATGACATCATCATGGAAGCAGCCATGTCCTAACTAGGATCTTCTGCTTTGTCAGAGAGTTTTGACACCACGCTGGGATGGACTGCCTGCTAGTTATAATGGGCAGTACCGGAGTCGTTGAAGGAGAAAATGTCCTGTATCTGACTCCTTCAATCAGTCGAGCATCATGTGAAGGTCTGAAATCCCACTATATGTTGGACCTGCTTGGCTGAATGGTCACTCAAAGGCTATATGATGTTGTCTTCACTATGAGGATGGGAGGTATACGCGCATATGTGTGGAAAGCATCATGAAAAGTACCTGTGGAAACAGTGTATGCTACAGTAGGAGTACAGTGCTATCTGATCTGATGGAGTCTCATGACTCAAGCTTTCCTCGGATCATTGGGTTGTGTTTCTGTGGATGCAGCCTCTCTGCACGGTTGGGGGGAGCTGTTAAACAT
The DNA here is from genome assembly GCA_009936485.2 of Gymnarchus niloticus. Classification (NCBI taxonomy): domain Eukaryota; kingdom Metazoa; phylum Chordata; class Actinopteri; order Osteoglossiformes; family Gymnarchidae; genus Gymnarchus; species Gymnarchus niloticus. The sequence goes on along the minus strand of JAACJT020000086.1, from coordinate 7,796,580 downwards.
TGCAGTGCAGGAGCTCGTGCTTTAGGGAGTGCGGGGAGAACACGCTATCCCTTTCAGCATTTCACTTCTGTTTGTATGCCTTTTTTCTCTCCACATTAGTTTGGTCTTCAGACCTTAAACACAACAGGTGTGTCCAAGTTTGAAGGACAAAAGTCTAGTTGTCATAGAAACAAGTCAGGAAGAAAGTGTCGGTTGTTAGGCTTTGACTTGGCTGCTCTGAATTAAACTTGGATTCTAGGACTGTAGCTGGGCAACTGTGGCTGTCGCATGGCATTGATATTCAGAGAGAGACTCCAACTGGGGACGGGGGAACAATGGTATCCTTATAAAACATCCCTCCGTCTTTATGAGGCCATGATTCTAGTGAGCGCTGATCCCAGACCAGGACAACCAGCCGGACATAACATCTTCACAGAATTCAGTCAGTCCTCTGTCTCATATGTAAAATGAACTGCTCACCAAAGACCTCTTTATTTGTTATGAGCTGCATCGGTAGAGCCTAAACTCCATTATGCACATAGATGCCTTCAGAAAGAAATGAGACCACTTAAGAATGAACAATAAATTCTAAAGTTTATTGTAAAAATGAGGGATAATAATGTAAAACCATAATTATCTTGGCTGTGTTTGCCATTGTACATGATTTAATCACCAAACACATTTTGCATGTTCAGATGGGCTCACCTTTACCGTATCTCTACACCATGTTAAATTTGCAAAATATGTACAAAATTTCCAGATTTTCTGCTACAGCGGGACTTTACAAAAGTCACCAAATGCATTCATCTTGTTTCTTTCTTCACGATGTTTCTCGGTTTGCACTGTTAGAACCTACTTTTGGTTATTCTAATGCTTAACCCTAAAGACAGCGCTGAGCTGAGGAAACACTTTCAAAGTTATACATTATGTGCAATGCAGTGTTAAAAAAAATCTCACTTTTCAGCCACATCAGGTGATACAGCATGTGTCCCATCACAGGACTGAAAGTGTCTCATAAAGCGTCCCCTGTCACCTGCTCCTCTAGTTTTTCCCATGAGAGTGAGGAAGTCACAGAATAGCAAATAAATTTATTTGTAATCTTACCAAGTCAGTATCAAATTGTCAGCACTTGGCAGACTGACTGATTGTAATATAAAATGTATACAATTTTCCACCAGTGAAGAAAAGCAGTTAAGGTATGTCTTCAGCTGTGATTGCTCCTAATAAGTATGATTGTACACTGAAAGGAACTGCATGCCATTCATGATGGCACTGTGAATGTAGAATGTGCAAAAGTGAACGCTGGAGCCAGTAGTTGGTGAAGAGACCTTAAGAGGGCAACAATCCATGGATGGATCAGGTGCTAGGGGACACTATATGCAGGACTTTAACAAGAGGTAGCACCTAGTGACAAAGTGACAAAGAAAAGCCAGGTGTGTCTCTTGCAGCTGCCAGTCCATCCTGGGAGCTCGTACAGAATCTCAGCACTGAGGTACACGGCCAGTCCATTCAATGTACGGTACATTCAAGCTGGATGCTGCACAGCTAGATGGACGGTCAGGGGAAAAAAAG
>JAACJT020000086.1:7772904-7783455 GCA_009936485.2 Gymnarchus niloticus | reverse complement strand
CCTCCTGGGGACATTTTGTTCCCACGATGTAATATAAACATAGTACACACACACACACACACACACACACACACACACACACACACACACACACACACACACACACACAATAAACTAGGTGTGTCTTCTCTCTTCATTGATTCAATAAGTTTAATCATTTTTGTCAATGCCCTCTGACTAACACCTCATGCCACAGGGAACTTGAGATAATTATGAACATCTCATTATGTTGCCATTAGCATTTATCTTCAGACATCTTTCAGACAAACCTAGCTCAGCATGGTCAGGACCTCCACACATGCAGGGAAGCCAGGTCAAATTTAAAGCCACAGATTCTGCAGGCATGTGGTGACAGCTCCACCCACCCAGCTGCCACACCTTAATTTAATAAAGCTACTTAAAAAAGTCAATAATTTTAAATCAAAACATACTTTCACAAGGCCAATTTTCTTTTACGCCCAGCACAAAAGTGTGAATAACAAGGATATGCTATGATTCCCTTCTGTATTTGTTGCATGCTGGGTGAAAATTGTTTCTATTGTTGACATATGTGATCTGTCATTCCAAAGTTAAGTTTCAGCAGCCAAGTTAAAAGTCACGAAGCACATTCAGAAACTGGGTGGAGGTGTGTGCTATGGGGTCCTTAGTGGTACCTGACCCCAAACAGGAAAATGCATCATGGGGATTGCAGGCCCACATTGCTGGATGATGAAAGCACAACCAGCATAAACTCATAGATCAAAGTCCAAAGGACAAAGTCCAAAACAGAGGTGCAGTAACAAGTATGGCTGGATAGGTGCCTGCAACTGAAAATGAATCCTATAGTTGGAATTATTTCCAAAAAATAAGAACCAGATGTAAATTTGTAAGATCTGTATGTTAATTTGGGTAAAATAATGCCAAGGAATAATCATACACAGCACATTACTTATCTAAAGATGACTTTTGTCAGTGTTGTAATTTATAATTACAAGTATGATGCAGCATTTTAAATTGCATACACAGGACAGCTATTTTTGGGGCCAAAATAACTGTAAGTCATTTTGAACAGAAATACTGTTTGAAAATGTTTGCTTTGTGCATAAACTATTATACAATAATGTGGCTTGTATGCAGTGCTATTGCACAGGTCTGATCATTTATCAGAGTGAAAGCTGGTATTGTCGTTGTGTCACATGTGTCGCGGTAACCACAAGACGAGTGGGCTGATTGTAAAAGGAGAACGAGCTAGAGGAAGAGTAGCTGATACAGTCTGCATGTTCATGCAAAGCCCTTTAGATATTGCATGCAAACAAAGCAATAAGAATTTGTACAGGGAAAACTTGAAATAAACAAAAAAATACAAAAGTAATCCTTCTGAAATAAACTTCGTGTCAATGTCATATGGTGAGTCAATTCCAGCTGTCATTACTACTTCCTCTCACTAGAGGGAGCCAACAAGTCGTGTTTTTACTTTGAGGCCATTTATTTTTTATGGCATGACATTAAATATTGTGGCGGCAGACACTTTAATGGCAGTTCAAATAGGTGTCAGCTTGATGAGTAGTTAATTTAAATTTTCCTTAAATGCACAAGAACATGGTGAATTAGTATCTTTCAGGATAATTGTGTTTTTTTTTCTGTTATTGCCTACTAACTAGTTATAGATCTTACAAATGCACATATAACCGCTAAAAAAGATCCAAACTCTAAGTGTATTCCCACTACAAAATTGCATGTCTTCCGACCCACTTTATGTAATAATTAAGTAAAGAAACTTTTTAAAATAAACTAAGGTAGTAAGGAAAATATGTACCTAAAATATTAAAAGTTACGAGAGAGGTGAATTGAAGAAAAAACTAAGATATTGTATTTCTTTTTTCCCTCTTTTATCAGATAAACACAAATAGCCATTAACTTCATATATAATCTAAGGGATGCATATATTTTTCATTTATTGGCAGAAATAAAACTGCAAATAGTAAAACTGGCTAAATGATGACTATTAATAATATAATTATTACCAATTATTTTTAATTATTGGTAATAATTGGTAAGAATATCTAATTACTATCATTATGGAGCCAAGCTTATGAGGTCCTTTCCTTTTCCATTTCATTTTTATCATTTATTCATCTTTGTACCAAACTCTACTGTGCTTTTTCTCTCCTTCAGACTCCCCTTCTTCATTTGGGGGCCATGGTGTATGCTTCAGCTTTCTTACCCCCTCACCTTCTGTTCTTTTCATGCATTCCCACCTAATAGTGACATGGATCACACCGAAGAACCCCCTCTTTACAAAGATATGAGGCATCTTGAAGAGCCTCCATCTCACAACGGTGTAAATCAACCCAAGGATTCCTCTCCCTGTGATGTAGATCAACTGAGGGATCATCCATCTTCCTGCAGCACAAAGGAGCTCAGGGATCCATCTCCTGACAAGAACCAGCCGTGTGATCACCTGTATCCCAGCGATGCGGACCAGCTCATGAGTTTTGCTTCGTCTTCTGAAATAGACCAGTCCAGTGACATGGGCAAGTGCAGAAATCCCACCTCTCCCACTGATACTGATAGCCCCAGTGACCCCTCATCTCCCAGTGAGGCAGACCACCCTAGGAAATATCCTTCTACCGTTGGCAATCGTAAACAGGCCCGCCTTCAGGAGAGGTATGGATGAAGAAGGATTCCACGAGATCAATCATGCTGGTTTCCAGTGGACACCTGTAGTCTCTTGACTCCTGACTCTTGAGCCACACCGTGTTTTGCAGGCGGGGTTCGAATGTAGCCTTGGTACTGGACGTGAGTATCCTGGGCATGGTGGAGCCACTGTGTTCTGTCTCCACCCCACGTGACACCATCATACAGCTGCTCAGAACCAGGAAGCGTCCCTTAGATGCTGCACAGTTACAAGAGGCATCCAGGCAAACACAAACACTGGACCTGGAGTACCAGGTAACCACGCCTAGGACAACATCATGAAGACAAAAAGAGACAGCACTGTCAATGATGTGCAGATCATTCACTCCAGTGTTCAGTTGTTTCTTTTTCCTTTCCCCTATCTAGCAAATACCCCCAAACTTTGTAAATGCATCGGAGTTGGACATTCCAGGGCATGCCTTAAAGGACCGATACAAGACTATATTGCCAAGTGAGTGACGAAAATCATATTTGCACAGAGACTTGAAGCATGAAAAAAGCACAACACCCACCTTGTTACCTTAGCAGAAGAACTTCAATGGAAGCAGCAGGAGTATCAGAAAAAACACATGTTGCTTTACTGTCACTTGAAAAATAGTAAGATAATCTCCGTATGTGATGCTGTGTTTTTACTTACTTCCAGCATGGCATGGCTAGAGTGTGCACTGTTCTCTTCTGACAATACAGCAAGAGTTGAGTTAAACTAGTATGGTCTACTTTCAGTGGGGCTCCTTACAGTATATATGATTCTTGGCATTGCTTCATGGACACACATACAGTAATGGTTTGTATGGACACATGCAAACCATTAATCACATAATGGTGGTCGGTTCTCAGTGGGATAACATATTTTTCCAAAAGACACAAAGGAATCACCATTTTTCTTAAGTAAACAAACCACACATTTTTTATATGGAAATGAACCCACTATCAAATGCGTACTTATCTATTTCTTACTGTTTTAGTTGCAGTAATGCACGCTGTTGAAATTGCCATTACTTCAGCTGCTCGTGTTTCTCGTTCATCAGTCTGAGCGTAAATGATGGAGGTTTTCCCACCTTTCCTGTAATCAGATCCTGACACCCGTGTGTTGCTGAAGGGAAGCTCTGCAGAAGCTGAGGATAAAAGCTACATCAACGCCAACTATATCCGGGTAAGACTGGGATCCTAAAACATATTTGGGTTAGGTGGGGGTCATGCAAACTATAGGAATACTTTGATTACAAGAAGCTACCAAGGTTAGCGTACACTGTGGTCCTACAATAAGGAAGATAGATGCGTTTTTCCTTCCTTATCGTTCTTCGTTCCAAGAGATACATGGGTATAATCAGGGCTGTCTCATCCAGGCTTGTCCAAGTACCAGTAATCTCAACAACAGTGTTTCAAAAACTTATTTATATCAAATTACGGAGGAGGGGACCCTCAGAATTACATTACATTTTGTGCACATTATTGGTTTGCGGCTTGTACAATGTATGCTCTGGTTTAAAAATGTAATGCTCGTCATGTTTATTATTCCTCTTCTGTGAAAATACTATGAGCAGCTGCTTCCCTGCCGGCCCACGGGGGGGACCATTGGAAGCCAAGGTCAATGAGTCAGTAATGAGGTCAATATCACCTCCTGCCCTGCATGTCTCACACAGGGCTACGGTGGAGCAGACAGAAGATATATTGCCACGCAAGGCCCCATGGTAAACACACTAGTGGACTTCTGGGAGATGGTCTGGCAGGAGCAGTCTGCAATAATTGTCATGATCACAGAGCTGAAGGAGACAAAGGAGGTGAAATTCCATATACACTACTGGTTTTTAGAACAAAATGGCTATTATGACCAATATTTATGCAGAATACAAGCATGATTATTATGTTTAATGCCTCTATGTCGGTAATTTAATCAGCAGGAGTGCATTAACTTTAAAAAATAAGCATATGACAACGATAAAATGTTCATTTTATTAAGAGGAACAATAGCAATATTTTTGAACTTTTTAAGAAACATACCCACCTCGTGCATGAACTTTTATTTTAGCATGCATACACCAACTACATGGCAAATACAAAGTACTTCTCTTTTCAAACCAAGGGGAGCACAGTGCATACTTGGAAGGATGGGCTTCATATGCCTCTTTCTCACATTTGCAGCATACATCTTCTTCAGCTCATCCCCTCTGTTTCATTGTCCGTCTCTTAATTCTGAACATGTCAGAAAAAATGAGGTCTAGGACCTCCTGGACATTGAACTGTACATTTATTACTTCTTCAAGCATAGGAATGGGGCATGTTGGCATGCGCAGCACTTTATAATACGTGTTTAGTAATGGGACAAATAAGGCTTCAAAAGCCAGGATAGGTGGGAGTATCTTGAACTACCCACTATCGCCAACATTTATTGCTAGTTCAGGAAACTCCCACCCACCTCAGATTATGAAGCCTCATTTATGGCCAACATTGATTAGTAGTTCAGGATGCTCCCACTCACCACGGGTTATGAAGCCTCATTTAGTGCCAGCATTGATTGGTAGTTCAGGATACTCCCATCCACCATGGGTTTTGAAGCCTCATTTATGGACTGCATTGACTGGTAGTTTGGGATACTCCCACCCACTATGGGTTTTGAAGCCCCATTTGTCCCATCACGACCCCCTTCCCCCAATTTGTCTGACGTAATCTGCAGTGTTGCTCCTCCTCCCCACCTCTAAATCTCTCTCGCAAGAAAAGCATGCATTCCTGATAGAAGGAGATTCAGAGGTGATGCAAGTCTATCCTGCAACATGCACAAGAAAGACGTATTTCAGTTCATTTATAAACACACATATTCTCTGTATTTGCATGCCTGTCTTTGTGTGTGTCTGAATGTGTGTGTGCCCACAAGAGTGTATGTCTGGCTGCAGTAATAAGTTTGTGTATATACATAGGTCTAAGTATGTAACTGAGACAGCATGAGCCACTACATTCCATTTGATGCCATGCTTTCACTTGTGTTCGTGTGCATGTATGCAAAGGAGAGACAGAAACACATATAAAAAGATAAACTCATGTACAGAACCATGGCCTTGTGTTATGTTTTCCAGTTACAAATAAATCATGTGTATACACTAAAAATTAATCAGTAACTGATTTCTGACAACTGCTGTGTCAAAAGATACCCACCGATAATCTGCATCCTCATTGTGCACAGCATTTTTTGGTAATAGCATGTTAGCACAAATCAGCTTTGCGCTGATGCATCTAAACTGTTAAATCTGAAAGTTAGACATGTAGTGGTAAACTCAAGGGTTTGATCTAAGTACGCTACCACAGCTTTAAATAGATAACTGATAAAAGGTCATTTCCTGACTGTGTGAAGCTGAAAATGTGCAGAGCATATTTTGAGAATGTTGACGAAATAGGAGGTAGCTTAAAGCTTAGTGAAATGGATTTATAATCCAAAAGCTGCTGACTCAAGTCGCCAGAGCAGCATTACAGTAAAACCTCCATGTAGCTCTAACTGCAGATGATGCCTCTGGCATTTTCATCACACTCAAACCTAAGAATAATGCTGTGGTTTCTGCAGCCAGATCAAATGGACTTCATCTTTCTGTGTTCCAGAAATGTGTCCAGTACTGGCCAGACGACAATGGTGTGTATGGTCGGGTCAGCGTAGACGTGACCTCCATGGTGCCGTGCAACGGTTACACTGTCCGAGAGATGACTGTCCAGGTTAGAACTCACTGTCTGGGTAAGCTCTTGCTGTCCAGGGAATGGGCAGCAAAACAATTCCATTCTAGAGGACAACGTGCTTCATCATCCAAGCTCTGGAAGTCACAGGATGGTGCTCTGAGTACCTCAGGCATGTGATTTTAGAGGACAGTTCAATTTAGGAAGACGATTTTAGCATACAATACCTACTGATACTTTGAAGTGGTGACTTCTAAGCATGTTGAAGAATCTGACGAACATATTTATAGTGAACAGATGTACTACTCTCTGTGTTATGCTGCACTCACTTTGAGTAGAGTTTGTCTGCAGATGTGTGTGAATCTAAGCCACCGCTGTCTGTCATTACTGTCCCTCAGGTGGGGTCGGAAAGCAGGCAAGTGAGGCACTACTGGTACTCCACTTGGCCAGACCACCAAATCCCCAAATGTGCAGGGCCCCTGCTGCAGCTGGTGTTGGATGTCCAGTTCTACAGAAAGACACTGTGCGATTCGGGACCCACCATTGTCCACTGCAGGTTCAACCTCCCAGCCTCCTCAAGCATGATTCTGCTCTGACACAGGACTAGTCCACTAAGCATGACCATGTTTTTTTCAGACATCCATGACCCTCCCCTGTTTTCATATACTGTATGACCTAGTTAGTTCTCAGTCACGACCTTTGGTAAATAATAATCAGTACTTTATTCAGCCCCAGGGGGAAATTCATAGCATTCCCATCTTCAAGATGAGAGCTGAGGGTTGGTGCACAGGTTCAGCCAGGGTCCAGTGCTCCTGAAGGAATTCAGGTTAAAGGGTTTGCTGAAGGGCCCGATGGTGATATGGACATTCTTGCCAGCTGCAGGACTTGAACCTGTAACCTTTCAATCACAGGCACAGACATCTAACCCAGAGTCAAAAAGTATATGTGTTATCCCTGAGCGTGTGTGTTATCTCTAAATGTGCGTGCATGTTACCTGTCTGTGTGTATTGCTTATACATTGATGTGTATATTACCTGTTAGTATGGACGTAGATACGTGTGATGTTACCTGTTAGTGTGCGTACTGTTGTCAGATGAGGGTGTATATTGTCAGAGTTAGTCTGTGTCAGCCCACATGTGGATTTGTTAGATTTGTGTTTGTGTGTCATGCCAAGCTTTTGTGCAAACCATCACCAGGGACAGAGTAAATAAGTGCACCCTCTTCTGGTCAGTGCAGGCATCGGGCGCACAGGATGCTTCATTGCCTGTAGTGTTTGCTGCCAGCAGCTTCAGCAGGATGGACAGGTGGACATACTGGGAACTGTGTGCCAGCTGCGGCTTGACAGGTGGGCTATCATCGCTATCTGACACCTGACCCCCGTCGCACTGGATATACAGTTGACATATCGTAGACCAGATTTCATAAACAATTAAATTCATGTAGCTTTGTTACATTTTTTTTTAAATTTTGTGATAACTGAGCTGCCATTTTCTGGTACGGTGCTTATGTACATTTTGGAGAATCACTTTCTAAATATAATGACCTTTTTCTGTTGTCAGGGGTGGAATGATCCAGACAACTGAGCAATACCAGTTCCTTTACTTGGCATTAGCCTTGTACAGCCAGAAAATGGGTGACAAGGGCACTGAGAAAACCACAGACTCTAGTTCTTCAGACAGAGGTGTACAGGAGGAGGAACTTGACCCTGGACCGACCGAGCCAGTAGCTGAGTGATGCAGGCTCTGCCCAATCAGCAAACAGCGGCCTGTCAGAAAAATTCTGACTGAATTGTCATAATGATTCTCTGTGCTCATTAGCATAATGGTTGGACAATGACTTTGTTTCCCTTTTGGGTTTTATGCCGAATATCTTTAGGTATTCAGGTCAAAATGAAATTTCTTAATGGTTCACTCAGGCAAAACTTCCTTCCAAATGGAAATGAATGAATACTTTTAAAATAAATTCAGCATATTTATTTTTAAGCAGTTTGTATTGGTTTTGAAAATGGCTATACATTACTAAAAATGTCAAACTAAGTAAAGTATTTTATATTCTCTGCAGTTAATGATAAGTGTAACTGGTGCATCTTCGGTTAACCGGTTATCTGGAATTTTTGGGCATTAATGTTGAGGTTCTGGTAAAGCACTACAGACAGGTGTTTCAGGTCTAGTTATTCATCACTGTTTAATCTCTCACCTGTCACTAGAACAAACAAATAAACTGCTTCAGGTATGCCAGGATGCCTCTGCCTGGCTCGCTGGGAAAGACCACTTTGAATCTAAACCATGTACAAGTTAATTTAATAGCACCAGAGTGGTAGGCCATTACATTTCAGCTGTGAAGCAGAGTCAGAAGACAAAAGTTTATATATGTGTTACGTGTATTTGTATGTGGATATATACAGTTTATATGGATTTATACGGTTCATATGTCAAAACAATTCTAGGTTAAAATTCCTCTGTTTTACTTAATTGAGATACTTATGCGCTACCCTCCTATGTTTTTTAAAATATTTTAAACTTACAGCACATTAAATGGTGGTCAGAAGTTTCTATTCTCTATGAATACACCCTGCATTCTGAGTTAATTGTAAACAATATTGTTTATGTCTTTAATAAATCTTCATGAAGTACCTGGCTGCTCACTGATATGATCCTCCTAATGCAGTCAATGCAGCATTCACATAGACCCAGGCAGGAAAACTGTCCATTACTGCCTTTGAATAAAAGTTTTCTCTGCGTTGGTACACTAATTATACCTTCATCTGAACCTTAGTCTGATGCCACACCATTGGTGAACATGGCAGAGTCTACTCATCACCTCATTAAATACTTATTTAATCCTCATTATCAGCTAACACCCCTATATGTTACTGAAGACTGCGTTAAAGTACACAAATCAAGTTTGCTTTGTAATGAGAGAGGTCTGAGATCCAAATGAAGGGTTAGTGGGTTTAATGAATTCTACTCATGGATAACAGCTCGACATTTTAGTCCAATAAACATGGGTCAAATAAAAGCAAATATCAGAAGCATCCAGCCAAATTCCAATTGTTTATGATGGTCAGGGCCTGGAGCTGATGGCACAGTATAGTGGACAAGGCTGGGATACATCCTGGACAGTATACCAGTTAACTGCAGGCCACAGTCATGAACTACAGGCAGCTTAGAGATGCCATTCGGGGGGAAACTGGAGTACCCAGCATGTATGTAAACCAGCATGGCACAGAGAGAAAATGCAAACCCCACACATACACAGCAGAGTTCAAACCTGTAATGCCAGAGGTGTGAGGCAACAGTGTTACACACTGAGCAAACTCCATGCACAGAGTGGAGGTGGGATTTGAATAATGCCACTCAAGTTCAGAAACAATCCAGAGCAACATACTGTAGATACCAGTAATATCAAAATTGAAATACTGTTTTTAAATGTCTTTGGTTTATTTTAATTATAGCAGATCTACACATTATTCCAAAGTCTATTGAAAATAGACTTTTTATCAAAGCATTTCTAAAGATTTGATTTGGAATTGAAAAAATGATGTGCCTGCTAATGATCTGTGAACAGAAAATGTTGAGCCAACTAACACCTAAACGTGAGGCGCAAAACTATATCTCAGATCCCAGGTCTGTGACTGGGTGCAACCTGACATCTTCTGACATGCTACCCATGAACACTTCAAAGACATACAAACTTGCTTAAACCTCAGCTTCTGCCTCAATCTCACAAGGGTCTTGTACCAACCTGTGGCATTACTGTGGTATCTTTTCATCTAGCCAGTCTGTGCTTACCTAAACTGTTACCCTATTAACTCCTCACCTTGACTTTGGATTAGAGCTTTAGATTTGTACAATAAACTGTGCTTTTGGGTCCAACCTTTGTCCTATGTTGTTATAATAGCACTCCGTACAAAATGACCTAGGTTTGCTATATGGAATCACTCTGAATTTATTCAGAGGAAAGAAAGGAAAATGCCTGCTTTGCTAGCATCATCTGGTATATTGGAATAATACTGCACAAATCTGGTAATGCCTCATGTTAATGTTTCTCTTACTTGCTCTTTGAGTGCCTCCACAACCTAAACGGGGGCTAGAGTAGTCCTACGTTTAGTGTACGGTACAGCACATTTTAAGTGAAGAACAACTGAAGAGCCTCTTGTTGAAGGTGAAGGAAGAAAGTGCTAAAGCGGGCTTGAAACTCAACATTAAAAAAACTAAG
>JAACJT020000086.1:7717728-7772804 GCA_009936485.2 Gymnarchus niloticus | reverse complement strand
ACAACACCCCAGCACCCCACAGCATCCGCTTTCTTCCCAGCGGACCGAGCCGAAAAAGATTCGCTTTAGTCTACGTTCCCCGGACCCTGCAAGGTGTGAGCAGTACAAGAAGCGGCTGTGCTATTTTTAGAAATGTATATAATCTCGGAAATGATCACATGATTTGTACATGTTATTAAAGAGACTGTCAGCATACGTGTCACGTGTAATGCAAATGAGATTCACGAGGAATCTCTCATTCGGAGATGCATTTAACAAAGTGCATATGATATGAATTCCCGATGTCATTTCCTCGGTGTACATCTTCAATGAACCGTAAGGAGGATCATTCCTCTCTCGTCCCACAAGAGACAGATCAACTAAAATGATCGTGAACTGGGTTTCAGACTGTACAGCCCTAGAAACTGAAGTACCAGATGCAGTTTTTAAAAGGTATGTCCGGTAACATTTCCATTTATTTATTTATTTATTTTTTGCTTCCAATAAATAATATACATTACATCATATAACTGTTTGTTTATTTAATGTTTCGGGATTCACAGCATTACGGCTTCTCTGGTAGATCAGTAACAGAAATGTGGGCTTCAGAGAATAACGACTAGACAGATAAAGACATCCCATAAATTAGACAGTTGTTAAGCTCCGGGCGGCACAGCACCGCATTAATGTACGCATTGAAGTTTCGGTAACTGCGGCGGCGAAACGAACGAGTGCGTGTGACGCACATTGGTTCGCAAGAACCTTTCTATGTGTGTGTTGTGTATGTGTTTCGTGTATGTGTGTGTGACAGAGAGGGAGAGAGAGAGAAACAGAAAGAAAGAAAGAAATCATTTAAACAGCGACACTGACCTAACTAGACGTGGGGGTTTTCTGCAGCGTCGGCAGATGACAAAAAAAAAAATATATATATTAAAAAAAATAACACGCTTTGTGGAAAACTAGTGACTCGAACCACGGGGAATTTTTAAGGTTTCCAGTGCTCATTCTCTGCGTTTTTTTTCCTGCACATTCGTGGGCAATATCGGTTATATCTCAAACTTTCAAAGTTAAAGCCGTGCCTTTCACGGCCCGTCTCAACATGCAATTTGTGAACTGACAGCGGACAACTGCTTAGATGGGAATTCGGGAGTTTCAAGCGCTGGGGTGTACGGACATCGCAGGGAATGTCAAAGCAGTAGCGACACGTTACTCGGTAAGGTGAATGCTGCTTTGCTTTGCTTTATAATCCCCAGTGAAATTTCAGTTTAGTGAAACAATTCACTAGCCGCTTGCACGCCTGATTTGATTTTGTTTGACATACTTTCATATATCGTTGGTCAATAGTATGAGAGATGTAAGTTGACTTAATTAAATTAAATGCACATTGGATAGGTCATTAAAGGAAATACACAGTGGCTGTACTGAATAGGCTGTATATTTCAGTTGGCGTTTAGCATCACGGCGAGCAGAAAGTATTATACGGTTTATATGAGTATAAATTCCAATACCCCATGCAAGAGACATGTTAATTAATTTGCATTTTATTTTTTTTTTTACATCTTTTGATTTTACTGATTTATAATACAATAGCAGTATAGTTCAACTAGACTGATTTTCTGTAATCCCCAATGAAATATGTCAGGGTTAAATGTACGTTAAAGCGAAATACATTTAAGCCGTAGTATCCGTCCATCTTCAGGAATCCGAGTATAGAGTTGCAGTGCCCGTGTTGCCTGGTGTATCCTCGTGAGGGAGAGCCCAGGAGGCACACCACTCCATTGCAGGAAACTCATTCAGTCACTCATTAAGGACAGTAGTGTTTTTCTAGGGGGGGGACGGAGAGACCACAAACCCCCACATGCATATGGGGCTGCACGGAGCTGAATTTGAACCATCCTTGCCAGCATAAAGTGACATTGCTGTGCCACCCAGTGTACTTAAAAGAACATTTAATTTTAATTTTTTTTTTTTACATCACCGAGCACACAGCCTTCTGTCTGGGACGAGGGGACCTGTATCACCCAAGGCTGGACATGAAGCTTTGTGTAATGAATACTTTATGAGTGCTTTACTAATTTCAGAAGTTGCTGAGATGTCATAAATAAAATTAAGTGCATGAAATTGCATAGTTGATAACCTCAGACGCCTCCATGCTGTAACAGAGGTAACTTCAAATTTCCATCAGACATCTATGTAATGCCCCATACAGCTTTCTGTAAGCCGTTGTGTCCCCAATTCTTAATAATATGATACCTGAAGCAGATACCTTTGTTTTATCCATTTACCAGATTCTTTTAACCAAAGCGACTCACAAACTTCACACTTCAGTATTGTCTTCAGTATTCGTTGTACTGGAGAGATTTCAGTTAAAGATAAAAAGGAGGACTTCACCCAGTACTGCTTGGGTTAATAAAATTTTAACCTCTACCCTGGTCGCTGCGCCTTGAGTTGCTCCTCTGTTGGGGGATATTGTGTTTTAGCATCCTGCCGCTGGGTTCCTATTAACTTACTGCACCCCCCTGTTTGACAGGCTGCTTTCTTGAGCCATTTCCCAGAGTGCTTTGCTACAATGAGATTGGCTTTCTGGTGTGGGTTTATTAACAAGTGCTATTAAGCCATTTTTCAATGAAGAGCATTACAATGAAGACCATTTTGTGCCCAGTGCATTTCATAAGCAATTAAATGCAAAAATGTATCTTTTTCATGTGAAGACAAGAAGCTAAAATATAAGAGGGGAGGGATTAATATGTACCTGACCTATGTGTGTAGAGTGGGGCTAGAGTCAACGTCAGTGAGGATAGCTTTGGCATAATGATATGTTTTATTGAACCTCTAATTAATACTCCATGACATCAGAGGGGTCTTGAATCTAACTGGAGGATGCACTAATTAAGAACACATTCCTGTACAGGTACTTGGAGATCATTTAACAGCATAACAAAAACCCTGGAGCTTTACCGCTAAAGTGAAAGCTATTTACAATGCCTGTTGCCTGCATTGCATCCTGGGAAATGTTTATGTTAATGTAAATGTTTTACGTTATTCCCTTAATATCTTTGGTGCCTTTTACTGTGAATTTACTGTGCATCAAATTCAAAGAATGCCATAACAGCTTTTTAGCATTCTGTTACAAAATGTTTCAATCATCTTCTTATATGCTTTAGAAATTCATAAATTATTATATTCATCACAACCCTTGGATAAATGCTATAGGGAAGTTGGATGTGTGGATATATAAACATATAGACAATCATCATAATTTTAAAAACAGGTCTTGTTGAAGTTGTGGTATATTGATTGTCATGTTTCAGACTGATATTCACATAGTAGAATGTCTCATTAGACAGTACAATTCATATTACCCCATTTTTGCCAGGTACCTAAGAACTACCAAACTCAAGGCAACACTCAAATGAGGGGCACAAAGTATGTGGAAAGCAGGTCCTTCTATTGTAGCATGGGTTCTTCCTGAGTTAATTTTACAATGCATATCCCATAATACCTCTGGTTGTGCATGAAATGTGCTGGACACTCCCAGTTAGCCATTTATTTTCCACAACTATTAATGAAACATCAAAGAAAAAGAAAAAAAAAATTCTTACAGAAGAAAGGAGTCTTCTGGTGACAGTGGAACTATGGAAGTGAGTTTCCTCTGGATCTTAACTGCTCCTGTAATAGCCTCTTTTAAGGCAACTACTTTAACTATTCACTAGTTCCCTGACATTTCTGGAAAGTAGCCTTTAAAGTGAGCTACCAGATATTCCAAATATCTGTTTATTTGTCCATCCATCCATCCATCCATCCATCCATCCATCCATCCATCCATTTGATTCAGATTTGATTGGTATGCTAACATTATGTAGGCCTAGATGTAATCTTTGTCTCAAAAAACTTTGCAAGCCAACATGTAAGTTGGTTATCATAAATTTGTGATATAGTGCCCCTTCATCAAATTAGCACTGCTCATTAGCATTGAAAACTGGCAATCAAGCAAGATTCTGCATGGAACAATTTAGCAGAGGAACATTATGCTTTGAGCCAGATGGCCATGCAATACCCAAACATGCAGTTTTGCTAGCACAATAGCTTGGAGCAAACTCCCCATTTGGTTAAAATAAGAACTGCATGATTGTATTTCTGGTTCTTTGTGAAGTTCATGTTAATGCATTCCTAGTCGGGAAGGTGTTGTTGTACCTGCTAAAGGTGTCGATATGTATCCATACATATGCGTGTCTTAACAAGATGCTGTGAGGCAGTGAATCAATTGTATTAAACAGACTTAATGAGAAGTCTAAATAAACATGAGATCAAACATGCATGTGTTTTCTTTAGTCAGATATGTGAGTCTAGGGAAAAAATGGATAGATGTCATGAGGCTAACACTTGGTAGAAACTGAAAGAAATTTAAGGTCATCGTGTAGCAGAATCTTCAAAGCTGGAAGGCATAAACTCTCATTGTGGAGCTTTACTTGAAAACAGATTGTTAGACTTTTCTGTAACTGCAAAGTGACACGTAGTTGTGAAATGCCTCTGGATTTACCATGATTTTCTTGCAGGGGTCTGTACTGCTCTAGAGGGATGGCCAAGCCAGGTAAGACTACGGGCTCCTCCCTGGAGCTCACCTTCCAGCCACTGGCTAAAACCTTTGAAGACCTGACCCTTGACTCTGGCTATGGGGATATGGCCGGCTCCTGCCGCTCCTCTGTGCTGTCCCTCTCACCCTCACACCTGGACACCGTGGGAGGTGAAGGCTGCCCTCAGTGTGTGACAGAGAGAGATGGGAGGAACATGATTGGCAGTGCATCCTGGCCTACCCTACCCCCAGTGGAGTGGGTCCCATGGACAGAGAAAGAAGTTGGTGTGGTGATGCAGCGGAGCCTGCCCTCCTGGGGTGTGTGTCCAGGGCTTGTAGGCCAGGTGTCCTCGCATCTGACGAGGGCACTGCAGCGTGTGGCGCTTGAAGCCCAGCGGCTTAGCCTGAGCTGCGGAAAGTGCACAAAACAGGAGGTGCAGACCGCGGCCAGGCTGGTGCTCTCTTGGGTGCTAGCAGAAGTGTTTGTGGGGGCAGGGGCACGGGCACTTTCCCAGTACAACATGAGTTCTGAGGAGCCCTGGAGCTGCAGTAAAAGTGCCCTTTGTGGCCTAGACCTGTCCGTGGCGCGGACCTTCCGCTGGATGCTGGAGGCCCATGTAGCACCGGTGATCCACGAGCATGCTGCTGTCTACCTTACTGCTGGGATGCAGGCCCTACTAGAGTCGCTGTGTGCAAGGCTGGGCCCGGGACCTTCACACCACCAGGGGATGCTGCCACAGGCTGATGTGGAGGAAGAGCAGCAACAGGCTCTGGAGAGGTTCCTGAATAGTGATGCTGAGCTCTGGGGTCTATTCCAGCCCTACCAGCACCTGATCTCCGGCAGGAATGCTTACGGTAAGAGTCGACCTCTCATTCTCTATGATAAGAGTCGACCTCTCATTCTCTATGGTAATAGTCAACCTTTCATTCTCTACAGTAAGAGTCGACCTCTCATTCTCTAATAAAGAGTCAACCTTTCATTCTCTAATAAAGAGTCGACTTTTCATTCTGTACGATAAGAGTCGACCTCTCATTCTCTATGGTAAGAGTTGACCTTTCATTCTCTACTAAAGAGTCAACCTTTCATTTTGTACTGGGGACGCTTTTGGTCTTGTGACTCCTTTCATTCTGGACTGGGGATGATTTTGGTCCTGTGACTGGATAGGCAACTAGCTCTAAGCTCTGTGAGGTTTAAATTGTGTTACCCCTATTAATATTTAACTGCAACTATCTACCTAATATTTAAGTCTGGTTGAAGTTTTTAAATTATTTAAATATGTGCTTGACTAGTTTGTCAATTCTATGTACTGTAACAATGCCTACCTAACATCCAGGGCTGGTTAGTGTAAGCCACTTGGATCCCCGCAACTTTGGCTTGATAAGAGACTGCTGGGAATGGATAGAAATTTGCTAATTTTACAAATTAAGATTTTACATGTCTTGCAGGAGCTTACTTTGCATGTTATGAAAAGCTACCTATAGATATATCAACTGTAGCTGCCTTCATCAATAATTAGTAGCAGTCCTGGAAAATTCTTCTCATAGGAAGAAAACATCTGCAGCCAATATGGAGAAAATTTATTGACAATGGTGATTAGTTTCAAGTTTCAAACATTTTATTTTCACGTGTTTGGGTGATCACAGTGAAATTTTTTGCCACAGTTGCAAGGGAAAGGAACAGGTACATGGGGCACAGGGCAATAACAGTGCAAATACAGACTAATGCACAGCTATCACAAAAACAATGCAACATAGGATACATGGGAGGGATAACACTCATGGAAAAGGATGGAAGTACAGTCCTAAAATACATATGAGAGTCTTTTACTCTCATCTGATATTAACTAATGGATCAGGTAAGCTGACTGCTAAAGGTTAGGCTTTCATAACCAGCTAGTATAGGATCAGGAGTAGGGTTGCAAAATTCTGGGAATTTTCAAAGTTGGAAACTTTCCATGGGAATTAATGGGAATAAACTGGAAATTTGCAAAATTGCAGGTTAGCCTATAACAGGGAACTTAAATGTAGTTGAAAAAAACATCTTGCAACATAATCTTGGTTAAAACAAATGTTATGTTTATATTTGTTTGTATATTCCCCAGCTTAACTTCCCATGGAAAGTTCCTGGAAATTTACTAGAAATTTTCCACCCCTTTGCAACCCTAATCAGGAGGCTGCATTGATCTTTTTACCAGATGTCTTGGTCCTCTTTGTGGTCCATTACCTCAGGAAAAGGTGATCAGCAGTGAGAGTCACAAAACAAACACCAAATGGACCGTCAAATATTTACAAGTCATTCTGGTGATTCAGATGTAGTGCAAATATCGAATTTAATACACAGTACTTTCATGGCAGCATAATAAAAATTTTACAGCAGAGGATTTGTACAAGATTGAGTGACCCACGAAAAAGAATTTTTCAGTACAGAAAATGTTTTGGTAATATTATGGATTATTTAGCTCACCAAGAAATTTTTAGTCAATAGCTTTCTGCCTCCCACTACTTCCAGCTAATATAAATGATGTCATTTCAGTTCTCAAAATGAGCAGGCAGATGTTCCATAAAGAAAGAGGATGTGGAAGAAGAAATAACTTTGGCATCAGTGTTGAGCTTTATTGGTGGGAAGTATCTTTTATCACCTCTAAATTTCCCAGCGAGGTGTGGTCTGAACTCAAAGGTAGACAAAGAAGTTGTTTAACGTCATTTATCTGGGTAGTAAGTATATACTTGCTCATAAAATCTTATCTAACATTAAAATATATGCAAACAAACATTAATACAATTAAGAGTAAAGAATTTTTTCTGTTCTCCAAAATTTTACTCAGCTGGACAGCAAGAAGAACACAGCTTTGGTTCCCAAGCCTCTTCTCAAGAGCACCCCAGCTATTCCATGCATTAGTTAAATTTCACCATCAGCTAACTTAATTAACTTAACCAGTAATTAATTTTATCTTTTGTTGATTAGTCAAACATGGTGTACACATGGTTGAGTTCAACAAATACATGGGTATAGTATATAATTACGGTAAATTCTAGGGTGACTTGAGATGTTTTGAAATATGTAACCTGACAGTCTTTGACAGAAATAGTTTTAACATTAACATAATTTAAGCATATTTTCCTTCTAAGACTTGTACAGTATTGCATAGGATTACAAAAAAGAGACTATAAAAGCTTTGAGGAAAGATGTGACGCTGGTTCCATTATGCTGACACAGCAATTCTGATTTGGATAAGCTCCACTTGGTAGTAAGCATAGAACACATCTAAATTAATGAAGTCTGAGTTTGTGGGCCTAAGTGACTTAAAACCTACTTGAAATCTGCCTTAACATGGGAAGTTAATGCATCATTTAGATTCTTGGTACGTCCACTTTTCGTTCTCTGTGGCTGGTTTTGATTTCTATCATAGACATATTTCTTTGCTGGTTCTTCTTGGTGTCTTGCAGGTAATTCTTGTAGCTTAGCTGAATTCTTGACAGAGTCCTCACTTGGAATGATTTTTAGATTCTGTAGATTGTCTACACAAGTGATTTTTTGTACCCATTTGATTTCCGCACCTCCAGTAATTTCCAAGGGGCTGTTCCATGTGCCAACATATACAGTTTGGTGGTAAAGGTGCCAGCAAGAGTTTGTCCTTTTATTTAGCTCTGTTTGATGATGATGATGAGTCCTCGGCTGTAGTTTGTGTTTCACTGCTTCCTCTTTCATAATGCTGTTTGTTTGTTCTTGGTGTTGCTATTGAATGAAAACCCTCAGTCAGTGGCAGCATTTGACATTAGGCATTTTGAACCAGGCTGGTCTGATACGTACATGCAGAATGATGTGATGGGAGTTGTTGTGGGCATTTGAACTAAGAACTCATGTTAAAAGCATTGCCATATTTTTGAGGAGTCTTTCAGATACCTTTGAGGAGATGTCAATCCATCCAGATATGCCTTTATGCACTGGAGCTAGAACTGTCTGTTTCTTTCCACTTATACTGTACTGCCAGTATTATTTGAATTTATCTAAGGCGGTTGCAGGAACTGTGAGCTATTTCATTTTTCTGACACACATCGGACATGACCAAGGGGCAGTTCAGATGATGCCCTGTCACTGGTGTGTAGACTTATGTTTCACTCTGTTGCTGCCACAAATGGCACTTTTTAAGGTCCCGTCCGTAAGAGAGTGTGCCTTTTTCTCCCTCGCCCATCATTTACAGGTGCTAATCACCTATGGTTACAGGAGATTCCACATGTTGATAAGAATGGGGTATTCAGTACTAGTTGTCAGTGTCTTCTCCTGCTGACCTGCCAGTGGTTCTCACAGGGTTCTTTTTTGAAGCACCGTGTGTGTTTTGCCCGCCTCAAGAGCTTTGATGCTTTCTGATGTCCAGTACTGATGTGTTGGGAAAACAGGCCAGCATTTTGTTTCTGTTTATTTCCAGTTAGGTAAAGAATAGTGGACCTGCCTGTTGTTTGGAGGCCTGGCTATTTTGCCTTTCTGTTTAGCTTTTGTCTTGACAGCGCGTACTGTATATTGGACTTGTATTATTACACCATAGTGTTACAATGAAGATGTCTCATTTAATGTGGTGTTATGTGCGTTTGGATTCTTTAGGCTACATTTTCATTGGTTATGAGTATGTTTGAGTCTCAGGGTGCTTAGAATTCTTTAGTTTATCGGTCCATAACAGAACTTAGGACAAAATTCATGTTTAGATGGGTGAAATTATTCACTGGTTTGAGTAATCCTCATTTGTGGCCTTTAGCATAATATTGGCAGATACCTTCTTGTCGACTAGTAAACCTGTGACCAGTAGAACAAGATTAAGGATAACACCTGACTGCTGAGATTGCCTAGTTTGCCCCAGAGGGTATACAAAAGGGATATGTACATGATCCTTGTAGACTAGGGGTGAATTGCATTTATAATGACATTGTAATGAATGTATGAATTTATAATATCTACAGTGGGGTTTTTAATTATGAGATGAAGCTTACTTTTGTGGATTTGCCCCCTTAAGACAGGGGCTCCTAGTCCCAGAGGGCCCTGTGATTGTACCCTTCAGCAGTTACTTAACCTGAATTGTTAGAGTAAAATAGTAAAGCAAAAATAAATGTGTAAAACTTGCAACACAGCAGAAATGAGTCAGCTAACCCTGATTACTGTACAATCTTTTCATGCTCCGCCCAAAGTAAATGCTGAACTATGTACGGCAAGACTTCGGAAACCATAAATTACAACAATAGTGGTAAATAAATACACATAGTAAATAAATCATGTATTATGGTACTCTTCAGCTGTTTTTAAGCATATAATAGCTATTTGCCATTGCCCTTTCGATGTTGCAATGCATAAACCAGTACATTACTAAGGATAATGTTGTTGAGGTTGTCATTAAGGCTACACGGTATTAAGTTCTTTTGTAGTAAAATTGTATTTATTTATTGAGATTCACCCATAATGATTATTTGTTGTTTACAATGTTATACTATTCCTAGACTCTGTACTATTCATCAAGGTGGTATGGTGGATCAGTGGGTAGCATTGTTTCCTCCACTCTGTAGACCTGATGTTTTTGTCCTCTACCCATATCATGTGGCTTTTCTCCAGTACTCTGGTTTCCTCACACAGTCTGAAGTTATCCACTTAGGCTGCTTGGCATCCCTCAATTGCTCATAGTGTTTGTTTGCGCATGTCTGTGCCCTGTAATGGACTGACGTCCTGCCCATGGTGTACCTATCTGGGCCTGGGTTATCCCTGACCAGGATAATCAGTTAGAAGATGGATGGAACTTTACATAGCACAACCGATTCATGGGAAGCTGAAGATTGAAACCAGAATAGGTTGAGCCAAATATGGCAAAATAAATATCTCCCTATTTATCACTCTGTTCATTTAGCATTTATTTTTAACAATCCTGCTTCATTTTATGTCTAGATCGTTATGGAAACAAGATTGTCTAGGTAAAGTGATGAAATTAATGAATGCTTGAGGTGTGACTTCTGCATTGCCCAAATAAAAATGCATTGCTAATTATTCCTCCTAACATAAGGAACTATGTCATGTTACATAGTAGGTGAAGAAGTTAATTTCAGAAATATTCATGTTCTAAAGGTTTGTAATTGAAACACTTGTTGTCTTTATCTCTGATGGGTGGGTAGACTAGTTATTAACCTGATTAAATTAATATGTGACCAAATGCAATCTAACCACTTATCCTTTCCAGGGTCCCTGGGGGTGGGCGGTGGGGTTGCAGCCTATCTCACCCAGCATGGAGTACATGGGTGGGGTATGACACACGATCATACACCACAGGCAATTTACAGGTGTCAGTTAACCCCTGTACATGTCTTTAGACTGTGGCAGGAAGCTGGAGTACCTAGAAGAACATCACATGACTCAGTGAGAAGATGCAAACTCCATATACCGATAGTACATGTAGGATTCAAATTCCTAGTGCTACCTACTGAGCCACCATACCACCCCCATAATTTTTTGAAGTTATGAAAATAACTGTAGAAATCATTTTTAATGATTCATAAAAAATGTATACTGTGACTTGCAAAAGTATATAGCCTCCCCTTAAATGGTCAGATTTGCCTGAATTACAAAAACATAAACATTCTTGTCAGTATTTTTATTGCAAACTCATAGTCTCTCACAGTAAATTTGCATAGTCAAAATCAATTAATTGTCACAAATCTTTTAAGGAAAAACAAAAGCTGAAATATGCTGCCTGCATAAGTGTCCAACCCCTAGACATTATTATTTGGTACAACCACATTTCACTACAATAATACCTCTAAGTCTTTTGGACTAAGTAGCTACCATTATCACAAAACAGTAGCAAGATAATTGTGTCCTCACGAAGGCAATGTTTTCCATCTGTGTCTTTTTCCACTTTCATCTGGAACTAGAAAGAAGACTACAGGTTTACAGAGGAGGTGGATGAATCTGCAAATTTCTGATTGCGCTGGAACCCCACGGCTACTATGATTTCAGCAGTTCTCTGCATAATGCATTGCAGTCAAAGTTTCTAGGCTTAACTTTAAGTTTAGTCCAAAACCTTCACACGGACAAAGTTTTGTTGATATTAATCTGAGATTAATATGGTTAATGATTAATGATTAATAATGTTAATATTAATTAATAATTAATGATGATTAATCTCTAATCATTTTGGCTTTGGCCAGAAGAAGTCTTCATGATAGCTTTTTAAATACAGTAGTGTCCTTCTGTGCTGGTAGCCCACAGTGGAACATGAAAACAGATTTTACACATTCAGTTTTTTTAAAAAAAATTACACACAAGAGCAATATTGCAGCATGCATGCCTGTGCTTACAGATAATAGCCAGGTTTCTTGGACACATTTTTTTCCAAATTATTGTGTATTGACTTATGGCTTGTGCCATTATGCCATTAAACCTACTGGAAATACAGACAATGCCATATATATCTGCTAGTTTACGACCCCTATACCTCCACCTCACCATGTAACACTGCTTATGCAGAAAACTCCATAACAAAGCTTAATCCCAAGCCAAACAACTGCATGCAAGCACTTAACAAGCTAACTGCAATCTCCTGCTGATTGAGGCAGTTTCAAGGCCACAATGGGAACTGGGGGTCAGAAGGTAGAAGGCTTTTCAAGATCCACTAAGCCGGACTAAAATCCAAACAATAGAGTTGCTGTTTAGTTCAGAAAACTATGCTGGCTGGGGGAGTTGGTGGTCCGCATTACTCACTCTCCAGATCATTTTTGCCTGAGCAGTTTGAAAGAGGAAGAGAGAAATGGGTAGCAATAGGACAAATGAGGCTTCAAAACCCTGGGTGGGTGAGAGTATCCTGAAATATCAAATCAATGCTGGCATTAGTGACACATCACTAGAAGCACCTTTTGCATGAGCCGAGCAAAGCCACTGTCTTCATTTGGTCATTCACATTATACACCTCGTTCTTTTTAATGCTGTGCTAATTGTAATTTGCTTTTAATGTCCATGTGCTTCCCATGTTTTTCTGCAGATTGACCTTGTTTTTTTGCAGTCACACATCATTTTATTGAACAGTAAGTCTAGAAGTGCACCGTTATGAGCATGGTACATGGAATTAAGAAAATGGGACATGCTTTATAGAAACACAGGGCAATGAAGCGTAGATGTGACAGTCTGGTATACCACAGACAAGTACAGAGCATACAGATACAATAGAATTTAAATGTTCACGTTGAATATTTGATTATTTGGCAGACAACAATGGATCTATAGTCAATAGGATATAACATCAATGGAACATCAATACACAAGCAAATAATCGATAAGTGAAGGCGGTCTTGCTGAAAGTTACCAATTATGTGACATACAAAAATATTACTTTGTTATATGAGAGCACACTAGCTCTGTGTGAAGCGTATTGTGTCCAAAAAGATTGTTTATGATGCACTGAATTGTCATCGGTTCAGGGTTACATTATTAGCCTGGAGCCTATCCCAGAAAGCACAGAGCACTAGGCAGAGGACACCTTGGCCAGAGTGCCCATCCATCATGGGGTACACACGCTGACACACACACGCACACACAATTTTACTCTGTGGGCAGTTTAAAGCTGCCAGTTTTACCTAACTTCATGTCTTCAGAGTGCAAGAGAAAATTGGAGTACTCAAAGTAATACCCTGCATCAGATTTGCAACTGGATGGATGGATGGATGGTCATCGGTTCTGTGCACCATAGATGTGTAAATAACCTGACATATGGGTAGGCTTAAATCTGTGGCCCATTGAGTCGTAACACAGTTGATGAAGCTTGCGTGACATAAGTGTTGTGTATGCAGTGTCTGTTAAAGATGGCAGCACAACTACACTGTGAGGGGGTACAGAGCCGAGCAGCTGCATTGCTACAGAACTGCAAGTATTCACCAGGCCCCACCGTGTCTGCTGGTTTACATTCCACATTTGGCCTGCTAGAATCATTTTCGCAGTTCATTAAGGTTTCAACTGCAAAACCTGACTGAACTGTTTAGAGAAACGTAAGCCGACAGCATGGAAAGAGTTGAAGCTAAGGAACAAGAAGAATATTTTAACTTAGTCTGATGCATGTATCAAGAGATTTTTTAAGATTTTTGTATTTTAAGTGGAATAGTGCAGGCCACGGCAAGAACACTCCTAAAATGTTAACCATCAAATATTTAATGCACATCCTTCTCCACCGCTATAAATCTGTATGTCTAGCCGATAAACAATGATTTAAGGGTCTTGGGTATATAGTATCATTCTCACTGCTGGTTCTGTAGTTCTTTCCTTTGCCTTTGTAGTTCATCTTAATGTGCTGGGCTTGAAGGATAAGTGCTGCTGGGTTTGTGAATTCTCCCTTTCTTCGATGGGATTCTGAAATGCATTTACATACTGTGTGTTTGACATCAGTGATTTATAGAAATCTGTACACTGTATGCATTTAGTAATCTTCAGCCCACGATGATAACATTTTTATGTTTTAAGAACTGAATGACCCATGTGTTGCATGTATAATAATGAAAATACCATTTTCCCATATCAGCAGCTTCCCATCTTTCTCTCTACACAGGTGTGCTGGTCTTACCTGCCTACCTGTCTGCTTACGGACGGCGGTCTTTGGCCCGGGCCGGACGTGGCCTGCGCGTGTCAGAGCTGCAGACCCTGGAGAGTGGCCTGCTGACCACTGCAGTAGACAGCGTTGCTGAACTCAGTGTGTTCCTCCGGCCCTTCCCATATCACTCTGCCTCCCTGCACCACTCCGTATGCCTTTGAGTCCTCGTGTCAGGGTGTCTTTCTGGCTTTAACTCTGACTCTCCCTGAGTGTCTGAACTATGTGAGGACATTGATCCTTTGTGTCTGTAAAGCAACTAAGTGTATTTAGAGATAAATGCTGATAGAAATTAAATACATGTGATAAGTGACACCGCTTGCCTTGTAATTTTCAATTTCTTGTCTCTCCTTGTTGATTTCGTCCTTATCCCTGCTTCCTCCCTCCTGTACTCATTCCCTTCATCTTGATCTCATTCCTCTCTATGCATTTCCCTCTAACTGGTCGACTACCTCTCTCTCCAACAGGTGCACTGGTCATCAACATCTCATATTTTCTGCAGCGCCTAACAACAGTTTCAGGCATAGTAGACAGGCCTCCTTTCCACCAGGGGGCACTTTCCTGGGAGCCAGGGGCTCTGCACACACTGTTTTACTATACTCAAAGAGGGGCACATCATCGAATTTCTCAGTCCCATGTGGTACAGCTGAAGAGTGAAAGGTGAGAGATTGGCACAGTCGTCGCCATACTTTATACATAAACTTTAAGTATAGCATACCAGCTGATAATGCTTATAAATTCCTTTTTCATAGTCTAGCTGATCAAATACAGTATTAAATCATTACATAACTGAGTGCTTGATGGGCTATTACTTACATCTGTGACAAATACATCCTGTGACACAATCATGGAGTATATCTACTGTAGGTTTTTGGGGTTATTAATCAAGGTTTATATTGTGTATGAAGTAATGAATTCTATCAGTGATATCGTGACCAATCTGCAAGCTGCACAA
Organism: Gymnarchus niloticus; assembly: GCA_009936485.2. Taxonomy (NCBI): domain Eukaryota; kingdom Metazoa; phylum Chordata; class Actinopteri; order Osteoglossiformes; family Gymnarchidae; genus Gymnarchus; species Gymnarchus niloticus. Next base: position 7,757,695 of record JAACJT020000086.1, on the reverse strand, counting down.
CATGCAGTCCGAGGTGCTGTATCAACTATTAGTTACATTTTGGGCTCACATAGTAGCTTTGTGGGGTTGGATCTCCAAGGCCAGACTCAGAAGGCATAAACATATGCAAATGTTTTCAAATATAGATGATTATAGCCCAGGGAACAGGAGTTGTTTGGAATGTGTTGGAGTCTTGGTGTTGGCTCTAATTACTATCCATTAATGTAAGGAGTCTGTGTAATAATCTTGTCCTGCTTTCCCCTCTGATTCCCACTGTCCCTGGAGCTGCAGCTGGTACATCTCACCCACAGGCTTCTGTGGCCAACTAGGAGAGACTATGATTAGGATGAGGGAAAACCTTTGTGAAGTTTTTAATACAGGACCTTTTTGTACACGCATTGAATGCTATGACCATGTGACCACAATGACAAACACATAGTCCTTCTTAAATGCATATCTGTCCTATCATAGAGCCCTTCTGCTTTGGGGCTCCCAGTTGACTGAGATGCAATTTATTGGCAGACCAGAGGCATGGCTGCCACCTCTCTCTGAATGGCTTAGGGTGTGCGTGGCCCTAGCAGAACACCGGCATAGCCTAACGGTGGACAGTGGGGATGTGCAGCAGGCTGCCAGGCTGCTGCTCCCCGGCGTTGACGCGGAACCTCGTCCACTCAGGTAAACACCCCACCACTCATTCCCCAGCCGATTATTCCAAATGCATATTTCCGGATCAAGATGTCTGCTTGATGGTTTGTAGAAGACCTCAGACTTTGGATTTCAACATGAACTGTGAAGAACTACAGCAGAATAGAAAGCGAACTGTTAGGGTGATAAACCAGCACAATTCTGACTTATTATTTTAGGGAATTTTTTTTTTGCATTTCAACAGCAAGATTTGAATTATACAACCACTGATTTAAAAAAATAGTCTAGTTTCAGGATTAGTATTGAAAAGCTTTGCTTTAATATGCTCTTCATAATAATCTTATAAGCTCACACTGAAGTGTAATCTTAATGTGTGCTTCATTTAGTGTCTGTTTGGGTCTGAATGTTCAAACAAAGGGATATGTATTTGAAATGCTGATATTCCTGTGCAGTGTGAAATGTGTGCCCTGATGATGGTTGACGAGCACAGCATTCTAATTCGGCTCATGTAGCCTTCTCACGCTCACCCTCAATTAGCACACGGTTAGCATGCTCTGCGGTTTTGGCCCGCCAGTTGCCTCTGGACCTTCACACATTCCATAGGAGGTTATTTTGCCTCTCCTACATGTCTCATCAGCCATGTTTGTTGTGCTCGTGTCAATGTGTGAAGGTGTAAATAGTTTTTTCATGCTTACTTGCAGTGTTGCAGGCAAATGTTATGCAAAGCACATTGGGAAAAGCTCTATATGAAAACTGAACTGAATAGTGGAAGACTATGTAAATTAACTGACTAATTGAAAAGGGCACAACTGAATACACTTCCCTGAGGCAGCTGTGTTGTGCTCTGTTTGATGTTGGCTTTTTATTGGAATCTTGTGTGATTCTAGTGTCTCTTGAGAGAAATGCAAGGGAAAGGTAGAAATGATGTATTTTGCTATTATAAGCTGTTCTATACTAAGAAAATGGTCTGAGGTACCGCTGTATTCATCCCATGGGTTACAGAAACATAGCTACTATTATGCTCTCTGATAAGAGGATTTGTAAAGCCGGGACTATGTAAAGTGCTTTGTGACCGTGCTTCGTGTTAAAAGCACTATATAAATAAAATTGAATTGAATTGATTTTACTATTTTGTGTGTGTCTAGAGCATCCTGAGAGTGTTATCTGAGCATATATCTCTGTAGCTGTAGGAGCACTCAGGTCATGATAAGGTGCAGCATGCATGTCATTACCATGAAATTGTGTCTCTTCCTTCATGTTCGTCTCCTCCATCCACACTCAACCTTATCTTTCTTTCTCCTTATCTTACTCTCGTTCTCCTCCACCTGTCCTCTCTCACTCCTCTCTTTCTCTGGTTTTTGTATTTATTTCTTTTTTTTCCATGCTCTCTCCTTTTACCTTTTACTCCCCTTCTTCTCACTCATCTCTTTCCCTTCCTCCTTTTCTTCTCTCATTCCTCTGCTGGCTTTCTGCTTCAGAGTGGAGTGCTGTCTCTATGCCTCTAAGCATCTGGAAGCTTCCGTGGTGAAGCGAGCATTGTGCTGGAACCTGGCCTTCCGCATGCTGAGCTGCGGCAGGACAGACCTGGTGGACTCGGCTGTGGCTCTGCTCGGTCCTGATGGCATCAACACCCTTGATCTTCAGGTATCTGTGTCGCTCACAGAGGGGCTTTTTCTGGAGGACCAAGGGTTAAACCAAGCTCCATAAAGTCAATCAAATCAGTTTGGGTGGAGACTAAAATGGATGGAGTAAAGGCTGAAGGCTGAAGTGAACATATAATTAAAGAGCTTGAAAGGCCTAATTCTCTGTCTTGAATGTAAGTCTGAGGACATGTTCTTTGTCTGAGCACAAAGAGAAGATATTTGTACATGGATGTTGTACTTAAAAATGCGTAATGCTGTCTAGTGTTTCTGATTTCATCAGCACTGAATTTTTGTACAGTTTTGATGCAATAACCTAATGATTCCAGAATTGTTTGTTGTTATAGTATCAATACCTTGGTACTAAGAAACAGTGTTAATTTCTTGAAAATAATTTGTTTTCATCAATGTTAAAGGTTGATGTCTTGGTATAAAAGAACCAAGGTGTTGATTTGTCAGCATAACAGCCTTGATTTTTTTAGTATAAACTAGTCAAGCAGTGTAGATTTTTCAGTGTAACAGTGTTGATTTCGAAGAGAACTGAAGCCTCATGAAACCCCGATGTCTCACGGTTAGTGCCTAATGGCCGTGACATCCTTGATTCGATGGTATGCGTCTCCACCCAGGGTCTGTCTCCTCTCATGTATTCCTGCGCCTGTGGAGATGAGGCCATGGTCCAAGTGCTGCTCGATTCTGGAGCCTCCGTCAACTTGCAGGTGAACCAGTGTGTGTTTGAGCCGGTGCTGCTATACATCAGAAAAGAAAAAACATACAAGGCAGCATAATGCATCCTGACAGGAAGACAAAGGGCTGCATGATCAGCAAAGCATGAGAGCAGGAAACTGGTGCAGAATGAGCCATGCTGTAAGGAAAAGCACAGTGGTTTGCATGGTGAAATGTTCCTGAACACCACCTCACTTTAGACTGAATTTGCCTTCCACTGCTTATGTTACCCCTGGAGAAATGCTTGCAAATTCTCAGTATCCTATCAGTCAGTCTGTGATTGCATGGAGCTGTAGCAGGTAACATGCTGGACTTGTTACTGCCCCATTATTTGGAAACATCTAAGTAATTATTATGGACATATACCATTTCAGTTCACTAAACTAGGGTTACAGGGCAGCAATGTTGGTCTTTCCATTATGGTGTTTTCAGTTTTGCCTCCTTTTATTGTAGAACATTTGAGTTTATTTCCACAGTACGACTTCGCTTTGCAATAAGAATATTAGCTTGGGCTTAGTTTCCCTTGAAGGAACACGGTCTCTTTGTAGATTTGCAGTTTTCCTTTGTCCTGGCACACAGCACATCTTTTCCTTTGATTGTTTGCCAGGTTCCAGGTTCAGGTCAATCTGCACCATCAGCTCACCCTGAAACACGACACTGGACCGCGCTCACCTTTGCTGTCGCCTTTGGACACACGTCTGTAGCCCAGGTGAAGGATTAGCCTTTGCTCCTCTCCTGAATCAACCCTGACTACACCCTCCACTAACAGGATGCCCCACCTGATGCTCATTTCTTCATCTAGCATTTACAATAACCCAGAGAATCTCTTGAATGAATATAATAAATTGCACTACTGGCAGCTCATATCGATTACTTTGCATGGCATCGATAAGATACAATGTACGTCATACAGAGGTTTCAGATGAGAATCCTAGGCAGGACTGTTGTAGTGCCTAGAACTTTGTGCTGTTTATAGATAAAATTTATTCAGTAGAATTTATGGTCACTTTTTGTTCCATTTAAGGGTGGTATTTGATAGAAACGGACATTTTTTGAAAGAAATTTGGGCACTATTTTAAATTAGTGACATTTGTGAAGGTAGGGTTACAACTTCAGGGTTCAACAGAGTTCAAAGATTAATTTCTTTCTCGGTGGTTCTTTGAAAGGTTCTGATTGCACAGTGAAGGTTCTGATGGCTCTGTGTTCCTACAGCTCCTGCTGGACCGTGGGGCAGATCCCGATGGCTGCATTGGAGATGAGGGAACTGCTGAGACTCCACTACATCTTGCTGCAGCAGCAGGTCTGGGCAGCTCTGGGCCAGCTTTGAGTTTGGGTCTGGTAAATTGCAGGTCCTGAGCGTAGTCCAGTTTGCTGTTAAAAGCTTGACAGGTTCACTCCAACAGCATGTGCAAAATAATTCAACATATGTAATCAGGACGAACTGGAGATCATTTTTATTATGGGTATTGCTTTGGATAAGTTATTCATCTAAGAACCCAAGGTGAAACTTGCTGCATACAATCCATCGTAGATCCCACTCTCTTTGACTGTAGGCATTCAGTATACATACCACACATTCACCGACGAGCCAAAACATTAAAACCACCAGCAACCAGATAGGTACAAATGAGAAAAGGGATGTAAAATGATAGGTACATGGTCACCAGAAATAGTTCTACTGATCGCTCCAGTTTACGTTAGCATCCCGGTGAGCCATGTCTACCCCCTCATGATAAGTGTCTACCCCCATGACATGGGTTGGTTCCACCAGGATATTTCCCATTGCCATATCACTAAGAGTGTGTGTGAGTGGTTTGAGAAGCATGATAGTGACTTCAGTCTACTATCCTGGCCACTGTGTTTGCCAGATGTCAATCCTAATGAACATCTGTGGGATTAATTTGGTCGACAGGTTCAGCATTTGGAACCACCAAGGACTGTTGAGGCTCTGTGGGAAGCTCTGGTGTCAGCATGGTACAGCATCCCAGTGGCCTCATTGAATCAATACCTCACCACATATCAGGAGTAAGGGGCTGTATTTGTCAACTTTTGTAGCCTGATGTCACTGTCATGCCCCTCAAACCATTCACGCACACTCCTAATGACATAGCAAAGGGATTTACCCTGCAGGAACCAACCTATGCCATCGGGGCAGACACTCATCATGAAGGGGTGGATCTGGTTTATTGGGATGAATAAGTAACTTGGAGCTTGTACCTTTATAGATGCACCATCTGGCTGTGGCGAAGAGTCAATTGTTCTGTTAGGGGGTGGTTTTAATGTTTTGGCTCATCTGTGTATGCAAATATACCTCATTTTATTGATGAGGCTGTCAGTTGAACCATGGAGAAAGTTCATCAACCCATGGTGGAGGCCTAGTAACCTACAGAGGCAGTCGTCAAGTCTATGGAGACATTTTATTGACACATGAAGGCAGTCCATTAGTCTATGGAGGCAGCCCATGAGCTCATAACTAAGACTTGTCTGTTAAGCTATTTTTTTTTTTGCATGGTTTAGTGAACCTTCATTCTCAGTGAATTCGAATCCTTGGCCTACGCTTGCAAAGTGTCATAGTGGTGCTCAATGCATTCCCCTGAAGAACCTGCCATATTTCTTGCCTACTCAGGATGCTATCCACTGGTCTCTCTGCTGCTGGAGAAAGGCGCCGATCCTCTGTGCGGAACCTCCTGCACTGTTGGGGGCGGTGCTTCTCTACGGGGCACGACAAGTGCTTTCTCCCTGGCAGCAGCACATGGCCATCAGTGAGTGCATCCACTGACACTAACTCACTACTGTCCAAATCTACTCAGGGTCGCACACATCAACATATATTTCCGTATATGTGCAAAGTCACTCCTAGTGAAAGTGTAAATGCACTTTAGCATATGTGAGTGTGAGTAGAGGGGTGGTGAGTCAATATGCATGTTGTTGCAGGACGGTCCTATGGACTCTGCTCTCTACCATCAACAGCGACATAGTGTCCTTGGAGGACATGCTGGAGGAAGGCTTAGTGTCGAGAAACAACGGGAGGCCGCGATCAGGGAAAAACAAGCGCATCCGTCAGCGTGCCCTACAGGGGGCACTCTACCACAGTGCTGAGCATGGTTTCCTGGACATTGCCATGCAGCTCAGACATCGAGGTAGTGATGGCTTCTATCTTCTAGGTTTCAAGCTCAAGTTCAAATTTCTGGTGAAGTGTGTCTTGTTTACAAACTTTGTGTAAAATGTAATTAAATACAGTTATGCAGGGGCTATATGACAAAAACCTATTTTAATTCCAGACATAATGCTGGACTCTTTACTGTTTAGCGGCATATACTCATATGTAGCCTTTTTAGGACCCTGAAAAAAAGCCATAACCTCAGGTGACTACAGATATGCCTAACTAATATATACATTGATGTGCAAATGTTACAGTGAGTCAAATTAATAATTAAATGAATGATTCATTAATACAAATTCATTTCATATTTACTTATTTTTTAAAAGAGCGAATATTTCAGTGAGGTTTATTTGACTGTCCACTAGAATTTAAAAATTTATATTGAAAGCGGAATATAGAATGCAGAATTAAGTGTCTCAAGGTTAGTATTCACCATCTGAAGGCACAGTTGCTAACATACAGAGGCCAGAATTATTGCCTTTCTTGACCTTGTTAACTGTATTGCAAATCCAACATGCCTTGAGTATACTCTGTCTTTGTGTTCACCATGTATTTACCTGACTATTCCTTCACTATCATGAGTTCATTACTTACGATGGTAATAGTGTAGCTTAGCTACTCCATTGACTTACCCTGACCATGTCGCTGCCCTGACAGAGAACGTGCCCTGGACACTGCACTCGTGGCTCCAGTGCCTAAGTACCTCCTTCTCCCAGCAGTGCTGGGAAGTGATGCACAGCCTTCTGGGAGATTATCCCACTCGACAGGACATATACAGCAAAGAGTTGGTGTGTGAGGGACTGCCACTTCTCTTCAACATCCTCAAAACCTGCCAGGTGTGGCCACACCTTAGACAGAATGGCACATATTGTTTTTTCAAAGAAACAATCTCATGTTTCTGTGACATTAGAGACAGCTTCAGCAGCCATGGAGCAACCTTCTGAGATTGTATTACCCAACTTGGCTGCTGTGCATTTCCATTTCTGATGTCTGCCTTCTCTATTTCAAGAGCGAGTCTACGGTGCATCAGCTGGCTGCCATCTTGTCCAGCTGCTATGGTCCTTATCCTGTTCCTCCAGTACATGAGGGTGTGTCTAAAGCTCACACACCTCTAGGTATGCTAAAGACACACCGCTAACAAACAGATGCCATTGTATATACTGTACCTACGACACCTCCCAGCAAATCTCGCAGGTTCACAAAATACAACCTGATAAACCCCTCAGATGCAGTGAACATCTCTAGCAAAGATCAAATATATGCTTTTCAGACAAATATCTCAAATATACCTGACACAACTCTAACAAGTCTCTTAAACTATGGCTGACACCTCATTTGAGACTGCACTTTTGGAGTTGGGTTACATTAAATAGGTATAATTGGACCCTGATAAGATCACAGGAACTGAAATATATGGTAAATCCACATACAGCTTTTCACATACTCGTATATTATATAATTCAATAATTGTATATGTATAATTCAATATATATAATTTCAATCGGTGACCTGATCTTGGAATGTCTTCTGAGATATGTCAAATGGAAATTGTCACCCCCCCCCCCCCGCTGATGCCACCTCTTTTTCCTGGTGTCCCCAGACCCTGTCTTCCTGAATAATAAGGAAATGTGTGACATCACCTTCCAAGTGGAAGGTGAGCCATTCTATGGCCACAAGGAACTGGTGTCTTCAGCCTGTCCAGGGTAAGAAAGCACCTTGTCTTTGGGTTTAAAAAAAAAAATTGAGAGATTTATTGATAACTACGGAAATCAGATCGGATTCATTCTTCATTCTAATTGTTAATTTAAAAATAATTTAATACATGCATTTTGCCAAACTGTGGGTTAGCAGTATGGGGAAATGTTAAAAAGGAACTTTATCTCTGGAAAAGTCAATGGCAAAAAAGGCCCATGTCCCCGTTAAAAACAGCAGACTGTGAAAATGTGGAAAAAAGTGCACTGAATTATAACTGACTTACATAACCGAACATCTTAAACATCTGAGGCTTCTTACGTGACAGAAGTCAAAGCTAAAAAATCATCTGGTGCCTGACGGTGGTTCTAAAAATGGAGTCTTTCTGTTAAGCTATGCATGTGAACTGCTAACAGCAGCTGCCCAGCTTACAACCCATAAACTGGCTAAGAAACACACGCCTTTGTGTTTCAGGCTGGAGAAGCTGATCAGTGACGCATCTCCATGGAACTCTGGCCCAGTGGAAGTTCCTGACATCAAATACACTACCTTCCAGGTGAGCCACCGGCGGGTGGTGTAACCTGGAGCTGTCTTTCTGCACAGAACCAGCATACACAGCCTTAATGTAATTTTGTAAACATTATTAAATTATCCAGTAGAACCTCAAATACATGCAGTTGACTGCAAACAAGAATGATCGCCCAGCTCAGGGTGAGGCACGGAAAAGGACTGTCAGGTAAAACAAGACTCCTGTGAAAGAGCTTATGAGTCAGTCTTTACAGTGCATTGTGGGTGCTTTTCTTGACAGCTGGTGATGCAGTACATATACAACGGGGGGGCTGAAGCCATCCATATAAGCAAGCAGGAGGCCTTGGAGGTATGGGATCTGTAGGCATTATTATATAAAAAACACTTTGTTGAAGTTGCTGCTGTAGCCGTTGCAGATGGCAAAACATTTTGATGCAGGCTAACAGCATAGCTGCAGATATAGACATAAGTTGAACAGATCGATGCAGATATTTACATTGGTATCTCTGTAGATATCACTAAAGATTTTGCAGACAGCATGACTGTAGGCTCATGGGTTAAAGACACTGGTGCATGCTAAGGACATTCCCTGCAGTTTTCCCTGTAGACATTTCCTCTAACAATATTCCGGGCTAAAAAGGGGAGACATGACTGAAAATGATATTTCCTACTGCGAGAATGTCTCCAGTTGGGAAAGTGAGTAGAACCATGTGATTTATGGGTGGCCACAGAAAGGTAGTTTTACTGTGGGCTGGATTTCCCTTGTCAGTTATTAGCGGGGCTCAGGAACAAGGACAGCACAATAGGGGAAAGACAGAAACAAAAGGAACCATCTCAAGACTACGAAAGAGAAACTAAATTTGGGTGTGGTTTAGAGACAGCGGCTCCCTTGAATACTGGAAGAAACTAGAGCAACCCTGGAAGACCACTCCACACACAGGGAACCTGGGAGGTGTCAGGCAACAGTAATAGCCCTTGTGCCACCATGCTACTGTTGCAGTTGTCAGTGATGTTGATTTCAGGGGCAGATTGTGCTATCATGCTGTGATATTGCTGCAGATTTGATTCTCACATAGACTGTAATAGATCTACTACTGACATCACTATTAGATGACATCATCACAGAAGGTTTTATAGACATTGTTGTATGTGTGGATGTATATGAGTTCTAGGTGGTGTTTTAAGATCAGTAGACAATGGCCGTTGCTGAGCTGTGAATATGGTCAACAGGTAGCAACTGAAATGGATGATAGCTTGATACTGTTGTCTCATTATTGCTGCATGGTTAGGGTTATTGTATCATAACTGGTCATAGCTGTAAGAGCTTCAGTACAACAGTAACTGAACACTTATAATACTTCTCATAACTGTATATATAGTTACTTAACAATGGCTATGGCATAAAGTGTGGCTTGCTTGATGGATTCATTCTTGAGGTCTTCCCTATGGCTGCTCATGCCAGGTTCTGCATGCAGCTCATGTCCTTGGCCTTAACACCCTGAAGCAGCAGTGTGAGGCGCTCTGCTCCAAGAACATCTACCCATCTAATGCAGCTAGTGTCTATCGGCAGGCTAAGGTGGGGAAGCTCTGTCTGTTTCTCTATGTCTGTGTCAGACAGGGCGCTTGCTTTAGCCAAATGATCCTTGCCTATAGCTTCATTCATTCAATATTTTCTTTGTGCGTAAGGTTAGCATCATCGTGGGTGATTTGAAAGGTACTCTTTTTTTTTTTTTTCTTCATCCTCTACCTGCTTTAGAGGTTTTATTTTTCTCTGTAACGTCTTCTGGTTTTTCCATACTCATTTTTAAAGTTAATTTCCTTTAATGATAAGCTGATAATGATTGTTAACATGTACACTTGTGATGTTATGGGATGGTATACGATGTGTGTCCAACATAATAATAACTTGAGTCATACTGAAGCGTTGAAGGGGAAAGCTTTGATCCAGCTCTCCTGCACTTCCTCAGGCGGACCAGGCCGCTGAGTTGAAGATTTTCTGTGAAGGCTACTTTCTGAAGAACATGGTGGCCCTGCTGGATGTCAGCTCCTTCCGGCGCCTCCTATTAGCTAGTGAGGACAAAGACAGCCTGGGCAAGGCCCTGCTATACACGCTCACTGCCCGCATGCAGGCTCTCAACCAGCCAGCTACCAAGGAGACTATGGTGTAGAGTGCCACCTGCTGTCCTCAGAATTACATTGCACAGTGCAGAGTGAGAAGCCTCTGTACTTCTGCAGGCTAGGCACATGATTCAGCAGGCAAGTTTTGATATATAACTTTATTAATGATCAAAATTTAAGTCAGTCGTCAAGCGTAAGTGGACCAGTAAAGGTAACAGTTTATGAGCCGCTAATAATAGAAAGTAAATTTTTGTTTCTTTGTTATTTATTTGCAGTTTCACAAAATGTTTTATTTCCCACTACGAAAGCACGGCGTTTACAGTCATAATTTGATTCATTCACAAAACTACCTAACAAAGTCTTTTGAAAGCTTCATATTCTTCATTAATTAAATTGAATGCACTTAACTAGCCTATACCCTTCAAAAATGATTTAGTAACTTCCTCACTGAACTTCACATTGCTAAACCTGAGTCACATGCTATGTGTGGTGCAAATCTAAGCCGTTCTAAACACGGCCTTCAGTCCAAAATACAGACTCTTTTGTCTTTAATGCAAAAGTAAAACAAAACGATCCACAACAGCTTTCTGAGTTCTTTCTGCAGAAGTAAATGACTTTACTGTTCACGTTGTTGAGACATATCTGTCTGGTTCCATAGAGACCTTAGTAGTGAAAATGCATGCTTGTTGCAATGATCTGAGCAACTGAATGAGAGTTGAATGACTTTCTCCATTTGAGGGAAGAATTAGTTATTAGCAGCCCCCTCTAGTGGGCACAGTTTCATATACGGTATTAGTAAGAATTTAGTTCCACTCTTCACAGTCTTGCAGGGATGGTATTTCATAAGAAGGATACTTTCCATGATCCACCTGCAGATGCAGGGTGGGATTCTGGTGGTGTCCTGGACCACCAGCTTTTGTCTTGACAGTGTGGGATAAAAACATGATACGTATGTGTCTTTGACAAGAGTGGTACTGAAGGCCAGTGGCTATAGGGACTTAAGTCTCTCAGAAAGCCTCTTATGCAGTGTAGTGAACCACTGCTGTATCACTGCCTTGACCTCCCTTGTTACACTGCCTCCCAGGCACCCTGAGAATATTACTGTACCTTCGACAGGTAAGTGTATCTGATCTTCGCAATCATAACCCCCAGCAGTTAATGACATGCAGAAGTCAGACCAAATCAGACCTTTAGAAGCATCAGAGACTCTCAGGCAGGTAAATGTAAGAATGATGTGCACATAGCGTATACACATAGAAACATGTGGACAGATGCATGTAAAAGTACACACAGCTATAGCCACCAGCCAGGCAAGCGTTCTCACGTGCTCATACATATCTGTTCATGCATTTATGCATGCATCTGTACAGCTGTCTTAAGACTGTGCCACTATATCTCCAGAGCTGTTCAGACAGTGGTAATCACACATAAAGCTCAATCCATTGTTGTTATGTTGTGTACGTCCAATAGATATAAATATCATTATTATGAAAAAAATCTTGCTCAGAACTAGAACTGACAATCAATGGTATCATTCTGTGAATCATAGAAATAATTATATACATAATAATACTAACAATGGCAGTGCATTAATTGAATACAAAAGAGGGAACCACTATTTATGGTCTTTACAGCATATGACATGACGCATAACACGTAATTTGGCTTTGACTTCAGCCATGCTATGCATTTTGTGTATAAATGTGAGCAGTTACATACCTGTGTTTTCACTGAAATCATGTGCAATGCTTTGATGAACATAGTAATGCTTTACCTCCTTTTTTGTATTTTTCCTCCATAACATTTTATTTTCTATAACTGTGAGGGAATGTTTATATTTTATTCTGTAAAATATTGTAATTAAACAGTGCGTTTGTTTAAATTATGGTTTATCTCGGGTCATTGCATGCCTGTCATTTGCCAGGTTTGTGATGGTGTATTTTTTCCGGTTTCTTTTTTAGCATGTGTATATATGACTCACGGTGATTCAGATGGACTTGTGAGAAGTGGCTGCCGTATTCAGAACCAACGGGGACATTCACTAGCTGTCACACAGCGATGACAGCAGAGTCTGGAAATCACATGGTCTTTCCAGCGGTCTTTTTGGGAAAGTCAGCATATGTCCCATCAATGACTTACTTAAGCAGTACAAGCAAACATTTAGTCAAAACCTATAATCAGTACTTATAAAACAGTTTGGTCTTGAATTTTCATTAGTTAAAGTATGTTTCTATGGGGTTTTACCAAAAAGGAACCATTCAGTAACCCCACTTGTCAGAAACTACACCTTAATTATTAACTAGAAACTAAGCTAGAAAGTTTTGTGTCTCCTCTTAAGGGTGCACCATCATGTCCCCCCTCCCCAAAGCCTACCAGCTTTGAGGCAAAAGACAACTGAATAAATGAGAAAAACTGCTCTTTACACTGACCATAGCTGGTACAGACTGACAGAGTAGTGCATTCTTACACACAATGGCCCACACTGGCTGACAGTACAAGCAGATGTACCCTTACAGAAAAATACATGTCAAATTTATAGTTTCATATGTGAAAAATGTTTCCACGTGAAAAAAGTCACCTGTAATTATATTTTTACACGTTAGATGAAATTTTCACATATGAAAATAAATGTGAAAACATAAAGAAGAAACAAACTTACATATATGAACAAATCCTAAAATCACGTGTTTTTAATCACGTATGATTTCAGGTTTCACATGTTAAATTTTCACGTGTTTTTTCTGCAAAGGAAGGCTAACACGTGCTATTATAACCAAATGTAGGCTAACACACTCTAAATAGGCAGATGTAGGGTAACATACACTAATATAGGCAGATGAAGGATAAAACAAGCTGATATTGGCAGACGTGCTCACACAGTCCCCCAAAAAAGTGTGGACGTGATAAATATTAACTGACACATGACGACGAAGAATAACACATGCTGGCATAAACCAACAACAGATTGTCACAAACTAACATCTGATGAAAGAAAGTAAATTCACAGACAACAATGAATCTTTTTCATTTCCATTATAATTTTATCCCAAAACTATTTTCACTATATGATCAAAACTAGTCAATTGGTATTGCACTTTATCATATTGTGGACAGGAGGCCGACAGAGGGTAACACAGTGGTTTACTGTCAAGAGGCATACTTAGCTCCACAACGTTAAATCAGGGAATCACCAGGGGGTTAATCTGAGGGGCAGGACCAACACACAGAGGCAACATCAATGACCAGACTGCGGCCAACAGGAATGGGAAGCTCTCTTAAAGACAAGTAATGAGGGGAAAACGCAGGTGTGTTCCATTAAGACACACTGGGGAAACAGAAGGAGCAGCGAGGCAGGGGATGACACACTTGGACAAAGCATTACAAATTAAATAGAGCCAATATAAACATTAATATATAACACTGTACTCTTCATGAAAAATGACAGTTATTCTGTGTAAAATATTTATTCAATGATTATTTATTGCATTGAATGTGCTTTTTGGCAAATCAGAACAAGACAAAAAGACACCTGCAATGCTCCCATAATTTCATTTTAGCTGTGAAATTGGAGTTGGAATTGGAATTGAATTGGAATGGTAGGAAGTTGAATTAAATTCAATGAAACGCTGAACAATTCTATGTTTTGTGGTTTTCCTTAGTAGTGGCAATCAAAATTAGAGAATAACTTAGAATTTCCTAAATTTCAAAATCACTGCTTATATGTACCTGTTTGAAGTAATCCTAACTGGAATAGAAGGACAGTTTTTTAAGCATATTTCATAATTTAAATATAATGTAAAGCACAATGTAAAAAACATAAATGAGAAATTTGAAGAACCCTGATCAAAATTAGAGACCACTCTCAGGTACCTCCTAGTTATGGGTGTTAATCTTGGACCTGGTGCTAATTTCCTTAATTATCTGACAAGCCCTATTTATCTGGCAACACTCCTAATTACTTTGCAAGATAGCGATCCTCTCTAAGGTGACTGATACCCTGCGGCAGCATGTTGACCAGATGAAGGCCAAAGGAATAACCCTTTCTGCCACTGCAAGAGAAGTTTGTCGCTCTAAGTCTGTGATTTTGAGAATCTTGCAGCATTACAATGACATTAATTCATTTAAGTTCCCCAAATATGCTAGCTGTCCACGTGAGACAAATGTACGAGAGGACAGGATAATGTGGAAACTCTCAATGGGGAATCGGTTCAACACTCCAGTTGGAATTGCTCACCAGTTCAGCGCTGAACAGAGTAAGGATCTGTCTCGGCATACAGTATCTCGCCGTTTAAGACAATTCGAACTGAAAGCCCACTCTGCAGTGACCAAGCCTCTTATCAGCAGAAAGAATCAAAAGGCTAGATTAACCTTTGCTGAGGAGCATGTTGTGTAGACAGAGGAGAACTGCTCCAAAGTTCACTTTAGTGATGACAGCATATTTAATTTGAGGTCCAGTGGAAAACTTTATGTTCAGCGTCAAAATGGGGAAAAACTGAATCCAAAGTGCGTAAAGAAGTCAGTTAAAATTTGGAGGAAGAGGCGTCATGGTATGGGGGATGTTTTCAGCAGCAGGAGTTGGGCCTCTTATACAGTTACATGGCAGGGTGACTGCAAATGTTTATCAGAACCTCCTTCAGCAGCGGTTCCTTCCTGCGAGCATCTCCCAATCAGCCGGCAATTTTCATGCAAGACGATGCCCCCTGTCACACTGCAAAATGGGTAAAGCAGTTCCTTGAAGATTTTCAATATTGAAATAATGAAATGGGCAGCCAAGAGTCCAGATCTAAACCCCATCGAGAATCTCTGGAAAATCCTTGGCGACAAAGTTATGGCTAAGAAACCCAATACAGTTACTGAGCTGTGGAAGAGACTGGAAGAAGACTGGACCAAGATCAAACCAGAGCAGTGTGAGAAACTAGTGATGTCCTGCTGGTGGAGATGTGCTGAAGTCATTCAAAGCAAGGGCCTCTACACTTCCTACTAATTACTGAAAGCTCTAATCCTCCAAAAATTTTAGTTGTAATCTTCTTTTCTGCTACAATGGTTACTGTTCTCTAATTTTGATCAGTTTTCCACAAAATAAAGGTTTTTGTTGAAGTGCCTTGATTATATTGTAAAACATGCTAATAGAACAGTGATATACCCACAGTTAATATTCTTTCAAATTTTGAGCAATGAAGAGTAACAATATTTCAGAAAAATCAAGTGCTCATAAATCCACAAAGGATTACTTGAACAGAAATATTGACATTTATTAATGCAAGTTATTACATAAAGTGGAGCAAATGTTTATTGCTTTGCTTTCTTTTGTAATGCATGATACCTCAAACCCCAAATAATGAGCAATTTTTATTGATTCATTAATATCCTTGTATTGATTACATTGTCTCATTAATATATTTTCACTTTTATTGCACCGAATTATCACTACCTGTTCAAATTTCACATCACTACATCTGTCCTCAGGTCTAAATATCTTGCCAGTGACACTGAATATGCATTCTACAGGTGCAGATGAGGCGGGAATGGGTAGGTTTTGGGATGTAAGTCTGAGCAAGCAATGGAACCGAGATACTTTTTAAAGTTGGATGTTTTTCGGTTGGGTGCATGAACAGTTCAGGCACAGTGCTTACAGACTGCACTGTGAAGTTCACCAAAATGATGCTACACTGAAGTCTTTGCAGGTATTTTAGAGCTGTCATCCATTTTCAATTTAATTAGGATTCCAGGTCTCAATTTCAATATTTCAGTCCAGAGTTCATGTACAAATCAGGTTTTCAAAACAGTCCAAGGTTATACACAAAAAGTAATCTGAATGTCAGTAAAAATCATGTCAAAGTCAAACTTCCATACCCTAAATCATCAGTTTCACAATTTCGATATAGACAGAGATCATGACCAATGACTGGGTGTGTTCTTGGTAATGTATTTTTAATCATATTCAAAACAACATAATTATTCTGGACATGTGAAGATTGACAACGAAAAAAAGCAAGTTATATTATGTTGCATAATTTGTAATACATAAATTATGATTTACTGTTTATAAAATGTTTCTCTTTTTATAAAATACTTAATATTGCATTTTAAATATTTAGAAATTCAAGAGAACCTGTTAGAAGTGTAATTTCTTGGAATTTGAGTTTGATTTCCTGTAACTCCTATAGAGCAGGAAGGAATTCCAGATTCAATTCTAATTCCTGGAGGTGAATTGGAATTTGCCATGCATTCTCAATTCAATTCAATTCATGAATGGTCCCAACCCTGGTATTTAGGCTTCCTTGATGAAAAAATTAATAAATATATATTGAATAATTAAATCACGTTACAATCAGAATAAAAACTATACATACAAAAATAAAATTCCACTAGTAATGTTCTTTTTCAGTACAGGTGTCACAAATGCTACCAGTCAACACTTCTGCAGGCCCCGTCTCATTTTACTATTAGACCTGTTGACTATTTCCTAATTGGCCAAGACTAAGGACCTGTTGAACTGTGTCTGCTCTACCGAGCTTTTACGAGTATTATGCCTGACCTTGTTTTGTATTGGTCTTTTGGCTTTTGCCTGGTGTTTTCACTCTAATCTCATTTGAGTGACCTGATTTTGTATGCTAGCCTGCTCATTGAAATTACAACCGTGGAATACATTTTGATATTTCTCTGTCACTGTAAAGGACCTTTGGACTGATTCATTAAAGTTGGGTATCATACTGCAAATTTTATAAAGGCTAAGACTGCCTTATGAAAAATAGTAGCTAAATAATAAAAGATGGTGGAGTGACCCAGGCCAAAAGTTCTATAAAAACATTTGTCTATACATTCATCTTCCATAACAACTTATGGAACTTAAGTTGTTATCAAGTACAGAATCAAGGTGAACATGAAACACATCCCAGGAAGCATAGGGAAAAAAAAAGATTGGTTGATATCATCCATCCATCCATCCATCCATCCATCCATCCTTCCATCCATCCATCCATCCATCCATCCTTCCATCCATCCATCCATCCATCCATCCATCCAAATGCTTATCCTGGTGAAGGTCACAGGGGGCCTGGAGCTTATCCAGTCAGCACAGGGAACAAGATACACCCTGGCTGGAATAAATTCCAAGGAAAGGCAAAATCTAATGTAAAATGTAAAACAAAATGACATATTTAATATTATAAACATTATGATTATATATTAGAGGCTTCAGTAATTGACCCTCAAAGTAATTAATACCATGTAACCTAGTAGCATACCTGGGTCCTTTCACAAATTCCTTAGAGCAATAAATTCCACAGTACCTCAGTTAACAATAAAATTCAATGATTTAAACACAGAACAATGAGGAAAGTCAAATTAGTTCAGAGAGCTGTAACTAGAAGGGGGGATTCTGCGACATTGGACTCCACTTGTCTTGAAAGGTCACCATGTTCACACCTTCATTTGTAGCCCAGTCCAGTCTGGCTGATGTGACAGTACAGGGTCATAGAGAAGCACATGGCCAGGACCTGCTTGGTACCATGGAAAGACAGATCTAGAGTAAGACCACACCACTTGAGACCCCTGAGGTGCCAGACCTGAAAAGAACTTGAACATGATGGTGATATTTATTGCAAATCACCATCTTTGTATATAAACACCACATTTAATGGAAAATCTATGCTTTGCTCAAAGTGCTTCTGCATTTACTACTTGGCAGCGGGAAATCTCCTCTTCCTAGTTATATGCAATGTGAGTGGCCAAATGACACATCACGTACCACGTATCAGATTTCACCTTCATATGTGATTCACAGTGACTTAGATATTATTTATAGTGGATGCTTAAGGAGGATGTGTTGGATGCCATTTGAAAATCATTGATAATATTATGATCTTAATAGGAACATATGGAAAATGCATTCCTGATTCCCGATTGCCCTATGGCAACTGGTTTGGTTTTTATATAAGATCTGGTATTATGACATTTAAATTGTAAAGTGGCTCTCTGCATCACCATCCCTCATTGTTTAGTTAAAGCTTAGTTACTGAGTTGCAAGAAAGAGTTGAAGCACTATAATAATTTTTTCTTATTAAAATTATATATTGTCAACAAGAATGCTTGGGTTTTGAAAATGATGAGCATATGTATTTCTATTTCACCCCATAAACCACACCCTATACCTTGAATTAAGGCAAAGGCACTATAGATTAATATGATCAGACCTGGAAATAATGTAAAAGTGTTAGAGAAGGATTGGTGTACCTCAATTATGCACATGATGATCATGATGGCACCAATGGTCAGGAAATTTTCCTCAAAGTTGTCCTTTACCTTGGCGTAGCAGCCCTTATGGGGGTGGGGTGGGGGAGGGGGCATTATTTCTTAAAAGTCCAAATAAAAAAAACTGAAGTATCTCTCTTAGTATCTTAGTATGCAATGCATCGAATTTGCACACCTACTAGTCTATACACTTTATATAAGCTAAACATGTTTTACTTCTCAATTCACATTGAACAGGATGCACATAAGAAAACACCTAAAATTTTGGACTTCCAAACTTCAAGATGGTTTTAAATTTTGCACTCTTTTTACAGTGCACAGTAGTTATATCTATTAATCTATATATGCATAATTCAATTTAATTCAATTTGTTTACTTATAAAGTAATTTTAATAAGTGGTAAGGAGAAACTCAAACAGTTAGAAGAAGAAACGTTAGGCAAAACTGGACTTGAAGGAAGCTTGTCCTCCTCTGACCAGCACATGCAGGACAGGATCATATGATATCATACGATGGACATATAGTCAGAGGGTGGAAGAGTACAGGTACGCAGAGGGATAACTGGCAGGCAGGCAAGTAATCAGGCAGATGGGCAGTGAGGAGGCTCAGGGAGGTGGTGAACAGGGGGGGAGAAGCACAGGTAGGCCAGCAGACAAACAGGGGGCTCCCTTGTATCTGGACCTCACAGTGGATCACCCTGGGGGGGGGCTAAGGATGGTGCATGAGCAGGTGTAGAACAGAACAGTAACAATGTGAAACAGCAGTGTAGTATAACATGAAAGCAAGAACACTCAGGCAGGACTATGTATGGAAATTTGTAGAAATCTCCCTATCCTCCTCTAAGTATGATGTGTGTGGGAACTGTGATCAATGCTATGACAAATCCAACAATGGTTACTGAATCCAGAAATGCAGGCAATCTTGAGATATTCATATGATTCCCATCTCGCAAACACTTGGTGGACATAACATTAGAGATTCTAATAAGCCAGCTTCCTGAATTAAATCTGGCCAAATGAGGGTTTAAAAAAACCTTTCTGTGGTAGAGGATGAAGTATATGTAGATATGGAAGATGCACATCTAAGAACCAGATCACTCAAAAAAGAATAACAGATCATCAAAAATTTTATAATTCAGGAAAATTCAGTTTAAAATCTGAAATTGGATGTTATTTTTATGCACCCAAACCTGTCTGGTGGTACAGTACCTTTTCCCAGTTGTGTGGATTATCATTACAAGAAGATTGGCAACAGGAGATAGGGACATTTTCTTGCCAGTCAGATTGATTATGGATCCCACAACACTGCAACTGCAGGCAACAAAATCAATATGCAATGTGATGTCCGAGGGGAACTAGAGTTATTCATTCCAGCTGTGGA
Organism: Gymnarchus niloticus; assembly: GCA_009936485.2. NCBI lineage: Eukaryota > Metazoa > Chordata > Actinopteri > Osteoglossiformes > Gymnarchidae > Gymnarchus > Gymnarchus niloticus. The sequence continues at coordinate 7,737,574 of JAACJT020000086.1, read as the reverse complement.
TGGGAGTTTGTCCCAATGTTCATGGGGAAGATGCAGAATTTGCATCTTGCGTTGTTTGGGAACATTATGTGGAAGTAGAGCCTGTACCATCAGAAGTGACTCGCCATTTTCTATTCAAATTCTGGCTAAAAAGCAAATAATCATTCCTAATCTTACCATGAGCATCTGAGTATATCAAGAGGATTTAATTTTTTTTTATTAATTATTAATAATATTAATGATTTCTACAAAATGATATACATTCTATTAATGTTTACAACTGCCTATTCACATTACAAATTAGGAATTATACAGGAAACAATGAAACAGAGATTCAGTCTGATAATATATATAATTAAATGCTTGCTTGTTTTATTCATCTTATATGGGTTTGAAATTGAACTGTTAAAGTCTGGCCAAAGCAAGTCATTTTAAATCATAATCTTTAGCACTTACTATTTTCTGGATGTCATCCCAGGCATCAGTTTCATTCCCTGTTTTCCGTGATTTTTTTGAATTATGCAGGCTTTCATGTAATTCATCTTCAATGTGTTTACCAATCTGCACAAGTAAAGACAATATGACAGTCAGTTGCAATACAATCGCCTGCAATCAGGATTGACATATTTTCAAGCATGGTTTTGAAAATAAAATTGTTGGGAATAATTTTGGGGAAGCCACTAGTAGTTACAGAAAAATATATAGCCTACAGATTCCAGAATGCACCTAAAAAAATGATATATATATATATATATATATACTATATGGATGAAAGTATTGGGAGACCAGTTAATAGGGGGGTTCACATACTTTTAGACTTGGGTAATTGAGCCATATTCATTGTTGAGACAGGTGTATAATTAAACACACAGCCATGCAATCTCCAGAAACAAACACTGGTGGTTAATGACTTTCAATGTGGCACCATCATAAGATGCCACCTTCCCAACAAATCAGTATTAAATTTATGCCTTGGTTAACTGCAAGTGAAGTGATTGTGTTGTGAAAACTACTATAAACAACATGAGTTCAGTTGTAATATAACAGGCCACACAAACAGAAAGGGACTCAATACCCAACCTCACTGATGCTGTTGTGGCTGAGTGGCAGCAAATCCCACCAATGATATTCAAACACCTAGCGTTAAGCTTTTCCCAAAGAGTGGAGGCAAAGGAGGACCAACTTCTTATTTATACCTTGTTTTTGGAATGAAATATTGCAATATCTCATTCCAAAACCAAGTAAGGTTTAAGTAGGTTAAAAAATATTAAGATACAATGAAACCAAAATCAAAATAAACATTTAAGCATACATAGCACGCAGCACACCTATTCAGATTTGAAAGAAAGTTTGATATTCTTATTCTATTTTAGGGACCCTAATGGAGTTTTCCCCCTTAAATTATAAGCTAATACTGGAAACACCAACAAGAAATGAGCTGAATTTTGGATAAAAGCCAACTATAACACATATATAGGTGTCACTGTGACTCTGTGGGTTGTATTAGTGCTTAACACCTCCAGGGTTTGAATTCTGCTTCTGCTCTGTGTATATGAAGTTTGTATAATCTCCTGGTGCTCTGTGGGTTTGATACCACAGTACAAAGACATATAGGTAGGCTTACTGGTGTTTCAAAATTGTCTGTCATCATCAGCTCAAATTCCTGTTTTGTATCTTCCATATGTGAATAAAAAAAATAGCTGAGCAATTTTTTAACCATTTAAACTGCTTTTTCTAACATAACTAATGTATTATGTATCTGGGTGTGGAGTAAGCAAACGTAGCCACCTTACCTTCTGCTCATACAGCAGCAGAAGACAGGCCACCGACAGCTCAGCCATCATCAGGATGAACAGCAGGATGAAAAACTGTAAAACCGAAGTATCATGAAGACTAGAATCTCAGCAACAGCAAAAGTAATGTTAATAAAGCAATGAGACATATTGTGCTTCACATACTCAAAACCAGACAAATATGGGAGATTAGAAATAAAGTCAGTGTAGCAGAGCCTGACAGAAAGGAAACAGTGGCATCGAAGTGGAACGAAGGCCAAAAGAAATGAGAACCTGAGAGGTGAAGTACAGAGAAACAGAACAATGGAATGGAAATAAAACTGAGATAATACATCACAAAGTCAGATCAGTCTACTATATATCCTTTATGCTCACTCACTGCATCTGAATCCCACCTTTCACCTTGCAGATGGTTGGCTCATAGGATGGTTCCACATAATCATTTCTGCTGAGACTGGGAGGGTTACATGAATGGCCAGGCAATCGGCTGTTATCCTGGTTTTGCTTGGCACCTTTTACAGTTGTCTTTTTGGGATCATAATAGAGAGAACTTATTGGAGGGATAGCAATTTCCAGCTGCCTTGTAAATGACAGCCGAACCTCAGAATGAACCGGAATTTGTAGCCTTAGAAAGATAGTTCTGGTCTCACATGCCTGGCACACTACGACTGTAAATCCTCACTAGGAGAAGAAGTAGGATGATGATGATGACAAACAGATGGAAAGGACATTAGTTAAATTATAATCTAGACTGAGCAAGTGACACTAAAAATATTTCAGCATTATGAAACATCAGACACAGGATAGAGTAACCAGTGGGGTGAGTCCAAAAGCACCCAAAGATAGAGCAGAACAAGGCCAAATATAACCGCAAGCAGTTATGGGTGAGTTCAAGCACACAGTACAACAGAGACAACATGCACCCTTGACTATAACAAAAATGAATTGAAAATTAATTGAAAAATGAAAGCAATTTTTGATCATGGAACAACACAAAGCTTTGATTTAGGGGTTGAGGAAGGTTGTGTTGGGCTAGGCAGTTGGGGAGCATAAGCATCTATGCCCCCAACTATCAATGTCTGCACTGCATGCTTCAACCCAATATACCCATCCAGCACTGCCTGCTTCAACCCGTGATACCCATCCCAGTAGTGCATGGTTAGTCCATGCTGTCACTGTTGACTTTGCATATAGTAGTACGTAGTTAGTGGCATAGACAGTTAGGAGCATAGGCTCTTGGGGAGCGGCCTTTGGGCAGGCAGTGCTGGAAAGGGTAGCATGGGTTGTAGCATACAGTGCTGGCATCAGCATTTGGGGGGCGTAGGCACTTGGAATGTGGCCTGCAGCAGTGCTGGCATAAGGAGTGACGCAACCATAGGCATTTGGGGGGCATAGGCACCTGGGGCATGGCCTGTGCACATGCAAAATGTCACACATAGGATTTTTGGGATATCTTTTCACCAGCTATGTCTCCAACACAAGCAGTGTTGATTAGGGGGTTGACGTAAGTAGTGCTGGATTGGTTAGAATGGGCTGAAGCATGCAGTACTGCTATTGGCCGGTAGTGGGGGGTTAAGCATTTTGAGTGTGTTCTGCAGCCACACCAAATGGCATACATGAGATTTTTGGGATAAATTTTGACCAGCTGGGTCTGCTGATTACAACAATACCAAATTTGTGCAGATTGGATGAAAATCCTTCAACTAGTATACAAGGAAAATTGGGCAAATTTTGCAAATTTGCCAGAAAACTGGACTGGAACTGCTGAATTCTGATTGGCTGGCCATGGAATTATACAAATTAGCAAAGATTTTAAGCGTTTCGATTGGTTCGGAACTCAGTAGAACCTATGATGTATTGGTATGGAAACACTAAACTGTGGAGCCCCCTTCAGGGGCAATGGCCCCATTTTTGGCACCTGAGTACCTGTGGCTAAATTGGGTGTTGCTGAAACTTATATGGACTTGGCTGGACATTTCGTTTCAGAGCGGAAAAAGAATAATAAAAAAAAGAGAAAAATCTGGACTAAAACAAAAGGGTTCCGCACGGAACATGCTTGAACCCTAAAGACACACAGTGAAGAGACAATTAAACAAGGCCAGGAACACCTACAGATATTAGAAGACATCGATTTTCCTTAAGGGCGCCCAGGAAACCCAGGAAGGAAATGCAGGTAATGATGGTGCCGATGATCACTAGGGCACTGGCCAGATTGACGGAGGGAAGGCTTGGGGTTAATGAGGAGAACTTGGTGTTTATCATGAGGAAGACCCCGAAGCCAAGGACAATTGTTCCAAACACCTGCCACACACAGAGAAGAGGCCATAAATACCAAGGCACCACAAGGAGGAGAGAATAGGAACAAACAATTAGTTGATTTATTGTGGCACAATAAACATTCACCACTTGAGCCAAAACATTATGACCTCCTCCAAGTAGAACAATTGACTTAGACGTCACATGGTGCACTTGTAAAGGTACAAATGATCAAAGGGATATAAAAAGACAGGTGCTTGCTGAACAGAAGCAGTTGCGCTGAACACTCCAGGCTACCTGTCCATCCTCTTTCTCAAATGTACCTTTACAGGTACACCATTTGGCTGCTGGGAAAAGCAAACTGTTCTAGTAGAAGGTGGTCATAATGTTTTGGTTCATTGGTGTGGTGTGAAGGGCAGCATAATCCCTGTCAAATAGTCACGTTTATTTTAAGGTGTAAAGTTTATATAATGCTAATAACACTCTTGGTAACAAGCTGCATTTATTGCCTTTCAGGTGTCACATATAGAAAAATATACATACTGACATAAAAAAATTAACTTAGGGGGTTTTGTGTCACCTTTAAAACACTTAGCAAACCTGGAACTTGACGAATAAAAGGCAATTCAACAGATCAGTAGCACATACATGACTTAACTGCACTAACTATCTGCTTAACCAAAGGTACTTTTACTCCCATTCTGGATGATAATGAGCTGGATTCCAGTTTAATCCATTACAACTGATATGAACATTTTAATAGACCTGACTGAATGACGATTGGGGAGGATCTTTGAACCCTTTTTTTTCATGAAGGAGATTGATACTGAAGCCTACCCAGCAGAGAAAGTTGGCTACACACATTGTGTACTTGAGACAGTTCAGGCAGCTCTGAGACATCGTTGTTCCCTGGTACTCTGTCCTTTGAAGAAGAAACGTGTAGTTTATCATCTGAAACAGTACTGAAACACAGCCCATGCACCTCAAAACATATAAACTGGAACTAGGAAGGGTCAAAAATACACTCTTCAGACTCTCTTTAAAAAGCAAATCATGTGTCGTGCTTCGCAGCACAAAAATGGCATGCACTTCCTGTTCCTGCTCAGAAGTTTCCATAAATAATTTCCTGTATGGCCTCTCACCATGTATATGTGTTTTAGAGAGAGGCACATTTGAAAATGCAAACCCGGCGATGAAGATGAACATGAATGACAAAAATAATTTAAATGTGGAATTTCACTTGAGATTATGCACTTAGTTTAACATCAGTCAAATTCCGTTGTACCATAATACAATAATGTTAAATACCTAAAAACAGAATCATTGGATTGTTGGGCATCACATGAAGACAATGCATGTCTGACTGCCTCCTGGCAGAGTTGTATTCAACTTAAAACAGCATTTCTATAACAGCGCTGCCTGTTAGTAGCTTAACAGCATATTGGGTAGCACTACTGCCTCACACCTGCACCACTGGAGGTTTGGATCCTATTCTTGCTTGATATAAGTGGAGTTGTTCTCTCAGTGTTATCCAGATTCACCTTTGTTATTCCTGTTTCCTCCCATGATGCAAACACCTACACTTAGTAGAATGGGTGTCCCTAAATTCCCAGTTGTTTGTGTGTGTGTGTGTGTGTGTGTGTGTGTTTGTGTGTGTGTGTGTGTGTGTGTGTGTGTGTGTGTGTGTGTGTGTGTGTACTGTAATGGACTGGCATCCCACCTATGATATGCACTCCTTGTGCCCTATGCTTACCACAGACCTGTACTGAATAGAAGCAGTTCCATAAGGAATAAATATAAAATTACTGTTTTTTTTAAAGAGATAAATCTATCTGGCCAAGTTTTGAATGCAAAGTTTAGTGTGAATTCTTGGTTCTGTTAGAAAGTAAAGAGTAGACTTATCCTTCCATTTTCCAACCATGTGTCCTGGATAGGATTGTGGGATAAAGAGGACATAATGGCAAAAAATCTGAAAAAAACTTTCCACTGTTATTATTTCTTAGTAGATTTACGACCATAAACATAAAAACATACATTCAGTGGATTTCCAACTAAAATTCCGTTTAAATATCTTTCATTTCAAGACACTTAAGAGAGGGCCTGTGTGTATCTCACGCTGTTATTTTCCTTTTATGTTTAAAAAAATTTTTTTTACTTCATTTCATGCAAAGGAAAAGAGCTGTCATAAAATCCAACAAAGGAAGCATGTTTCAAAATGTTTAACTCTTCAAGCAGTAAAAAAAAAAATAGTCATGTTGTATGGTCAGTGGTTTATGTATTTTAAAATATGTAACAAACCCTGTGCCACCATACCGGCAATGTAGATGACAAGCCTTATTTATCAGTCTTAAAAATTTCATGAATGTAATGTGTGTTTCACTGCAAACATGACTTCTCTTTTCTCTAACAAAACGAAATTTCATTGTATTAACTGCCATCACCAGATCATTGCTGGTACTCAGTTTGTTTTTCTGTTACTTTGGTTTGTTTTATTGTGTTGAACTTATATCTTGTACAAACAGTTCTCCTAAGCTGAAAGTGGTGTTTTGTGGTTAAATGGTTCTTTTGTGCTACCGTACACAATGCCCAACTTTACTTCCCGCAGCTAGCTTGTCATTTAATTCCAGAACTTTAAATTATTTTGAAGTATACATAAAATACCCCTTGTACTTCAAAAAATGTTCAGGACCATGATTATTTAAAGAATATTGTATTGTTTATTATAGGTCTTCACACAAATTGAAATAACACTTCAAAAGCAGGAGCTGTTAGCCGACATGCTGATGTTTCAGCGAAAAAGAAATGGTAAAATGCAGCTTTAGGGTAGTAATAAAGATGGACTTAGACTGTTAGTGACCTCTGATACTTATGAAGAGACAACCATTTGGTTTCTCCAACATCTGTGTACTCTAAAAGCTAAAAAGAAGTGCTGCTCTTCATGGCACAGGGTAACCTTGAGGAGGGCAGTCCACACGGAACGAAACAAGTCAGCTGTAAGTCTCACAGAACTAAAGAAGTAAACATTCAAAACCCAAAGTTCTAAACTGTCCACTCTGTCGTTAACCTATCAAATGAAAGATGAGCGTCATCCAGATGGAAGTCAAAAAGACCTTACCTGGTTAATTCAGCTGTTTTCTGTCTCTCCTGTGAAGTCACAGAGGACTGTTAGCTTGAAAGGAGATAAGATATTGACGTTCCAACGAAAGGTGTCGTCAGTTGCCTCTGCCTTCACTGAAGTTGGGGGTGTATCATGAAAAGGAAGAGGGTGGAGATAACCAACAGTGGTTATGGGGGGTTTCTTTTTTGAAATCTCACTTCTGCTTCCCACCAATGCTCTTTAGTGTACCAGAATGCTCTTTAGTTAGCATGATGACGCCATTCCTTCCACCGGCACTTCAGTCAAATGTTATTAAGCACAGCATATCTTGTACTGTGTCATCTGGGTAACAAAATATATTGGGATGAAAATAGAAGCAAAATTGTACCAGCAATTTGTGGAGAGTGTCCTGGCTCTACTCGTATATGTGGAATATGGAGTTTGTATGTTCTCGCCATGTTTATATAGGTTTCCATGGATACTCTGATTTCAAAGATATGCAATTTTGGTGAATTAATGTCTATAAATTGCCAGTCGTATGTGTGACTTGATGTCTGTATGTGCCCTGTGATGGACAAACATTATATGGGAGATGTTCCCTGCCACAGGCCTCTGCTACCCCAGGCACCAGGCTCATGGCAAACCTGTGATGGATAACATGGAAAATGGATGAATGGAAGTATTGTATGCATGGATGAAAATATAAAAGAACTGTTTTCTATATATGGATGCATATAGAAAAAAGCAGAACCACATTCGGTATGTGTACATTTTTACATACAGGACAGGACACGGACTATCAGTTGTGTGTGCAAAGCTCTCCCAGGAGAGTCGCCTTTATTGGTGCTTGCAGGGTTGGTTAGAAACACAGATGACAGAACAGATAGCAGCACTTCGGCTAGAACCCCCTCCACATAGGAGACAGTCATTCACCATGGTGGTCCACCATCTCCCTCATGGGAATCCCAGTTGTTGGCCCCTGCAGACCCACCGTTATCTCCCTCTCCTGGCTTGGTCTCCTTCTCTTCAGCTCCCAGGGCACTGCTAATTAGCTCAGGCTATGGCTACTCCCACATTCTCACAAGTTGCGTAGGAATGCAAACTGCTAAAGGAGCCGCAGGCTGTGGCACTGAGGTCATGGCGGTTGAGAGCTGTGGCATCCTCTCAGTTGCCTCAAGATACATGTAAGTGGACTGGGTAACACATACTTACGTAGTATGTACCTAACACACCCAGAGTCAAAGGTTCAGTTCCTTGCCTCTGATCTGTGTGCCTGTTCTTCCTGTCTCTATAATACCTGTAACCTGCGAGTGGGTGCCCTGTGCTTCATGGGGAAATCTCCAGGATTCCTGGCTCACTGCAACCACATACTACAGTTATGGAAGATGGATGGATGGTGGTTCTGATACCTCAAAGAATTCTGTTCTGTGTTGAATAAGCCGCTCATTGCACTGTTGGATAATGTAAGTAACTGCCTGTATCTGAACTGGACAAAAATGAAACGTGAACAACTTCCTATAAACTCCTACTGTTGCAGCATACAGGGCTAGTTAATTTTACAAGAAAAAGGCACATTAACTTGTAATTTAATTTGTATCTCTCGTGCATAATTTTTGAATATTACATAAAGCTGAAAAACGTTTAGCAAAATAACAAATATTAAAGTGAATAACAGAAAGCAATTGAGTGCATCTCCATAAGTAACAGTAGACGCAGTCACAGGCTTGTGGCGCTGCTTTAGCATTAATCCCTGTTTCAATACACCAGAGATGACCAGAGATTTGTTTCTGAATGAAAGGCTGGTACCCCATTTTTTAAGGGATTAATAAATGTTAGCAATGAGCATAGCTAGAATGGTTGAGCAATAATTGAGTTTTAATTAATCCCAAACATTACCTTTGGGGTAAGCCTGGGGTAAAACAATTGTTATCTGCAGAATACGTATTTGCGTGTTTTATAATCACTGGCAGTTTCTTGCAGTTTGGGTAATATGTCAACGCTTATGGTAGGATAACCCATTTGCAGTAATCTATGGCAAACTTCTGAGGATTTGCATGGTAAAAAAAAAAATTAATTACAAGGCAGCTTACTATTTCTGAATATACAGATATGCACTATATTACAAAAAGCTCCAGTAATTTTGGATGACATAACTTTGACCCAATCAGCAGCAGCCGGATTGTTTCTTCGGCTGCTCCTTCCTCAATATCAAGGGTGCCTCTTCCTTCTGCTCCATCTGTCGTTTCAGCATCCTGGAGGCACAGAAACATTATGGTGAAGTGATTCCATATACACTACCAGTCCTGCAGTCACAGTATGCAGAATAAGAATCCTTTATTTTAGGTACTAGGTTTAGTTTGTGTCTGTATTATAGCATTCCAAGTGGCCTAGGCATTTTTGGAATTAATGACAACAATTTACGATTAATAAAGCATCCTAATCATACAAGACCAAGGGACATACCGGGCCAAAGTTTCCATTGAAAGCATCACATTTTCCCCAGTGGCTGCGCTACACTCCATGAACTGGATGTTGTATTCCTTAGAAAATAACAAGCAACCAGAGATCAGGATCAAGAGCTCACATTGCTTGACAGATAACAATGACATTGTTTGAAAGATACACATCACCAAAGGATATGCAGTACATTACCCATTCTCAGTGTTACAGTAGTACTTAAAGTCCTGGGAACAAGTATAGTGTCCAGCATTTGCAATTAAATAGTTGCAGTGGAGAGTTAACTAGCTTTTTGTTATGAAGCAATAAGGATCTCTTATTTTCAGCAGGGCCAAGGAGCAGCAGTAGCTCCAGTAGCTTAAGTTTCTATTGCTAATAGGCTTAGTCAACAGCAGACAGTTCTCTGTTTTCATTTATTTCAGGAACTGTGGTTTCATCAGGACCTTAACAACTATTTGTTGATAATATTTACTAAAGTAGAGTACATGAGATATTTTCTGTGCAATGTGCACCTTCTTTTAAGTTCTACATAAACCACTTGTGCCTGGTAAGTCTCTTGATGTCATGGTTGTTGCTGGACTTGCAGTCATAGGGTAAACGGGCAAGGGACATGAGGATGCAGGTGCAAATGCAATAGGTTTGAATAACAAGGAAAACACCAGAAAATAACCATTGGGCCCTGCCCTGAAAACATAGGGTATAAGCAACAATAAACACAGGGAAAACAAGGAGGGTTCGGGATAGAGACTGCGGTACGAACTATCCAGATGAGAAGTAAAACCTCGGGACAAGATCAACACTCACAGTGGCACTAACAACAAAGGCAAGAGGAGAGGCACAGACTTAAATAACAAGGGAAACAGGTGGAACACATGAGGACAATCAGGGCAAGGGAAACTGGCAGGAATGAGGAAACACGATGGGCAGACATGAAACCCCGACCAGTAAATACTTTGTTAATGAATCATGAAATAGTACAGTGGAAATCAGTGGTCATCCAGTAGTGATTCATGACTAATCATTAAATCATTTCCAGATAGTGTTTGTGAAAAAAACACACTGAAATAGTACTGTTTAGGGTAGAAAAAGGCAAAAATTTATCAAATTACCATTTAGCTTTAAAAAAAAATGAAGTAAGCAAAATACTTTTAAAATAACGTCTATAGGTATAGGTAGTCCTTTAATCTACGACTCCATAAAAATGATGGTATGTCATTGTACCTTGGCTAACCTTTCCCCCTCGTGGAGTGGGACTTCTCGCTTGAAGCTGTCTTTTTTGTTGCCCAGCAACATAATGATGACATCATCAGTTGCGCCTTCCTGTGAATGACAAGATTACTGAAGATGAAAATCTTGTGTTAAAGAGCCTTTCTCACTTCCTAATTCAAGGAGCAGGACCTCTTTACATAGAGTGGTGCAAGGTCCTTTGTGTGTTTACATTTTGTGAAAAATCAATTTTATGGGCTAAGTTTTAGCTAGATACTTTTCTGTTGTGGTTTAGATAAAATGACTTTTTTCTATGTAGAAATTCAGGATTCCATATGGGTTTACAGTTCTGCTCTTTGACCACTATACATCCTGCTGGGGTCAGTTTTATCACCCATAGTCCTATGAATCTATCACAGATGGGAGTAAGTCATACCTGTGCAAGTCAAAAGCAAGTCTCGAGTCCTGACCTTTAGGTAATAAACAAGTCATGTTGTGTCAGTGTACTTAAATAAGTGGGTGAGGTTGAGTCATATTCAGGAATCCAGAAGTAGGAAAATCATAAATATTGCCTTTAATTAAACTATAATACAACCTGATGTATACTACTGCTGATTTGCTTGTTGATCTTTGGAAGTGAAAAATGATTGTTTACATTTAATAATGAATCCAAAGGGAACAAAAAGCCACAAGAGCTACAGTTTACATTTTATTGTGAAATTACAGTTAGCATATATATGGATTATCCTACCATAAGCATTGACATATATCATATTAAAGGTACAAATAATTTGGGAAATGACAAAAAAAATTATATATTGCCTATTGTAAAAAATAACTGAATAATCTGTAGTTGCTTAGGATTGCTGACAACCACACTGTTTAGACATTCTTCATGTCTGCTAAAGTGAAATTTTAAGAGAAGGACATTCACTGTCCTTCTCCTCAAACCATTTGTGCACACTGCTAGCAACATGGCAAGGGGAATTATCCCACTGGAACCAAGCCATGCCATCAGAGCAGACAATGATCATGAAAGGGTGGACCTGGATCACTGGGTCAACATGCACCAGTCCTTTTATATCCCCTTTCTCATTTGTATCTTTATAGGTTCACAAGCTAGCTGCAGGGAAGAGGCAGTTATTGTACTAGGGGGTGAGTGTAATGTTTTGACTTATCAGTGTATTTATTATGTGCTGATAATGGCTATGAGATCATAATAAGAATAACTGCATTAATAGAATACGAGTATCAAGTTTTCACACATCATTGGTCTCAAGTCAAGTTCCAAGTCATGGATCCCCTAGTCTATGTTGGGTAGAGTCATTTTTTTATGTCCAAGCAAGTCTCAAGTCCAACAATTCTGCTTCTTAAGATCTCTGAGTTGAGTCAGTCATCTCTGAATTTACACCTTGAACTTGGGTTCTGAAGGTCTTGAGGAGGGTCTGACAGAGTGGCAGATACAGCATAGAAACAGTACCTGAATGCAGGACATCCAGTAGTGGACATTGTTGAAACTTTTAGAGCAAGTTATGTCATACATGAGCAGCAGTCCTTGGGCTTTGCGGAAGATCTGTTTAGTAATGCTGTGGTACCTGAAAAGGACAACACAGTGTAACTGAAAGCACAAGAGTATATTATGAATATGCAATAGAATGTTAAGAAACCCTAACCTCTCCTGTCCAGCTGTGTCCCACAGCTGTAGAAGGACACGTCTACCATCCATCAATAGAGACTGGATACAGCTGTCAAGACCTGGCATGTGCATACATCAGACACAGGGAGAGAAAACATACACATACACAAACATATATATGTACACAGAGTCGTCAGTGCTAAGAAATTTTATCTTGGGTTCATCAAGTTTAATTTTACTAGACTGTCTCAAAGATATTCAGTCCTAATTTGGTTTTTTAGTCATATATCCTACAGCTTGACCTTTGGTGACACTGGACGGCTCTCACCAATGGTGGCACAGTGGTCGAGGGTGAACTCCCCACTCTGAATCCGCTTCATGAAGGAGGTCTTGCCTACACTGCTGCTCCCAACCAGAACTATGTTGTATAGGAGGTCTGGGTCTGAAACTGGTGGGCTCCAGTTGCCTGCAGGGAGACAGCCAATACCATGCTGTCCGTTGTCCTCAGGTGTCATGGCAATTTCTCCCCCCCTGGCTCTGAGACCCTCTTTCAATTTCTCTCCTCTGATTTTCTGTTCCTTTACTAGCCCCTCCCTTTTAGCCATCACATCTTGTCTTATCTCCTGCTCCACTTCCTCATAAATCCGCATTGCTTCTATTCTCAGCTGTTCTTCCACACATACTTCCTCAACTGTCTTGCTGTGTCTCTCTGCATCTTGCTCTAGTTTCTTCTCTTCCTGTTTGTCCTTGTCCTCGCTACTTACTTCCTGTATTAATGATTCCACTTGTTTGTTGCAAGAGCTGGATATACCATCTACTACTTTCATGTCTGAAACTCTATTAGCATTTTCCATTAACTCTGTCATTTTATCTTTGCGAGCCTCAACCCTGCTTTCATTGTCTTTCTCTATCTGGTCCTCCAGAAGCTCGCTCTTTATAACATTCATGTTGGAACTGAGTTCCATAGTCCAACCTTCACTATTCCCTGAGAATCTTGTTGATGATTTTTCATCTTTTTTCAAAGCTCCTGTTACTTTTTCTCTGTCCTCAACATCTTCTGTGTCTAAAGCATTGATCTTTAAATCATCATTTAAATCTGTTTTAAATATTCCTAATGCACATTTTTCTACTTCTGAACTTTTACATAATTCTCTCTCTGAACTTGCCTTCTCTTGTTTTCCCATTATCATTTTTGTCTTTGGAAAATTTAGTTCTGAAATTTCCACCCCACATTGCTTTTGCTTTTCAGATATTTCAAATTTTTTGCTTTCATTTTCCTCCAAAATACTTGAAACCTTAATTATTACGTGTTTAACTGACAGATCAGGTTCTCTTACTAGTGAATCAGCCTCTCCTGTTTTAAGGAGTAACATTTCTCTTTCAGTGTCCTCTGTCATCTCATGTCCTACATTAAAAATACCAATATCTGCATCTAGACCAAGTAAATATTTCTCCTCAATCAGAAAGTCTGCCTCCTTTCTCTCCTGGTCCTTATTTCCTGTCTCCTTGGTATTATTTTTATTAATCTCTGGTTTTATGTCCACACTTTCCTTATCCTTACTCAGTAATTCTACTTCCGTTTTCAGTAACTCAACTTCATTATTTCCCTGCTTCATGCACAATATCTCTGCCTCTTCAACATCCTGATACTTGTCCATTAGCTGTTCCTGCTCTCTCTCCTGGTTTTGATTTAGTATCTCTGCCTCGTCGTTCTCCAGATCTTTGTCCAGTACCCCTACATCCCAGTTGTAATTGTCCTTATTTGGGAACTCTGCCTTTACACTCTCCATCTGGTCATCGTTCTTTACCTCTGCTTCCCAAATCTCATGGTAGGTATTCGGTACCTCTGCCTCCTCACTCTTGTGATGCTTATTAAGTAGCTGTACCTCCACATTGTTATGATCTATTCTAAGTCTCTTGGCCTCCTCACCCTCCTGCGGTTTACTCAGTGTCTTTGCCTCCCTATTCTTTTCATGATTACTTTGTAACTCTGCTTCTTCACTCTCCGTGGGTATGCTCAGAAAGCCTTTTTCTTCTCTGTCCTTGTCCTTATGCATTATCTCTGCTGTGTCATTCTTCTGGCCCCTACTTGAGATCATTGTCTCCTCATCATTCTGGTCAATCAGTAACACTACCTCCACATGGTCCTGATCCTTATTCAATAACTCTGCATCCTTTCTATCCTGCTCCATATCCAGTATCTCTGTTACTTCCTTGTCCTGGGTCGTACTCAGAAATGCTACCTTCACTCTCTTCTGGTTTTGCTTTAGTATCTTTACCTCCTCACCCTCAATTTCCTTGTCCATCATCTCTACTTCAATCCAATCTTGGTTCTTATCCAGTTTCTCTGCCTTCATACTGTCTTGGTCCTGGCTGAGTACCTCTGCCTCCTCATTGTCCAGCTCCTTAACCAGTATGTGTAATTGCATACTATCTTGGTCTTTATTTGGGAACTCTGCTTCTACACAGTCCGGGTCCTGATTTAGTATCTCTGCCTTCTCCCTCTCCTGGTGAGAACTCTGAAACTCTGTCTTCTTGTACCTCATATCTATGCTCAGCAAGTCTGTCTCCTCTCGCTGCTGGCCCATATGCAGTATATACTCTTCCCTCTCTAGAAAGTTACTCACATTCACCGCCTCATTACTTTTTTGATTTCCATTTAGTGAGTTTGCTTCCACACTCCATTGGGTCTTACTTAGTAACTCTACATCCAAAATTTCAGGGGCCTGATTTACTGTCTCTGTTTTCTCCATCTCCATGTGATTACTTAGTAACTCTACCTCCTTACTCTCTGTGTCAATGTTCAGTAAGTCTGTCTCTTCACTGTGCTGGTCTATATGCATTACCTCCATCTCCTCCCTCTCTAGGTAGTTACTCAGGTTCTCTACCTCATTACTGTAATGGTCCTCAGTTAGTAAATATGCCTTCACACTCTCCAGGTCTTGATTTAGTATCTCTGCCTCCTCACTCCCGAGGTTCTTGTCCAGTATCTCTAATTCTGCACTGTCTTGATCCTTGCCCAGTATCTCAGGTTCTGTCCAGTCTTCATTCTTATTCAATAACACTACCTCCATGTGCTCCTGGTTCTGATTAAATAATTCTGTATCCTCTCTGTCGTGGTATATATACAATATCTCAGTCACCTCACTGTCATGGGTATTATTCAGTAACCGTACCTCTGCACCCTCCTGGTCTTGCTTTAGTATCTCGACCTCCTCACTTTCAGTATCCTTGTCTATCATCTCTACTTCTGTCCAGTCTTGGTCCTTATCCAGTTTCTCTACCTCCACACCCCCTTGACGCTGATGTAGTACATCTGCCTCCTCTAGTTCCCTAACTAGCATTTCTAACTCTTCACTATCTTGGTCCTTATTTGGAAACTCTGCATCTTCACACTGGTGGTCCTGATTTAGTAATTCTGGCTTTTCCCTCTCCTTGTGATTACTCTGAAACTCTACATCCTCATTCCATATGTCTATGTTCAGTAGTAGATCTGTTTCTTTTTGGTGCTGGCCAACATACATAATCTTTGACTCTTCCCACTCTAGGTAGTTGCTTACATTCTCTGCCTCATTACTATTCTGGTCTCCATTTAGTAAGTATGTCTCTACATTGTCTTGGTCCTGATTTAGTATCTCTGTCTCTTCACTCTCATGGTCCTTGTCTTGCGTCTCTACTTCAGCACTGTTTTGGTCCTTATTCAGGAAGTCTGCATCCACACCCTCATGGTCTTGCTTTAGTATCTCTACCTCCTCACTCTCAATTTCCTTGTTGATCACCTCTAAGTCTGTCGAATTTTGGTCCTTACTGACGATCACTGCCTCCATTCCCTCTTGGCCCAGATTTAGTATCTCAGCCTCTTCATTGTTCAGTATGTCTATTTCCTCACTATCTTGCTTCTTACTCAGTAACTCTGCTTCTTTACACTCCTTATCCTTACTCAGCAACATAGTATCCTTTCTGTCCTGATCCATATCCAGTATCTCAGTCACCTGATTGTCAAGAGTCTTACTCAGAAACTCTACCTCCACACCCCCCTGGTTCTGCTTCTGATTTGATATCTCTGCCTCCTTACTGTCATGGTCCATGTCAAGTGTCTCTACTTCAGCACCAACTTCATACATATTCAGGAAGGCTGTAACCACAATGTCTCGCTCCTGATTGAGTATCTCTGCCTCCTCGTTGTCCAGTACCTTGACCCATATGTCTAATTCCTCATCTTCCTTCTTATTCAGTAACTCTGCATCTTTACGCTCCTGATCCTTACTCTGTAACTCAGCGTCCTTTCTGTCCTGATCCATTTCCAATATCTCTGCCACCTCATTGTCAAGGGTCTTACTCAGAAACTCTACTTCCACACACTTCTGGTTCTGTTTTAGTATCTCTGCCTTCTCCCTGTCTAGGTAGTTATTCAGGTTCTCTGACTTATTACTTTTCTTGTCTCCATTTAGTAAGTATTCCTCTACACTGTCTTGGTCCTGATATAGTATCTCTGCCTCTTCACTCTCATGGTCCTTGTCATGTGTTGCTACTTCAGCACGGTTTTGGCCCTTATTCAGAAAGTCTGCATCCACATCCTCATGGTTCTGCTTTTGTATCTCTACTGCCTCCTCACCCTCAATTCCTTTGTTCATTATTTCCACTTCTGTAGGGTTTTGGTCCTGATTTAGTATCTCTACCTTCTCACTTTCAGTGTCCTTGTCTATCATCTCTACTTCTGCCCAATCTTGGTCTTTATCCTGTTTCTCTGCGTCCATACCCTCTTGGTCCTGATTTAATATCTCTGCCTCCTCATTTTCCAGTTCCTTAATTAGTTTCTCTAATGGCTTACTACTTTGGTTCTTATTCAGGAAGTCAGCAACCACAACCTCCCACTCCTGACTGAGTATCTCTGCCTCCTTGTTGTCCAGTACCTTGACCCGTATGCCTAATTCCTCATCTTCCTTCTTATTCAGTAACTCTGCTTCTTTACACTCCTGATCCTTACTCAGCAACACAGTATTCTTTCTGTCCTGATCCATATCCAGTATCTCAGTCACCTGATTGTCAAGAGTCTTACTCAGAAAGTCTACCTCCACACTCTCTTGGTTCTGCTTCTGATTTGATATCTCTGCTTCCTTACTGTCATGGTCCATGTCAAGTGTCTCTACTTCAGCACCAACTTCATACATATTCAGGAAGTCTGCAACCACAACATCTCGCTCCTGATTGAGTATCTCTGCCTCCTCGTTGTCCAGTACCTTGACCCGTATGTCTAATTCCTCATCTTCCTTCTTATTCAGTAACTCTGCTTCTTTACACTCCTGATCCTTACTCAACAATTCAGGACCATTTCTGTCCTGATCCATATCCAGTATCTCAGTCACCTGATTGTCAAGAGTCTTACTCAGAAAGTCTACCTCCACACCCTCCTGGTTCTGCTTTAGTATCTCTACCTCCACACCCTCAGGTTTCTTATCCGTCATCCCCCCTTCTGCCCAATCTTGGTCCTGACTTAGTATTTCTGCCTCTTTATTATTCAGTTCCTTAACTAGCATGTCAAATTCCTTACTATCTTGGTCCTTACATAACATCTCCTGATTCTCATCATCCTGTTGCTTATGTGTTATCCCTATCTCCTTTTGCTCTTGGTATTTTTTCATTACCTCTATCTCCACGCTCCACTGGTGGTTGCTGAGTATCTCTATTTCACTATTATCCTGGCCCTTGAACATTATCTCTGTCTCCCCTCTTTTCTGGCAGTTACTCAGCAGCTCTGCCTTCTTCTCCTGTTCATTACTTAATAATGCTGCCTCTTCAATGTTTTGTTTTTTGTCTTCCTGGGTGCTTGAAGCATTGTCCACTAATTGTTTGACTGACATGGTTGTTTCTTTTTTATGTGAAACTTTTCTTGCTCGGTTTTTAGCCTTTCCGACTTCAATAAGTGACCTCCTTGGTTCAGGGTCTTTTGCTGCGTTTCCATGTGCTATATCTGCATAATCTACATTGAACATCCTAAAATCCTGGTCCTTTCTTGGTGATTTTTTGTCCACACTCTCCATCTGGTCACTAAGTGATTTTGCTTCTTCACAGTAGTGATCTTTGTTATCTTGTTCCTCATTGCCATTGTCTCCACTCATTAATTCTGCTTCAACACTCTTCACCTTTAACTCTGCCTGCTGGTGTTCCTGGCTCTTAATTAGTACTTCTACTTCCATATTTTCCTCTAACTGTGTGTTTTCAATGCTGTGGTTTTTATGTGGTAACTCTGCCGTCTCATCATCTCCATCTGTAAACAGCAGCTTTCCCTCCTTGCTATCTTGGTCCTTATTCATTATCTGTGCCTCCCTACTCTCTTGGCACTTGCTCAGTCCCTCTTCCTCCCCACGGACCTTGTCCTTATCCAGTATCTTGGTCTCTTTATTCTCCTGGTGCTTACTCAGTATCTTTGCCTCCTCATTTTTTTGGCCCTGATTTAATAATTGCATGTCCTTAATCTTTATGTCTTTATTCAGTACCTCCTGGTTATCATTGCTCTGTCCCATTTTCAATATTTCTGCCCATTTACTGCCTTGGTCCTTTCTTAAGTGACTGTTCTCAGCCTCATGATCTTTACTCATTGATTCTTTCTTCCCACTCCTATAATCCTCACCTTTGAACCCCACATCCTGACTTTGATTGTTTTTACTTAGTGATTCACTCTCCTCTCTTCCCTGCCTCTTGTTTCCTGCCTCCTCACTCTTCTGGTTCTTACTCATTGACCCTGTTTCCTCAATCCTGGCCTGGGCTCCCCTGTTCTCCCAGAGTGCCTGCCCCTGCCTCAAGTGAGGGCTGGCCTGACCGAGAGCAGACTCAGCCAGGGGGTTCTCCTCTATAGATGCTCTGACCCCAAAAGCTGCCTCGTCTTGGACACCTGGGGTACTGCAGAGAGAGATAGACCAACATCAGTTCTGTCTGCTCAGCTCCATCAGAAAATAACCATGCCAACCCACCCATCTGCTGGCTCATCTTATTTCAGGCAGCATAGAACACAAAGCAGGGATGTACCCTGTGTCTTCAGGCACACACATAATCACACTACTTAGTGACAATTATAGTGTGTATAAGCACATTTATAAAAAAACAAGTCTTAAATGTGTGTATGCAGTAAAGATGCATGCAGACACTTACTCACACACATGTTTATGCTTCTGACTTTGTGGGGACCTCCCATTCCTTTCTATGGGCCTAACCATACTCCTAACTTTGACAACCCCAACCCTTACAAAATAGAAGACTTGGTTTTTTGATTGCATTCACAGATTTTTATAAAATTGAGTTTTCCCTTGTGGGGACACAACAAGTGTACCCCAAGGTAAAAATGTAGGTTTTTATTACCTCCTGGGGACATTTTGTCACCACAACATAATATAAACATGGTACACACACACACACACACACACA
>JAACJT020000086.1:7685720-7713758 GCA_009936485.2 Gymnarchus niloticus | reverse complement strand
CTCTCGTACCACCTCCGTCATCACACTTACACTTTCCTTGACGGTATGTTCTTCTCCCGTTCCCTCTTTTCTTTCCTTGTGTGGCTCATTGACTTCTACCCCATCTATGTATCTGGAATCCCTGTTCTGTTCTGTGTCCTTACGCCAGTCCCTGCCACCCTTGCGAGAAGAACCCATTTTTTTCCTTTTTTGCATAGGGTGGGATTCCTTCAGAGAGCTGTCATCATATGTTTGAGAAATCTGTGATAACAGAGTATTTGTGGAAGCTTTTTCAGTTGCTAATGAATCCATTGGTACACTATGGAAATGATCAGATCTGTAGTTAGAATCATCCTTATGGTGCTCTGTGGTTTTTGTTCTGGAGAATTCCAGAGAGACATCTGGAATATCTGTCTTTTTCTTTTTTTCACTTCCTTCTTCTGCCAGTTTCCTTTCCATCTCCTTGCTTCTTTCTTCAATATCTGCCTCACGTTCTTCTTTGGCCTTCATCGTGATGACAAATGTCTGCTTCTCTTCTGTCACAACTTTATAGCCTTCCTGTAATGTCCCTGTGTCCATCACACTACTGTTCAGTTCTTCAGTTATGGTCCAATTGTAATCCTGCTGGAGGTCTAAAATCCCATATGATTCAGAAGATATTAAGTTTAGCAGTTCAGTTTTGTTCACAGTGTCATTGTCTTTTGTTATTTCATGCTGTTTCTCTGCTCTCTCCAACATTACGTCTATGTTTTGCTCTCTTATTTCTACCACTACACTTGAGTCCTTAAATGCCTCTTTAATTTTGTCCTCCATTTTATTTTTTGTGGTGCCTAGGGTGAGCACTAAGTTTTCCCCTTCTGAGGGTGCTTTCAAAGTTAGCCTGTTTTCATTTGCTACAGAGTCTGTTTCAGTGTCTGTTAATTTGTAGAATAAGCTATCTTCTGTGGGCTCCAGGAACTGGGAAATGGTCCAATCCTTAGATGGAGTGATGCCAATTTGTGCTTCTGAATTTAAGATTTGTGATTCCTTTTGGAATGAAGAACCCTTCACTTGAGGGGTTACCAGTGAGGAGTGACTGTCTGTTTCTGAAATGGTAACTCTTTGCTCATCGCTTTCCAAAGAGAATAGATCTAACATATGTGTGTCACTCTGCATCAGCTGTCCTTCATTTC
Organism: Gymnarchus niloticus; assembly: GCA_009936485.2. Taxonomy (NCBI): domain Eukaryota; kingdom Metazoa; phylum Chordata; class Actinopteri; order Osteoglossiformes; family Gymnarchidae; genus Gymnarchus; species Gymnarchus niloticus. The sequence goes on along the minus strand of JAACJT020000086.1, from coordinate 7,712,607 downwards.
CTGTTTCTTCGGTCTGTGTAGCACCTCCTTTTCCCACTTTTATACTGACTGCCTTGTTGCTTGCTCCTTCATGCTGTATCACATCTACCTCCATAATTTCCTCTTTTACACAATCTTCCTCTGTCTCAGCTCTTTGTCCTCCATTTGTTCCTCTGTTCTCTTGTGTCTCATTGCCCTTTAATAGGTGTGTTTCTTTAAGCTCATTGTGCACACAAACACCTGTCCCTGTTCCCTCCTCTACCTCCCTGACAGCCTTGTTTGTTCCCCCTAATCCTGGTGCCCTATTTTCTGCTACCAGATCTGTTTCTCTTACCTCAGGTTCCTCATTTTCCTCAGTTATACCCATACCTTTTAATCCATCTATTCCCTTCTCCTCCATGTCCCCCAATACATCTTTTTTCTCTTCCTCTATGATAATGTCCTCAGCCATATCTACTGCTGTTACTGTCAGTGGTTCCCTGTCTTCTCCACCCTCCAACCCTGAAAAGCTCTTGTTCTTGTTTGGTTCTCTTGTGCTTTTGAGTTTCTCCTTTCCCTCATCTATGTCAGCTCCCATTGCTGCCTCTGCCCTCTGATCCTCCTCTATCTCCAGCAATCCTTCTTTATTCACTTCTTCCATGCATTTGTCCTGTATCTCACTAACTCCATTTTTGTTGTGTAAATCTTCACCCTGTACCACACTTGTGTTTATAAGATCACCAGGGCTTCTCAACATCTCCTCAGTTAAAATACCAAACTCTTGTTCCCTGTCATTTTTTTTTTGTAAAGCACGCCCGCCCTTACGAGTAGAACCAATCTTCCTCTTTTTTGGCTCAACATGAGTTATGTCATCTGCCTTTTTCTCACGATGAGCGCTTTCCTCCGATTTGAGGAGCTGTAGATCAGCATCAGCCTGGCCCAAACATTGCTTACCATTGTCTTTTGATGGCAGTTCACTGAGGATCAGATCTCTGTCATGGGAGTCCGCGTCTAGCAACCTCCTCTCTAACTGGTCCAAATTTCGCAGCAAATTGATCTCACTGGTCATGTGTGATTGACTGTTGTTTTGACCTGTTTCATTGTCCATGCTTTGAGAGTAAAACTGAGAATCTGCTGGTTTGTTCTCTGTGGCAGACATGTCTAAAATCTGGAACCTGCTGACAGTGGCTTCACCTCTGTCTGTTTTGCATTCAGTTATATTTTCCTGTTGTAGTTCTGTCTGTAAGTCCCCTGGTGGTCTGTGTGTCTCCATTCCAGTCTGGCTATCCACTACATCCACCCTATCTCCTTCCCATACACCTGACTCTGCACCCTCCCAACATGTGCTTTTGCATTTCTGCAAATCTGCCATGTGAAAGCTTCTATGGGTGGAGCCCATTTTCTTTTTTTCTCCCACCTTGTTATCTTCCAGATGAGACATGCCTTTTGTGAGCAGAGCATCTGAATGCTTTGTGGTGTCTGTGGATGTGTTTATCTTATCTGCAGAAACATTCTCCAACCCTTTTTTTATTACACATTGTGATTGTTGGTCATCAGCAGAATAAGAGTCATGTGATGAAACGAGTGCTAAAAGAGGCAATGTTTTCTTTGACAAGGGACAGTTTTCTTCTGGCCTATATTCCCCCTCCAGTCTGTCCCCTGTGGTCCAAGAGTTGTCCCCCATGGCCCATGACCTTTCCCCTATAACCACTGGTTCATCCCCATAGGTTCTTTGCTCCACCCTCTTTGTCCTTGATTCCTCTCCTATGGGCCTTGGTCCTTCCCCCATAGGCTTTGGTTCTCCCGGTGTGGTCTTTGATTCCTCTACTTCAAGGTAAGATCCCTCCGTTATAGGCTTTGGTTCTCCATGTGTGGTCCTCGATTCCCTTCCCATGAGGTAAGATTCCTCCTTCATAGGCTTTGGCTCTCCCCCTGTGGTCCTTGATTCCTCTCCCATGGGCCTTGATTCCTCCTCCTCCATGGTCATGAAAGCCTCAACATCCTTGTCTCTCATCCGGCTGCCTAATCCATGCATATCTCTGCGAGAGGAACCTATCCTCCTACTTTTGCCAGACTTCTTGCTTGACATTGCACTTCACAGGAATTCCTAAAATTGGACACATTTGATCAGTTTTCTTAATTTTCGTATACTACATACAGATAAACATACTGACATAAAACAGAATTCTGTGCCATCATTCACGATATTACTCATTTACCTAAAATTATACTTACAGAAGTGCATTTTTACTATTATGTACGGCACATAGTACTAATTAACCTTAGGGCTTTCAATGGGTAGAAATTTCCTCCATTCATCGATCTTGCAATTCCTTATCCTGGACATGGTCATGGGGGGCCGGGAGCCTAATCCAGGCAGTATAGGGCACAAGGCACAGAAACACCATTGATGGAACTTTGTACAAAGTAATACATATAAATATAGTTCTTCTGAGATTTTAAGTAATACATTCTATATAATTAAAGGTATTTCTAAAGCATTACAAAGTTTGACATATGAGTATCATTTCTCCTTGGTGGCGGTTCAAGTGTGGGGGGGGGGGCACACTGGGACCATTGCTGTGTTGAGTGGTGGGGGGGTGGTTATAGGGATGGACGGAGTGGGTGCCAACAACAAATTTTGGTTTGGTTGGTGTGTGTGTGTGTGTGTGTGTGTGTGGAGAGTGCCAATGAGAATTTTTTTTGCATGCATGTCTCAATGGGGGTTCAGTGCTATCTATGGGGGGGGTTGCCAAGTGGCCTTTCTGTCCAAACTACTGAAAATGGCTCCACAAATTGTCCCATCCGCTCGTTTCTCCAAGGAGCCTTCCCCCCATTGCTCATTCCTATCCCCATACACCTCGGATGCTTGGCTGTTGTTTCCTTCTTTAATCACATTTGCAATTCACTGTGTACCACTTTCATACCTTTCAGCAACTGCTCCTCAAAAAGTCTCTGCACACCCCTGAAAGGGGCCATGCATGATCAAACAACAATACTGCTCATCCATTCTGCCATAATGTATAACATCCAGCCACCAATGGCCTCCATTTTCTTTGTGCAAACTGCAGAACAAAACTGTTTACATGCATACAAGTGAGAAATGTCGCCTGATATTGTTGCCAGTGTTAACCACATAATTTATGCATAATTTGTTTGGAGAGAAGCTCATGAAGAAACAGAGAAGAGGACCATAAATATATATCTAGGCTAGTTTTCACATCAATTGCTATTTCCTGTTTTCCTATCCAGTCCTATCAATCACATGACAAACATATCTCCCAGCACTAGAGGTGGACAACAACTTAATAAGAAGATATCCACTCTGGTCATGCACCAGTTGAAGCTAGTCAGGGAGCCGTTATTTGTAAGCATAATCATGCTCCTTGCACTGTCAATATTTTTACACACTGCAACAAAGTGTTCTCTTACCAGCTACTATCTGATATCATTCTAACAACCACCAACTGATAAGGAAGGTGTTTAGCTAAGCATGATGAATCTGTAGCATTCTTGGATTTTAAAAGCATAAATATTTAATTGACTTGAGCATAGCTCACTATAGAAAAAAATATAAATGAAAATATAATTCAGTAGGAAAAGTTCTATGGCAACTCTTTTAAATGGAAAGCAATAAAGCTGTTCACATTTGATGTTATCTACAGAACAATCAGCTTTTTTTTTACAATATTGACAGAATAGTTTCCATTAAACAAAGCCATCACCTTAAAACACTTCTTGCATCTATATCACTTCAGAATAGAATTAAGTTTAATTAGTGAATTTTTCCTTTTCCCCAATAAACACCTTTGCTCAATGTGTGTAGAGTTTGTGTCTTCTCCCCATGCTTTGCAGGCTTCCTCCTGCATTCCCAAGACACTCAGATAGGGTAATTTGTGTCTTGTAATTGCCCATAATGTATGACTGTGAGTGAGTGTGTATGTGCCCTATTATAGACTGGTATTTTGTCCTGGGTGTACCAGAACCTTGTCCACTATACTGCCTGATATAGGCGCTAGCCCTAATTAAATTATCTGGGACCAGACAACATTGTGGTGCCCTCTGTAAAAAAATGTATATTTATTTAAACAGCTATGGCTGAATGACATCTGATGGAAAGAGTAGAGGCTATTAAAGCAGCAAAACAAAGGACCAGTTTCCTATGCTTCCCCTTGGTTTTGGATTTTGTACAGCCAGGACACCACATACTTTTGGCATTTAGCGTACATGGGGAGATTTCTGCTTAGCAATGCGTAAAATGAATCTAATTTCTTTACACCGTAATAATACACATCACTATCAAGCTGTATGCTGGTTTTAGGAAACCAAAATTCTACCTTTAAAGAGATTTTTCGGCTACTATTACATATAGTTAAGCAGAAACCCAGGCTGGAAGTGGAAGGTACTAGAAATTATTTTCATTTCTAAATAGTTACTGGCACACAACAGCTTAAATTTATCACCCAAATTAATACACCAATTCAGCTGTCGAAAACACATTGGAGCCCAGTTAAATTATATATGATTTATGTTTTTTTTTTAATTTGAATATGAGTGAGCTACCTTAAAAGCATCTTATTTGAAAAATATTATGCATCAAGGTACAGTATCTGTTTTGCTGCTACACAATGTCTCTAAAAGTAAACAGAAAATATCCCTTTGGCTCTCTAATTTACATTTTGAAAGCTCAGACCTTCTGTTTATTTTAATCCAGATGAACCATAAATACCAAAACATTCACCAGTTTAATTTACACAGCCTTCAATAATACAAACGTGAAAGGTGAATCAATAATTGTTTTGACATGTGGCAGTCAGTGTCCCTGTAAAACGACATAGATGGTGCAGACCACTGCCAAAGCATCCAGAGGCATCTTAAAAGTCTCAGCTTTTTCATCGAAATGTCATTATGCTAATGACACATCCACTCTCGCACACACATACAGATTAAAAATGAGAATTAAAAGTTTCCTCATCTAGTTCAATTCAGTTATTTCTATATAGTGCCTTCTCCAACATGGTTGCCCCAAAACACTCAACAATGTATAAAAGTCTCATTTATATCGTGAATGTTGAGCTCATGAATTACACTGCCTGGCAAAGTGTTCCAGTTTCCAAACTTCTTCTTTGCGCTTTCATATTCTAGATAGACATGGTCTTTTCCCAGCATTATTTAATTTCTTAATCATTCCCTGATCTGACTGTGCAAATCTAAAATGTTGAGACTGAGTTAGACTCTTACCTTAAGTACCATGTGTAAAGTGCAATCTCTCCAATTCAGTCTTGCCAGTTGTTAGCAGAACCTGTGGCATCCAGAGAACTTTCAAAAGCTCTGAAATCCTATTGCTTCATGACCTGATTCATGCAAGGTTGTTCACCACACTAAACTTTACTTTGCCCGTTACTATGGCAACAGCTCAAGACTTCCTCTGTGACGTGTGCAAAAAACTGTCAAAATGGGTTTATCAGCTTCCTATTTAATGTTCACCAACCAACACACTGCACACATTTAGTGTGTACAAATGTATTGCTGGCAAATTTGCTTTAGACTGCTACTGCTGCCATTTAATACTCTGAAAGAGATGAGTCAAATGAAACCTGTCCTCAGACAAAGGAAAAAGACACAAAGAAAAACAGTAACTCTAAATAAAGATGCACTTGTTCTCCACAGGAAGTGGAACAGCAGTTTAACACCTTGCTCAAAATGAAAATACGACTGTGTACATCTTTATGCAGATTGTCCTGCTCACTGCTGTACAATTCATTGTGAATTACTATTTATAAGGGCTCCTTTACAAATAATTTGATTTCTGCTGCATAATTATTCTGTAACTTGCTTATTCTGTGGTGTTTGTGATATACTTGTTACACATTGCTGTGTAATTCCTATTGTGTATTACTCTTTTATTATTTGATTACTGTATAATAATGATATATAATAATGATGTGGAAATGAGATATTTGTATATCACAGTTACACAGCAGCAGACCGAAAATGACAATTATTCTTTAACTGTATTCTCTCCAAAGGTTTAATGCTTTATTCAAGACTAGCACCACATGGACTTAAGGAGGGTCTGTGTTGCTGGAATGTATAAGTCTAAATTCTGTTGCATCCCCTAACCTATACATACAATTTGAAAGGCTTGTTGTGTTTACTGTCCTAGGCTCTGCTGACAACAGATACTCCTAATCCTTTCTGCTTGCTACTATTTATTGTCTCCTGGTCCATGTTCTATTTTCACAGGAACATAAACAGAAATTGACTGATTTGATTGTGTCAGCGCTGAAAATTATTACACATTATTAACATTCATGCAGCAAACAAATGTGACACTTGCTCCTGATATGCAAATTATTTGTAAATGTGCAGTTTTTGTAAATTACAGGTACTTTAATAGTAAGCTAATTCTAGATATTAAAAAATGTCTTATCTCCCTGATATGCTCCTTAGACGTTGCCCCAGATAACTTATTTGATGGAAACATGTTATAGAAACTGTATCATGTTTTCCAGGTATAATTGAAAGCATCTGAATTGAGTCTTTATGTCTGTTGTTTTGAAATATAAACAGATAAGTTATTAGACTATAGACTTTAGATGATGAAAACTGATTAGATGAGTTTCATTGTTAGCTAAGGTTTTTGCATTCTTCTAGAAGTTAATGTCAAAAATGAACTGCAGGTCATCTTGGGGGTCTTGCTGGAATAAAAGTGACAAATGTTTTGATATATATTTACTTCTTAGAGCCGCAGTGCATTGCCATAGGCTATTGCTTGCATCTCTGTCTGAATTTCCCCCCATGTTCTGCTTTACGTTGCATGTGATGCTGTTTAGCCGTTGTGTAACTGATCTGTACTGCTGTGTACTATTGTGTAATTGCAGTGAAGTGTTTCTTTACGTTCCAGCTGCAGGATCAGCGGCAGTCACCTTTCAGTACATTTTGGCCCACACTAAATTTGACATTCACCTGTTCAGAACTGTTTGTTGCTACTTGAGGAGGAGCTTAATTTCCCTTGAGAGCTGCAAGGCACTTGCACTTGTGCTGAGCATGCAAAAATGCATGCGCCAAACATTTACTTTTTAAGTTTTCAATCTGGAGTGAACAATTTGACAAATATTAGCACATGAGGTATTTGTTTAGCCATTGGTTCTTTACCAGAATGGTGTAGTGCATGTTCTCTAGTGTATAGAAGAGCCAAGAATCACCCACAAATTATTCTTATGAATGTCTAAAATGCACACACGTAAGGGCTCTGCTTGTGTTGGGGTTACCAATATTTAGGCCTGCATGTTGTTCTCCATTGAGCATCTGAGAGCTGGACTGATTTTCCAGGAAGGTGGGTGTCAGGTGCAATGCCTGTGTAATATCAGGAAGATGTTGGATGGATTTGGAAGAATTTAGCAGTGGAACCTGACTTTGGCAACCTTTGTGGAACACAACCTTTGTGGTGAAGGGGCCTAGATAAGAGATGAGAACACGCTTGCTAAAAATAGCTGCAAACAAAGCATGGCCATGGGCTGAAGAACCAAAGAAGATTAGGGAAGTCTCTCTCCATTACAGGAAAGCCCCTGGGACATTTACACGACTCATGGAGTTAATGTGATTGCTTGCTTGTGTGTAATTGTTATATTATTTTTATATAAATAAACACATAATACAATGGCAAAGAAAAACACATTAGGGACAACACAAATATTTTAATTGTAATTTGAACAAACAGATATTTACTCATCCATCTTCTAACCACTAATCCTGGTCAGGGTCACTGGGACAAACAGATATTTCTTTATAAATAAATATAATATACATTTTATAATTTTAATATAAGCAAGCTGTAGGTGAAAAATAACTATATACAAAGGAATCCATAAGTGCAATACTGAGAATTAAAGCCATTGTTTACGGTTGAACTGTAGCACCAACTTTCTGTGACATCATGTGACCTCAGCATCAACCATATACACTCCAGGGCAAAAAAAAGGGCCAAACCCAAAATTGTAAAATATTTCGTTTTAATGGTCTTAACAACTAATCACTGGTCAGATAATTCCTGACACCTGTGGCACCATTTGCATGTCACTGCTGGTTGCAGCAGTAAACTGCTGGGGGGGGTGGAAACGGAAATTCACTTACATAGTCTTCTTATACGCAAATATAAAATCACAAAACGATTTTAATGTTTGATATAAAATTCAAACACAAACCAGGAAACATTTTTCAACTACTCGTCGACTGTTTAAAGCCATTAACATTACCCACAAGGCTTAGACATTTAGGGAAATCTAATGGAAAAGCTATCACATACCAAGTTACTTTATGAATTTGTTTAATTCTTGCTAATTTCCTGACTAATTATTTGCTGTTAAAACCATTAAAAGCTTAATGTTTTGCAATTTTGGGTTTTGCCCAGGAGTGTACTAAGACAGGAGGTGGAATCAGTTCTCATTGACTCGATGTCACATGGGCAGGAAGCCTGTGACTAAATGAATCAAGCCAGAGACAAAATGCCCTTTTCAATGGCCAAGGAAGGCAAAAAGTATATGGGCACAACAGGAATAAATAATGACCGATCACAACATAAACACAATGCAAATTTGCTTAATTGTGGCATACTTCAAATAATCCATTGACAGTTACTTGCCTTGTAGTACAGATAAGATGCATCATAAATGTGTGATCAATCACAAAGTAACTTTAATGTGGTATAATGTGGCTATATTAAACATTCGTTCCAAGAGAATTGTTTTTCTACTGATCATTTGCAATGCTCTGCAAACAGTGACAGGACCATTTAAAACCTATGGAGATGCTGCAATACTTTTGCTAAAAGCTGCTCCATGAATATATAAAGCCTATGCTGCAAAAAATAAGTCCTGAGAGGCTCCTGAGATTTAGGTCCTATAGATGTCCTTTAAGGTTCAGGGGGGATCCAGGGAGATGGAGGTACCAGGACATTACGTTTCAGATCCCAGCAGCCTCTGCAGGAAAATGAATGCCTGTACTACATACATTCCCTAGTAAGATACAGTGGAAGTGGTGTATATACCTCAGCAGCCAATAACCGTTTAAGCAGTCTTACTGAAACAAGATTTTAGGGAAAAAAAAAACATGCAGTCAATTCTTGTAAGAAATTCATGATTCAAGCAGCAATAAAATAAAACAAAGAATATATATCTGACGTGCAAAAAAAGGATTGATTGAGTTTGTCACTGTGTTTCAGTAGAATGTTTGAGGTACCACTTGTAACCATGTAGTTGATTTTGTCATGCAGGCTGTAGGCAAATGCTCTTGTAGTTATATTTATACAGTATGGGCAGTTTATAGAAGACTGGTCTCAGGTCTGATGTTGTCATGGAGTTCTCACACCATGCATCCTGATTAAGTGGCCCCAACTTACTCTGAAACCAACAGTAAAAACAGGACTGTTTCTTACAACTGGCGTAATTGAGCACTTCCGGTAGCTTTCTGATTAAGTGAGTAAGGACTTCTGGGGGATTGTTGTTGATGTAGAGGCAGGCAGTTCTGCTTTTCTGTAAATGTCGTCTTCTCATTGCCCTGACTTCCTGGACGTAGCCACAACACGGCGCTTGGACTTATAGAAGTCTGGTAGAGACAGAAGAAAGTGGATTGTTGAGATGATATCCCAGGACTGAAAAAGGCCATTCACTGGTATATAAACACAAATCTCTAATAGTACATTTCAGCCCCATTCACAGAAAACTGAAAAAAAACTGGGATCTTCAAACTATGACTGGTGGTTTTACTTATGATTGTTTCACCAGGTTTTGGTTACCATGTTACCATGTCAACTCTTACTCAAAATGCCCATCCAGCCAATGGGAAACCAGCTTCCCACACTGCTGCATTCTCATCCCTTGCAGTCCCACCACACATTTGCTGAGCCTCATCTCTCTTGATTTGATAATATACCCCTTCTTCACTCTGAAACATTGCCCTCCTACATTCCCTTTGATCAGCTACATCCCATCCCCAGTACTGGTCTACTACACACCTGTGATGCTTGTCTGCTTCCTCTTCATCTTGCCAGTCTGGTTCTTTTCAGGTGTCTGTTCCAGGCCCAAAGGCAGTGAGATATTCCTCTCTGGTGTGCGTGGCACGTTCTCCTTGCCATTCACACCGATTTTTGGAGGGTGGGTGCATGAGTGGTACAGTGCAGGGACCTTAGTCTCCAGGATCCCCTCCCAGATGAAGTCTCCTCCCTCCAGAGGGGTATCGGTAAGGAAGTCAAAGCCCCAGCGACATGCAGCGTCTTCAAGTTCCCGATTTAGGGCGTTCTGGTACTCGGCTCGCAGCTGCTCACAATCTATGGGCCCGAAAAGCCGCCGGCATGCTGAGCCCTTCCCACCAGATTTCGGAAAACTCTTGTAGGTGGACATGGAACTGGAGAGAAGCTGGGCACCAACAACAAAGAAAGTAAGACAATATTTAAATGAAATCTGCACAATGAAAAAAACACTCAGGGTTGACTCAGTGACCGATTAAACGTCAATAAACAATAATAACTGTATTAATGTACAGGTAACCCAATATTTTTCTAGTGGGCCAGGCTAAGATGTCAAACTTGCCATTAAGGAGCTTCAGATGGTGTGATGTGTGGCTCAGAAATAGCCCGCATCAAATAGACTCCCATGTGAGACGGACGATATTACAAATTTTAAATTGCCACATTTCAGGAACCCAAAAAAAAAAAAAAAAAACACAAATCCACCAAAATTAATAAAAGGCTTAAGAACTGACGCCATAAAAACATGGCAGGCCTCTTACAGCAAAGAGTCAGGTCAGCTAGTAGTACCAAGAGTCAATTCCAAACTTGGTGAGGTAGCATTGAACAATACCCTGAAGATCTTGGTTAAGCACTGCACTGCTCTCTTTTATATACTCTAACTTATCTTTTGCTTTGTATTAATTGCACTCCTTTTAAACTTATTGAAATTTTCTTAATTATAATTATCTTTTACTCAATTGATTATATTGTGATGTTCATACAAACTATGAATTACCTTTGTGTATGAAATATATAGTACAAACAAACTTGCATTACCTAAGCTAGTTTGCCTGTCCTCCTACTAGTGATCCTCTGGTCCAGCATTCCATTCCCAGCATTAAACTGAACGGGTCTCGGTAATATTACAGACAGTACATTAAAAAATAGCCTCGCTGAATCATAGGTCAGGCATAGGCACCAGGTGCCATGCATTATCATGGCCACAGGTGGCAGTCGTTTAATACCGAACATGCTGGATCTGAGCATTGCCAGTGCTGCAGTGGTGTTTTCTCTCTGCAGCATTTCAAGGCATTACCGGACTTAAACTGTTTTATTCTGATTTCTCATCCTTATAATGATCATATGTTTTTCTCAAATTGTTAACATAGTTACTGTATATTAATATTCCATACTAACTAGACAAGCTAGTAATTAATGCAGCTTCTCCTCGTACTTCGCGGAAGAATGGGTGAACGCATTCTTAACATGAGGGTGCAAAACGATTCTTTAAAATGCAAAGCTGTATTCACACTGTACGACTTTTTCAGTTTTCATTTCTTGGATATTTGTTTCGGATTAAGGAGAAAATACCGCGACGGCTGTCAGAAAGTCGCCCTCACGAAGCGCAAATTAGCTAACATTACTGTAATGCAGCATTAAACTACTTAAGTTAATGTAAAAACAAAATGATTGGCAATTCGGGTGCTGTTAAGATGACGTTGCTTAGCATGTATTACTCGTATATAAAAACATCCAACTATTTCATAAAGCGAGTCAACTCAAATTAGGAGAGTTTAATAGAATATTACAAAATTAAGTCCGTGATCAACATGAATAATATTAACAGTTTTATCTCTTTGACAAACCTGACGTTCGCCAGCACGTCTGCATAATTTTGCTTCACGAAATTAAGATAATCTGCTTTGTAATCGACGCATTAATTATCATACTATAGCACTACAATCAACTAGCCAAAATTTAGTTATAATTACAGTTAAGTACAGTAATATGTAGATACATATGTAGGGAAACAATTTTCTTCATTCCACTTCAAATAAAAAAACAAAACCTAAACTCACGTGGAAAATTATCTGGCGTGGCAAGACAAATTCTACCCAGGGGGCGGGTACGGACTGGGTGACGTATTAGCTGGTTGAGCACGTGAACGTGGAACCCGTGTGAGAGACGAAAGCACAAAACAAAGCTGTTTTATACCGCTTAAAACTCCAGGACTTTAATTACTAATTCAACTAAATGTTTATTTATTCCCTGTTTAATAAAAGAACCGAGTGAATGTGACTCGATCTTCATAGAGTATAAGCACACACAAAAGAACAAATAATGAAAACTGCATAATACAAATTCTTGCCAGGTCATACTAAAGCGTGTCAGTTGAGTGTTTCTAAAAGAATAAACCCGTATACTTACACGATCCAGCGAAATCTTCAAATTGTTACTGATAACGCCAAACAAAGACGACCCTGTTGTGTATAACTGCAACGAACTTAAAAATAAAACGGGCATATACCTGCTATATTACACCGCCCTGAAACCAGTTTTCCACGTACTGGAGAAAATATGATCGACATTTGCCGGCGCCGAGCAGTTATAATCTTGGTGGGCGGGATGCCACACACCCCGTGCACAGGCGGAGTCTGAACTGCTGAAACACGTGCTTAAGTTCCGAAGAAAACACGTGAATTTATTTCCACGTTTGTCCAGGAAAGGTTCAACCTGGGAAATTTTAATTTATAATAAAAAAAAAAAAAAACTTACCCGTCACAGCGAATAGGATTTATTGGTGGTGCATCGCGCTTTAGTCACAGCGATTAGCATCTTTTACTAAATCGAACGTTGTAGATATTGCTCAAAGGTTTCGTGGTCGCAAACGGGAGTCCGGCCTTAATTCGATACACAGAACAGTTTGACAAAATGCATTTTTACATACCTGGAGTGTTGACCCTAAACAAAGACTTTAGGACAACCGGCCCCGCTCTCCCCCAGCAGTGCTCTTTGACCCACAGAGACAGATAACCCCAATCGTAAAGCTCGAGTTTCGCTCCAGCATACGACTCACTAGAACTTCATAGATGACGTCACAAGCCTTCGTACTGCGCTCAAAGCGCGCCAAAATGAGGGGATCTCCAGTACGGCGTGTTTCAAAGGAGTTTGGTAGTTTCGCTCAATTACATCAGCCCTGAAGCACACAGGCCAGAAAAACCACCATTAGTTTAGCTTCCTGTGTACTTTGAATTGACTGCATCACTGGCAGATCGCCCAAGCCCGCTCACGAGTCTGCCTGCCCAGCTAGCCTTAGAAATGAGTGAATGAATGAACCATTAAAGTTGAAATTGCGAGTTGATCAAAAAAAAAAAAGTACAAGTCATTCATGTAGCGGACACGGATTTGCTATGGGAGGGTGACTGGGCAGAACCAGCATTCATCTCATTACATGATTTATGCAAAACGAATTTCAAATCATGTCTCACACTTAAATGGCAAAATCACTCAAGTTCAAAACCAGACTTTCATGACAAACAGTAATAGAATCCAGTGAGTAGTCAAATGTAGCTGACAGCTCCTGAAATGAATGGTCTTCAGATTTATCTACCATATAACTGTTGAACGCATAAAGAACCTGTGAACCAGCAATTAAATCAACACACACAATAGGCAGGAAGAGGTATCCAGAACTTCTGTAAACAATTTAATTCAAAAGAATACAAAGTGAGGCAGCAGGGAAGGGATGTTGGCAATACAAAAGTATTTCACACCACACGACATTCTTAAAACATGCCAACAGTATCTATTTCTCAAGCATTCCTTTGCTGAGCCCAAAGTTCAGAAAGAGCTTTGGTGTGGGCACTCATACTCAAAGCCAATGAGCCTTCCAATAGTGTTTGACTGGCTGCACAACAAGGAATGGAATGTTTTCTAGAACACTTGTCTGAACAAGGTGTCTGCATACACAAACCTGAATACACTGTTGGAGTTTGTAGCCTTGCACATCACAAGGAAAAATAAACCGCTAAAAGGGACACTTTAAAAAGCTCAGTCCATAAATCTTGAAGGACCAAAGTTCTCCTTGAGATAAGGATGTCAGCTTCTTACTTTCTGTCATTAGACCTAGAACGACTGCAAAAAGAAGCAGTTATTAGGAAAACTGCAAGTCCATTACAGGATTACACATTTGACATGCCATGCAGCCAAATCAATCCTAGGCCTTAACATTGATGCAAAGAAATTCTTTACCATCGATTAGCCACTTAAACTGCATATGGTTAAGAACACAAAAAGGCCAGAATATTACCTGCGTGACCTGGAGAAGGAGCGCGATGGTTTGTGGTTCCTCTCCCGAGAGAAGGACCTGTCCCTCCTCCTGTCTCTGGAGAGAGATCTGTACAACACAAGCCAGGCATCTTAACTTGGCAAATATCCATGCAACATATTTAAGAAAGCAAGACCATAAACACCAGAAGTGTAGCAGTTTAAAACTGAACCAACAGGACCTTCAGACAGATTAACCTGCCAAGCAACTGACAGGCTGAGCCAGCGGGGAGAGAATTACCTGCTACGACTGCGGCTGAAGCTCCTCCTCCGTGGTGATCTGGGCATGGGGAGAAAAGTGGGTGAGGAAAAAGCGAGAGGACATCATGGTGTAACGACCACCCAAGCTAAGAAAAATCCATGACACGCATGCGCTACTTCTGTGGACACCCCCCACAGGAGTTAAAGGTCTCTCCCACCCGCCCTGGCATCTCCATTAATGATGCAGTCACGGTGGAGGGACCAGTAACCCATACTGGGACGGAAGGTTTGTACTTCTCTGAAATGAGACAGCGAGATGAGTACATAGCAAAGGCACCAACAGGAGGCCTGGACTTAACTGCTGCACTTGGGGGGACCAGCTGGCATAATGCAAGTACAGGCCACCAAGGTGGCAAGTGCTATTGAAAACCATGTTCACACATCCAGGTCCTGCCACACTAAACCATGGACCAGACTTAGGCCTTCCCACAACCTTAACTTTGTTTAAACGTGACACTCCCTTTAACACCTTTATTAATAATGATCTAAAATCCTTTAGAGGGATGTGTTCACCTTTAAACTGACAAAGCCTGGACAACCAAGTATATCTTAACCTTATGATGCAGCTTTTAAAATGAACCAGCAGTAAACCGTATGAAGCAGGGAAAACTTACTAGTTGTTTGGTTCTCAACAAGCTAGAAATGGCGAAGGAAAGGCAGACTGGAGGCTGGGAAGGCAGAGTGTGCTGAAAGGATTTGCCAGATGTTGCAAGGTGTTTAGATGGTTGGCAGTTGGGGGCTGGCTGAGGATTTTTCCTGCTTTTATCGGTTAGCCGAGGGCTGGGCTGCTGCTTGTTGGTTGTGTAGACATTTGGAAAGTAAACGGCTGACTGGTCAGGAATGTGAGGTAGGCCGCTGCCGATTTGATTAAGGTTGGAGAGGAGGCTGACAACAGCACGCTCAGGAACCAATGGGCGGTGCAACATGACGACTGGCCAGGCCTGGGTCATGCGACATGACACCAGCCAAGCTGATGGGGCACGCTGGTCACATGATGCTGAAAGAGGACTAGTTGACTGACTCAGAGGGTGCTGAGAAGAGGCATGGTGGTGACTCTGCAACGGGGTTCATTTTTATTAATATAGATAAAAGAGCAGACTTTATAAATGAAACAAAGGCTAACAAGACATCCAGTGCACATACTTGAAAGACTCTGCCCCAAAGCAATAGATCTAGGTACTGATGGGACAAAGGAGGCCTCAAACTGTTGGTGGGTGGGAGGATCCCAAACTACCAATCCTAGTGCCAGTTAAACTTCGAAATCTCATTTGTCCCATCACTAGAGCTGAAAGATACAAGCATACCAAACAGCCGTGAGTCCTGATACACTGCTTTTGAAGACTAAGTTTGTGATATAGCCAGCAACATCTCTAGCCTGCTGTTTAGTCAAGTAAAAAGCCAATTCAGTTGATTGTAGGCACCAAAGCTGTAATAAGCCACAAAATCTGTGGCATGTGCAAGACTGAAGCTACACTGTGTGACAGACAGCGCTACACCTTAGACAACTTGACTGGCACCATTGTGAAAATATTTCCTGGATTCAGCAAAAACCAGCTGTACGCCCTAAATATTAACTGAAGATGGGATTATAAAACTCTGGCTTGCATTTAGTAACATGACATGGTGGAGGAGAAAATAAAAAACTTAGAAGTGGCAAAAACGAGGTAAAGTTTACCTCCGCCGAGGGGGTGGGCTGCGCCGACGGTAGTCATCCCGAGGTCGACGGCTCCATGAAGGGGGTGGGCCTCTGTTCCGGGAGCGTTTCTCACCATTGGACAGTTCCACTCGAACCCGGCACCCACAGAGTGTTCTGTGATCAACAGATTTAGTCAAGCAGGCGGCACAGAGCTCTTCAATAGACTGGGCAAACTTGTGCTGCATAACCAATGTAAAGACTTGCAAACTCAAACACACCAAGAAAGCCAATCAACCACAACATGATCATGAAATTTGACATGCATCATGTCAGTGATACACCATACCTCCCATCCAGTTCACGGACAGAATCTGCTGCATCGCGGGGGTCCTCAAACTCCACAAAGGCAAAACCAGGGGGGTTCCTGGCCACCCATACGCTACGCAGTGGGCCATAGTATCCAAATGCACGCTCCAATTCCGTCTTGTTACCGTTGTTCCCCAAATTTCCAACGTAAACCTTGCAGTCAAGAGGACAATCTCTGTGCAAGCTGGGATCTGGGAAACAGGGCACAGCCCGGAGAAAGTTAATTTGACCAGCTACACAAAAACACCCACTTCCTCCAATAGTTACAGATGTACTGAAGATATTAAGAATATTTCTGAATTGTGTCAGCACCAGACAAAATGAACATGAATAGCAAACATGAAGTGCAACCACACAGTTCCAGGGTAGTGTCTGAAAATAATTTAACAGCCATCTCTTTAAAATGCATAACTGAGCTAGGCACAATGCCAGAAGCCAAACCACGAAAGTCATTTAAAAAAATGTTATTACCTCCCATTTCAACTTCCCTCAATGTCTTGGAGCTGCACCAACTGTGAGAAACTTGGGGGAGAAAAATCCTCATTTAGCAAGTATTTACCCCCCACACAAAAAGTGCTTAGCAGTTTAGAGATCATTCTGGAAATCCTAACAATCCAGGTACAGCCAGAAGCACACTCCCACCCACTTAGAAACAATACAAACATAAGTAAAATCACGGACAACAGCCAGCATGAGGGGAACCCAAATGGACCGGGAACCGAAAACGTAGGTCCCCTTAACAGGTTAACAGTATTGATTAAACTACTGAAGTGGAATAGGAAAAATGCAACGCGTTGTAAGCGTGGAAATACTACGCAAGTAAGAGAATTAAGAAATCACGTCGGGACCTGTGAGCTCATGCTATTAGATTTGGGAGAATGGGTGCCCAGTATGGCGGGCTGTGTTCGTGGTCGACCCGAAACACGCACATTCATATAGCAAACGCACGATACTTCACGGAGGGAAACCACAAATTGGACTTTAGTGCTTCGTGCGCAGCCCCCCCCCCCCCAAAAAGAAAGATGAATGTACCGCACATGAAGCCACGAAATTTCCGCTAATTCTACCACCACTCGAGTCTTTAAAATGTACATATCTACTACTTTTAAGATAACGAATTGATTAGAATTTCAATTAGGCCTGCTTTATTGTAGTCCCGACAGAGTAACAAACGGTCGCAGCCGTACCACATCGTCGTTCGACAGCCATCAAGCGACTCAAAATGGCGTTAGCATGCGAAAGACCCTGTTGTACGGCGAGAGCGTAGTCACCATTTCTCATCGACAATAGCTCGCTTTTATACACAGATTTTCGTTTTTTATAAGAAAATTTTTGCGCTAGCTCAAATAAACTAGATTCAAACCCTATTACTAACGAACAATATAGTGTTTAAAAATAATGATACTGACGTTCTTACAACAATACGTCGTTTAAGACATCGTCACCCAACAAAATACAATACCCAAAATTAAAAAACAATATATTAAGAAAATGCCTACGTATTACGGATAATATAACCAAGTAAATATCGGGGGGGGGGGGGGATTACCTTCACGGCTTGATTCGTGTACAGAGACCAAAAGCTATCCTACTCCTATCACCTCCCTCCACGATCTTCTCTCAGAAACACAAAATGGCGTTATCGGATGCCGGCTTTATACTCGGCATCGACGTGGCTTTTCGGCCATACGTACGTGACGCAGACGTGTAGTTCTTGCGCAACTACACGTAGTTTCACCTTTGTTCACCTTTGCTTAATGCCGTGCAAAGGCAAGACAATGGACCCAGAAGAACAGGGAATATGTTACTTTACACCACTACTGTAGTTATTTGAATGACTACAGAGGAAAAACCTGCAATGCGTCCTGCTCATTTTCATTAGTAAAAATTTCAGTGAATAAACTGCATTTTCATGTATTTGTTTAACGAATTTGTCACTACCCTTCAATATGTATCAAATCACATTACTGTTACATCACTTGACAGGATTTTATGACTGAAAATATTCTGTACAAATTCACCGACAGCAGTACACTGCTAGAATGAGGTGCAGAAGTACATATGACAATGCAGCTGTGCAGAAATAGACATTGATACACACATAATAATGTGGCTGTACAGAAATACAGATAAATTCACATAATAATTCAGCTGTATGCAGTTCACACCAAAATACATACTGAAAACATGATATTGACTGTACACAATAGGGTTAAATCATTGAAAAATACGATATTAACCCACTTCTGTGAAAGTAGGTATGGCCGACTTACACCGACCTCTATTCATTTTGGAAACATTCATCCCCTGTCTTTCATGGGTGTTTCTTCCTGGTACTCTAGTTTCCTTTTGCGGTCCAATAATTTGTTTAGGTGAATTGGCGTCTATATATTGTCCATAATGTATAACAGTGTGTCCTAGCTGCAATGGACTGGGATGTCCCTTGCTTTGTGCCCCAGGTTTCCTGGGATACACTATAAGCTCACTGCCAGCCTGCACTGGACAAGTGGTTATAGAAGGTGGAAGGATGGATTATTGATTCTTGAAAGGAATCACCCATAGTTCCCTGTGTTTTAAGTCACTGTTCTTGTAGACCTAATGTGCTATTGGATCTAGATGTATCTTTAAGTACTTTTGGGCAATGATATTGGGAAGGCCCCATTATAAAAAATATTAAATAAATGGTTGGATTAGATTGAAAAAGAATTACTTTGATCCATAAAATGTACAACAGTAATATCATGTTGAAAAATGGCCCTCTTTCTGTAAATGTTACCTTTATTCTATAATGCACAGGGCACAAAAGAGGCTGTACACTAAATGAAATGCCAGTTCATCACTGAGTATGGCTTAGCAATCAGATGATCAGAACACAGTAGAGATGAACTGGTGAATTAAGAGTTATTCAGAGCAAAACAGTTATTTAATCTGTATCTACACTGCTCAGGAAAATGCAGAGATATTTAATCATTTTAAACTGAAATTTTAAAATTAGAATTGTATATTAAAATAGATACAATACATACAAAATCTATACAATATATACAACAAAGCTTGATCTTTTTTCTTCTGCAAATATCACAAAAGAAGTGTTTTTAATTTTATTGCGGCACCCATTTTTATTGAAATCCGGAATGCATTTCTAGTGAACCTCCATACGTGCCATAAGAATTATCATGGACCCATAACACACTGTGGATGTCCTGTTTCACCCAATCTCCATGTGTCTCACATCTAAAATCTAATGATTCAAGAATAGCTTCTTCCATAGTGCTATTAGACAATTCAACAAATTGTCTCCAATCCATTCACCCTGTAATGTGCGTTTACCATACTTCATTCATGCCATTCAAATCAGGTACATTTACAGTATTACACGTATATTTCAATCACTTGTTAAGCCATCAATGGATCCTCCACAGTTTGCATACCAGCCACATATCAGAGAGGAGGATGCCATCATTTTCCTGCCCCATCGGCTTATACTCATCTGAATTAATCGAGCAGCATGATGAGAATAATGTTTTTTGATTTCTCCAGCGCTTTCAACACAATACGTCCTGACCTCCTGGAAATTAAGCTTAAGAGGATGAATGTGGAGGATGATCTGGTGAACTGGATTACAAACTACCTGACTGGTAGGCCACAATTGGTCAGGATGTCCTCTTCTATGCTGTGGTGTGCCAGTGCCTAGTAGAGAGGAGATAAGTCACATTTGAACATTGGATGGTTCTTTTCTCTCAATATTCACTTACACAGACACATGTTTGTATATCTGTCCTTAAGGGGACCTTCCATTCATTTCTATGGGCTTAGCCCTAACACTATATACGAGTATGTAAACCCCAACCCTTACCCAGCTCTAACCTTATCCATAAGTAACCCAAAAAAATTCAAGACTTTTGGCTCTTTTGGTTTTTTGATTGCTTTCACAGATTTTTATAAAATTAAGTTTTCCCTCTTGGGACACGACAAATGTCCTCCTGGAAACATTTTGTCCCCACAACGTAATGTAAACATGGTACACACACACATACACACTCACTCTTTTTCTCTTCTTTGTCTGTCTGTTTCTTGCTTTTCTGCTATTTACTTTGTTACACCTAATTTGTGTTAAATTAACAAAAATGGCAATACGAATGAGAAAATGTATTGCATGGTCGACCTTCCTGGTTTGACGTGAGGTGAAACACCCACAAGTACTCTAGAGCCAGAGCCAAAGGTAGAAAAAAGATTTTGACTAAGTGATTTACTTGACACTGATGGAGCAGGAGGGGAGTGCAGGGACTAGGAAGCATTGAAACATTGAAACAGTGTTTACCTTTAAAATAGGCTGGTGTCAGGCTGCATATTGGACACAATAAACAGACTATCAATGATGTAGTAATGCTGCTTATCCTTAACATTAGCCCCCGGTCTTGTTAAGTGTGATCATACCTCTATCCTCCCCAGCAAACAGGGAACATTCCCACAACATCCAATAATGTTCTCATTACATTCTTAACGTTCTCGTAACGTACCTGTAATGTTCCCTGTTTGCTGGATCCCACCTACATACGAAGACGGCAAATAGATTTAAATGGTTCTGAAGGAAGTTAATCAATGGGGTGAGGATGCTGTTACGAGATACCAGAACTTCTGAACTGTGATGTTGTTGTCCTGAAAATCAATGTCAAAACCTTTTTTAACCGAAAACCCTTGGTCAAATACTATATCTGTACAGGTAGTCTATACAGGTGCCCTACAGATAGTCAAGATAACCCCTACAGAGGGCCATTAGGTCTGCCAAGACTACTGAAACATGCTGGAGTCTAACTACCATGCCCCTGACCTTAAATGTATGCACCATGGCCTGGGCTCAATCATGGACGATAGAGGAAGGAATAACATCTAAGTGGAAATGTTCACTTCACTACCAGATGAGTTTAATGCACACCGTATTCATTTTGAGGTAAAGAACGCCTCCTCTTCTGTGAAGATACCTGTGGACCGAGGTAGCAATATGTCAACACTTTTGGCCCCTGATGTAATTTAATTCTTCAAGGCAGTGAGCCCTAGTAAAGCACCTGATGGTATCCATGGCCATGTCATCCAAATACACACCATCCAGCTAGTGCAGGTTTCTGCTGACATCTTCAATCTCTTTTGATGGTTCCCACATGCTTCAAGAGGACAACCAATATCCCATTACCTAAGTTGACATCTTCATTCTGAAAGATGAATTGAAGGTAGTGAGAATTGGCAAAAACACTCCACCATATGAATCATAAACACAGGTACGCCTTAGGGATGTGTGCTCAGCCCTCTTCTGTGCACCCTGTTCACACACAAGTGTGTTGCAATGCACAGGTCCAACATCATTTCAAAATCAGTTGATGGAGATGACAGAACTATCAAAGTAATGCAAAAACCCAAAGAGATGATCATAGACTACAGGTAGCACTGGGAGGTGGCCACACCCCCATGCACAATACAGTTGTTGTGGAATGGGTCAGCAGTTTCAAGCTCCTTGGTGTACACATCACTGAGGACCTCATTTCATCTCTCCATACTATCACTGCTATTAGGACTGTCCACCAGAGACTCAACTTTCTGGTTAGGCTCATTTGGCATGGTTCTAGGTATCCTTCCAGATTTCTACTGATGTACCACAGAGAGCATCTTCAATGGCTATTTTACCATGTCGTACAGCAGTTTTTCCACACACACAACTGTAAGGCCCTCCAAAGAGTCAGAACAGCAGCAGAGGTCATCACAGCCAACTAGCTTCCAGCCTTACAGGGAATCTATCGCTCACGATGCCTAAAGAAGCCTCTCAAAATCACAATGGACTGCAACCATCCAGGGCACACACTGCAATCTGGCAAGCATTATAGGACCACGCAGTCACAGGCTACTGGATACAGAACAGTTTCTCCCTGCAGGCTTGCATAAAAGATTACTAGATGCTCTCCAGGACTATGTAAGACTGACATACATATACAAATTATCATTGTCACTTTTAGTCTACTTTATATTATTCTATAAAATATTTTATCGATTTTTTCTTATATTTTCAATTTTGTTTACTGTTTTCTACTTCTGTATTTATATTATTTGTAACTTTGTGCAGTAATTACCTGTCTCACCATTAGAATTTAAAGAGTCATCTCTGTCATACTGTGCATAATATAAATACAAGCTTTTGACCTTGCATATGAAGTGTATATGTCTACATGTCTATAATGAACACTAATGTTAAGTTTGCAGGACTAGGGGCTTATTCATTAACACGTACCAAATGTCTCAAGGGGACCACTTATGTCACAAATGTATGTTTTTCTCCTATTATCAGCAGCAACAAAGACGATTTCTCACAACTTTTGGATTATTAGGCAGCAGCTTTCCAACCCAACCGCCACATCTGAGAAAAGTGAGAAACAGCTAAATTGGAAAAAAAAAAGTTTTATATCTATATACAGTATATACACAGACATAATAAACCTGTTCACTAAACATTAATTTATTACTCAATCAGTTTAAATATTTAATGGAACCTGACCCTCTTTTAATCCTCTCACCCTTAACATTTGTTAGCATATAGCCTGTAATCAGGTCTAACCTGGTTTGAACACTTTGTCGCTAGTTTATACACAATGTACAGTAGCACAAACCAATGAGTCTTTGGTTGATTTTTTCTCACATATTGTCCAAAAGGAAATACTGTCTTGGATTTTGAAAACCAGTGCAATACATGAAATGTCTTTGTGAAAAGTTCTCCTGAAGTGATTACTGTGAAACGTTTAAAATGTTAGTAGACATACCATACAGTTTAAGTGTACAGATTTTGTCTTCTGCTTTTGCATGTAAAATAGACAATTATTTCTTTAAATGTTTGGGGGTCTACACAATTTCATTGACTGGATTTTTTTTCAATAAAACTTTCGGCATACAACATTCCTAGGGCAATGTAACAGATGCTTAAGATTACAATTACACTATTTTAATTACACTATGTTAGCTCGGCAAGAAATTTTATCAGTTCCAGCTTTCAAAACTTTTAAGTTTACTCGCTGCAAAATCTAAGTAATCTGTAAAATATACATTTTGCTCAGAGCACACTGAACAAACTTAAGGGGTGAAATATTTAATTTTGTAATGGGAGATGCAGGTTGTTTTAATGTAGGCTACGTAATTTGCACTGTGATCACGAATGATTTGAAGGCATTTTTGTTATGTGTTTAAACACAGAGTTAGTTTTAGCGGACATTAAGCAACCGTGAAGAACTGTTCTTTACTATATCCTGCATTTGTTTGAAATCGATTATAACACGTAGTACATAACGAAATTAACAAGGACATATACAAAGCGGACCAAAGCAAACTTCTCATTGAGATTTTTAATATGCATAGAGATAACGTAAAAAAATCAAAAACATTTCGAATTTGAATATTTACTTTGTTCAAGGTTAGCATTTTGTATTCCTCCTAACTAGCATCTTGTTTGTCATTAACATAAATTTTAGGCCCATTATGAGAACTTAATCTCCATTAGTAGACTACGTATATGTATGTCTAAATCCTGCCAAAGTAAATACTCATATTTAAAAGTTATGGCAAAACACAAGATCAGAGATCTCATACGCACGCATAAAGAATAAAACAAAACAAGCAAAACCGTTAGTGTTGTCACCACCAGTTTATTTACCAGTAAAACGAAGCCTTCACTTCTCCCCAAATTGAGATGCAAACAAAACCATTCGTTACTATTTTTTCAAATGGTTCTGACTTCAGAGTATTTCATTGCCACACTACCGATTATTTATGAGATAGTAAGATGAGATAATAAAATAACCTGCGATTTGCGTTCCTAACACGATTCTTCAAGCACCCGGAAGCGTGTAAACCTGCGTGCCTCTTAACTACCGAAGCCGAGATTACATACCCAAAACAGGCGATTTTACTCCCTGTAACAAACGGAAGGGGGATTCGAATGTGCTCGAAATACACACAATTAAATACTTTGTGTTTTCTATCAACTTTAAATATGCAAAAAAAAAAAAAATGCGGACCTGAGTACCACCGTTATTATGCTGTATTAACTATCTGGGACCTAACCAATAAATACTGATTCACCTTGCATCTGATGAGCAACTTGACCCAGTTCCTCTATCGCTGACCATCCGACAGCGACGTCTGCCGGAGCCTACAGGGCTGCCTACGGAGCCGAGCAGATAGTGTCCTCCAAATTCAAACCTCGCCACTGGAATGCGATATCAGGTTATAACCAGAATTCAATGACCCATAAGAGTGATGCTAAAAGCGAGACTAGCAGTAGAAGTCATACCTCTTGAAAATGATACCTATGATCGGGAAAACCGGTGCCTTCTAACTGCATAGGAGCAAATGTCTTAAAATGAGACAAGGATTAAATATGTTATCCATCCATTTCCCAAACCAATTAATTCTATTCAGGGTCACTGGGGACCTAGAGCCTATCCCAGACTGCCTTAGGGTGCAAGGTGGGGAATACCCTGAATGGGGTGCCAATCCATTGCATTGCACAGCTAAACACAAACACCCAATCACACATTATGGACAATTTTGCCATACCAATTAGCCCATATTGCATGTCTTTGAACGGTGGGAATAAACTGAGTATCTGAAGGAAACCTGCAAAGCACAGTGATAACCACTGAGCCACCGTGCCCCCCTTAATATTCTTTATTAATTTATATATACAGAATAACATCTGGTAGAACAGACAGTACCCTGGATTACATGTAGAGGATCCTTACTTTATCATTGTAATGGTCCGGTGTGTCAGTGGACCGGTACTGTTAGCATGTTACGGTACAAAGTGATCGAGCTCATAAGGCCTGGTTAAAATGGCACTTCTCCATTACTATATCAATTTACTGCTGCAGAGTCACTTTTATTTTTCTTTTTGCGTCTCACCTAGTTCAGGGAAGCGGTGCTTTCATCCAGACCACAACATTTTTGAGTTTTATTGCAGTTAGACGTTTTGTTTCATTTAAAGCTCCTGAAACAAACCGTCACAGTGGAGACTTTTTTTTTCTGATCAGATTAGTACAGCACACTCTGTTCTGTTTCACTTCCTGATGGCTGCATAGCCCCACATGAACTGTGCTCTTCTCTCTCTCTCTCTCTTTCTCTTTCCCTCTCTATCTCTGAACCATGGAGTGGAGGGAGACCAGAGGACAAAACAGAATGAGATAACTGCGTCACTGCAGGCAGTGCAATAGCACTGGTATTTTGCGTTGAATCATATCCTTTATTCAACGACTTTAAATCCCTTATAACTTTTTACCTGCACTGTCTAATCTATACATGTAATGTCTCCTGTGTTTTCCAGCCTTCCTTGCCCTTTCTGGCTCCAAGAGAACTGAGATGTGATCCTGTGACCCCTTTAAAATGAACACAGGAGCTGCCATTCCAGCGTCTACATGGCAGAGCAGCAGCACACAGGAGACTTTGGCTACTAATCTCACTCCCCTGGTACTACTCAAAAAAAAAAAAAGCAAATCCCTATTTGGTACTCCCTAAAAAAAAAAAGGAGGCAGGGCCAGAGTTGCCTAATGACATAATTGCGACAGTCATAGGGTGGATAAGCTGTGCCCGATAATGCCACAGATAGATGTTGTAAAGGAACACAATGTAACCAAGGTGAAATCTCATCTGCCTCTGCTAATCTGTCCGGAATGCGACCAGATCACCCCAGAGACTACAACAAGCATCAGAAACTTGCCGGATAAACCAGCTCAGGGTCGTGGACCCACTTGTGTACACGTGTTAGGTATTTCACACTGTAGCCCACACTTGCACATAGTGTTTCTGCCTCCTTTTTCACCTCACGGAGAGCTGCTATTACCTTAGACCGGAGTTCTACTTTGGTTAGAACAGCTGGGCCCCTCATCTTCCCTCAGTCATATATTTACACTACCGTAATGCTGTTTTTTCAGCCAGTAGGCCACTATAAACTGCCCAAGCTCTGGTCACTGCTGTTGCAGTCCAACATACTGCGGTACACTGCTGGCACACCGGTCACTGCTATTACGGACCGACATACTGCGATGCACTGCTGGCACACCAGTCACTGCTGTTGCAGTCCGACATACTGCGGTACACTGCTGGCACACCGGTCACTGCTATTACGGTCCGACATACTGTGATACACTGCTGGCACACCGGTCACTGCTGTTACAGTCCGACATACTGTGATACACTGCTGGCACACCGGTCACTGCTGTTACGGTCCGACATACTGTGATACACTGCTGGCACACCGGTCACTGCTGTTACGGTCCGACATACTGTGATACACTGCTGGC
>JAACJT020000086.1:7650441-7685620 GCA_009936485.2 Gymnarchus niloticus | reverse complement strand
ACACCGGTCACTGCTGTTGCAGTCCTACATGCGATACATGCCGGTGCACTGGCATTATACTGTTTTTCATTTGTTTATTGCTTCAAAATGGTGCTTCTGTGCTAGTGTATATCATACAGGTACTTTACTGCTGCCACACTGAAATACACTTCAAGTGCATTGGGATTGCACTGCTAATGTTCAAATAAGTCTTTTCAACAACTTTGCATATTATTTATATATTCAAACTGCTTGTATGGTCTAGATATTTATTTAACCATTAATTGACCGTGTTGGGAGGATGCTGTATATACTAAAAAATCACATTCAGTTCATTTAATTTCTTTTTGCACATTTTTGCACATTATGCATTTATTTTTTTTATTTTTTATATATAATATAATATATTAAAATATTTTGATGTTGGACTTCATATTTACTGTTGACTAGGCTGAACATTTTGTCTTCTTTCCTTCTGTTGTCATTAAGAAAAAGGGAAAAATATTTTAGAGCCCAAGTTTGTCCTCTTAAAGACATTTTTTCCCCAAAGGATTAAATCGCTTAGACTCATAAAATGGAGGGGCTACTGGATATCAGTTATTTTACCAAGTTATTGTGAATAGAAAGTCCTGTGGTTGCCTTGTCTTAAAGAGATCTCAAATACCGATTTGGACCATTGATCTTCTGCAACCATTGATTGAAAAGAGGGTTGCTGTGAGCCTGGAGCATTTTGGAGGAAGATTATCAGGTCACATGCTCTGTGATATGTCAGCTGTCCCAATGGTAAACACAGTAGTGATATAAGTGCTGTCCAGTGCCTGTGTGCCTATAAAACTGGACATTCGGTGTTAGACTGAACTCTTCATGTGTATCCAGGTGTCAGGTGTGTGTGTCTGTGTGTGTGTGCGCACAGATGCTGTTGTTTATTCCTCCCTTGTACCCCATTCACTACTTCCACCTCTGCTTTTTCACTTGTACCTACTGTTATTTGTTTCCTTTTAAAATACAAATGAAGTATGGCTCTGAAAAATAACATTTGTGGACCGTGTCAGAGAGGGAGTAATGTGAACCGTGCGCCAATGAGGGGAAACGGATGTATTTTCTGTGGATGACAACTGAGGGATGATATCTACTGTAGTCCTAAGAACAGAGTCATAATCTATCCATCCCCCTTCCAATGGCTTACCCAGGTTACAGCTGTGGGAAGGACTAGAACTTTCCCCCATGCAGTACGGAGCACCAGGCTGAGGTACATTCTGCAGTATCATAATTTCCATGTGAATTTCTTAACACCAACAATGCATGCGGCAGACAAGCCCAGTACAGGATGAAGTACTCCAAGAGGAATGTATGTTTTCCAACTACATTTTGAGTGAAGTTTTCCTCAATGTCTTTCCCATTCAGATTTTTGTGCACATGCTATGAAAAGATTTTTGTAATTTTGTCAAAAATGTTTTTTCTAGTTTTCTTCCAAGGGACAGCTATCATAATCAGCCTGATAAAGGACAGAGCAGACCTTCACTTTATGTCAGTGAAGACTGCTTTGGTTATGATAAAACAGTGACAATGTGGAAGTTTCTGTCATGTGGACAGAATTTATCCAGGAAGTTATGGCCTTTAAAAGTATTGTAACGTTGTCGTGCTCAATGGTGCAATAAAGCAATCTCAGACTCAGCTTTCAACACAAATGCATTTACTTGTAACACCACTACTCAACTACTGCACACTGCACAACCTGGGGGTTAGCCTAGCCAGCCCCTACACACATACACATGATAACATTAAAACACAATCTACAGATGAACACACAGTACACTACAACACTTTACAATACACAGTAATATAACACAACAATGCACAACACTATTTACAACACATCTATTTACACTATTTACACCTACTTACAATTGGCACTGTATCAGGGAATCCAAGCCCCAGTGCCACAGTATCATAAATGTGGCATATTTTAAACAAAATTAAGACAAACATTAAATGATCTGCTTGGTGTTTTCAAACAGTTGGATAACAGCTGTTTATCTGTTTGTTTTGCTGCTTTGCATTTATAATAGAGATGTAAAATCACAACACAAACACAGCACACTTTTGCCCTTCATCGTTGTGAATACTATGAATACTTTGTCATTGCAGTGTGAAACCTAGTTGAAAAGTTCCATAGAAGATCCAGTACCATACAGTTTCATACTAGCATGGTGGCTAATTCATTAGAATGGATACAATATTGGCCCTCAAATGAGTGTGTGCAAAGCTTGCATGTTCTCATATTTCTGTAGACTTTCTCCAGCTTTGCCTCCCACAGTCAAGAAACATGTGGTCTAAATTGCCCATAGTGTGTGATTGTGTGTGCGTGTGAATGCCACCCCATTTGGAGTGTCCCATGCCTTGTGCCCTGTCTTTCCTTGAATAGGCTCCACGATCTCCACTAACTTGTCCTGAATAAGCCATTTTAGACAATGGATGGTGGATAACTATCAAACTTTCTCAATCCACAATAGTCTGCAGCAAAATTTTTTCCCAAAATTTAAATTTTTGCTACTTATCCAATTTAACAATCGATTGTTTTTAGGGTGCAGTAAAATTTGCTTTGTCAGTTTCTGAGCTGAGATTTGATGAAGTAAAAGGTCCTGACTCAGAATCTCCCTAGTGCAACTACAAAACTTCAGGCCTATGACTAAAGAAGCAGAGCAGAGGAGAGCAATCACTGCAGTACTGCACAAATTGAGGTAGATTGAAGCCACTCCTGAAAAAACCCATCAATTCTGGGCTGAGTTTAATGATCCACACAGCACAGTCTGGTACCATTTAGTAAAAGATTGTGATGGTCTGATGCAGTTAAAGGCGATGTCTTTGGCCTGAATGCTATGTCTAATGAAAAAAATTGCACAGCATATCACAACACTATCATGAAGGGTGGTAGCAGCCTGATGATGCTACGGAGTTACTATTCAGCGTCAGAGACTGCGGTAATGGCAAGGGAGCCAAATGCAGTGCAATCACTGGGACTACCTGCAGAATCTGTAAAATATTCAAAGTGCTGTTAACACTATTGACTAATACGCAGCACTTTGTGACTTCAATTTTTTATTTTCATAAATGTTATATGTTGTTATATGATGAATATGTCTGACCTCTAAAACTGTATATTGTGTGCATAATGTGGGGAAAAATACTCTCAATTTATTACAAAACTAACTAGCAATAATTCTGTTTAAATTGTGTGACTCTTTCCTGATGTCATTGTGAGTACTCCTGTTTGAATTTGTATCACTTTAACCAGGAGTTTTAATAGTGTCATGTGAAGAAGATGAATTTGCTTTTCACCCATTCAGTCTGGCAGACAGGGAAATCGAAGTCATCTGCTGTCATTACTGTTATTACATACATCCACCTATCCATCTGTCTTCCACAACCACTTATGCATTGGGTCAGGGTGACCTTTGGAACCTTTCCCAGGGAGTACAGTGCATAAAATAGGTGACACCTTGGATGGGATGCCAGTCCTTTACAGGGAACACATTCACACACAATGAGCAATTGTAGATCACGTGATTTAATGGACCTGGATGAAACCTTTGCAATCACATGTTAACTGATTCAGAACTGGGGGTAGCAATTGAAGCCAATCTTGGGAGTGTCAGGCTACAGTATTACCCATCGAGCTATCATGCCAACCTGATTGCTGTCATTGTTGTAGTCATTTTTAAATTAGTATGAATAGAGTAGGAGGAATAATCTTTTAAAGAGTTAAATCTCAGCAGAACTGTATTTGATTGGGAAACTGCATAGGACTGAAAGTAAATTGTGCAGTTTCATCCAGGATTTAGGACTTAAGAGTATTGTTTTGTAAGAGGCCTCGCAAAGAACATGGTGCACTGTTCTTCTGGACTCACAAGAGTGTTTTGGTCCAGCTTGGCAACACCAGATTTCAACCTAAGGAACAGCAGAACAACTAGCTCAGATCTAAGTGGGCTCTGGCAGAGCAGACTGTACTGAGCCCAACAGCTTACACTTTAACGTATCTGAACCTTTTCATTTTTGAAAGCATGTTTATATATCCAGTGTTTATTTGTTAAGAACGTGGTTTCACTGTGAGTCACAGCCTTAAACGAGTGGATTGACATATACATCCCCTGCTGGAACAATTACCTTGTAGCATGTGTTCCATGCCTTCAGTCAGTTAACCTAGCTAAATGTACTGTAGGCTGTTGTCTACATTAGGTTATCAGGTAAAGTAAGCTAGGTGACTTAAGGGTGTTGAAGGTGAGCTAAAATTGCTTATGCTGTTCCTCACTACTTGTCATGCATCATCAGTATTAAAAATTATTATTTAGTGACTGAGGTAGGAACAGGAGTAAACACACTTGTACTCCCACTTCTTTGGGATGTGTTATGTTCATGACAGGCTCAGCATAAAGCACAAATTCCCAACCATTCATTGCTAACTGCTCCTTTTCCCTTCCTCCAGCTTGGGAATTTTTCAGATGCCAGAAATTTCAATGCATTTTGATTTTAGTTCTATTGGCATTCATGGAATGTAACAAGGGAAGAAATATGCCTGAAATCTATTTAAATGATTATTCAACAAAGATTGGGCGCCCTTGTTGAGACACCATAAATAATGTGTTTAAAAAGTTTTGAGCAAAACTCTTTACTTATTCATGGCAGACAAGGTTGTCTAATAGACACAGAAGGCCCTGGTCAAAACTTTATTTATTGTCTATACCTATAAAATTCTAAATGTCACTTAAAATATGGATTTTGATGATAAATTACTATTTCACAGGCAACCGAACTTTCTGTTTTTAGAAAATTCTGCATTTCATGATTGTATTACAATCTTGTAAAATACGAACACAAAGAATGAACAAACTATATATGTCCTCCTAAGTATCATACTGAGAACTTAAATGAGACAAACAGGATTCCCAAAGAGGTTTCGTTTCACCAGCTGAACTGTGGCATTTTTATTTTATATCTCATTTTTGGTTTAACAAAATTATGCATGAACTTCAGATGCAAACAAACACAGAACAAAAATCAATACCACAAAAATTCCTATAACCCGTGCAATTTAATATATCTCTAATACAAAGTTTCTATTTTTAATAATAAAACAATTCAGTTTATAATAATACATTCAATTCTTATCAAATTGCTACTTTTGCCCTTTTTAATCACTCATGGGTAGATGACTGTGTAGTCTGATATCAGATGTGAGAAGAGAATATTTCCAGACCATTCATTTTCCTCTACAATGCTCCCTAGGTTGTTTATTAGTTTAGAGAATTTTATAAAATATTTCTCATAAAATTGGTCTGTGTTCCTATATATAACGTGTTACAGGTTGTGTGGTTTCACTGAGGAAACGACACAGAACATTCAGTTTTACGTTTTAAGATGACAATCTACATTCAAAACAAGTCCTCATTTCTCTGTATTTATATAAACTGTTAGGTTCAAAAGAGACAATTGTGTGTGGTGGAGAAAATAATCTTTCCATGATTTCCTGTTGTGTTATCTGATGTTACATCCAAGGACCTGGGGACCCTGTCCAGAAAGTGGGTTTAACATATCCTATACTCAAACCAGAATTATGACTAGAGAAATTCTAGATTTTGAGAATGGATAAATCTTGAAATCAGGCTTTCAGTTTTCTCCAATCAGAATTCAGATTTAACTATAGGATATGTTAAACTGGCTTTCTGAAAGGGTCCCCCAAAAAACTAATTTATTATTTGTTGTTTGTTTTCTTACATTCTTACATTACATTCATAATGCCCTCTTCACAAATTCTCACACAAACACTCATGTCTTTGAGAGAGGAAACAGACCAGAGATCCCATTTTCTGAACTTCTCCTAGGACCATCAGAGAAACCAATGTGCTCCAAACTACACCTTCTTGCCACTGCAGAGAGTTTTTTTTTCAGTGAGATAAGAATCTTTCATTTTGTGACTCAGCCTAACGTTACTGCTACTTCAAAGAGCGCAGATATCTAGCTAGCCAAATTCCACTCAGGCAATGTTTGAGTACCTAAATTTCTTGAGCGCATCAGTGAAACCCCACCGCTTCAGAAACATTATCAGCTCCAAGGATGTAAGTTCACTTCTTCTCCAACCATACTGTGTAATTGGCCAGCTACACTTCATCACACTCCACATATACTCCATTACACCTCACTGACCATGACCCCATCAACACCCGGTCAAGATTTTAGAAGCTGGGTCAATTTTCGTGAAAACTTCATGACAGTTATCAGATGCTAGTTCATTTTCTCCTTACAATTTCTCCTTCAGAACTTGCAAGGGGCTCTGCTCTAAACCCCCTCTAATTCTACAACACAGACACTGAACAGAGGAGTATAGAAATAAAGGAGGCCTTCATAGCGAATGTGTGTAGTGAAGTGGAACGAGGGACGATGGGCAAATGTCTCAGCAGAGCAAGGCAGATTGGGTGTGATAAGGTGAAAATTCCCTTCCCAGAAGCATAGAGAAAATAGCATGGTTTTCTTTGCATGGCTCTGATATAAAAGCGGTAGCTAAACAGAGCCCTGTGGTGACTCACATCACCCAGGTCAATACTTCCCACTTGTAAAGTCAGTGTGGGTGTGTTGTTCCTAAGGGTCAGTGTACAGAAAGCACATTGTGCAGAGCCAGTTGTTGATCAGGTTTAAGTGCACCTGGGTCTAACACTGATGGGGTAACACTCAACTCCAGCCTCACCAAGTTATTTTCCTTTAATGAAAAAACAAAGAAAACAACATAAATAACTTCGAAAATATCTACTACTTGTAATTTTTCGATAAAAAAGAGAGTAGCTAATTGCTTACATAGCCAATAGTTACATAAGCATTCCGACTTAAGAGAACACACAAACAGGTTATAAAACTGTCCTGATGTGCGAATGGAATCCATCCACAAACACTGTACTTAACACTTTGAAATATAAAAATGTTAAAAGATATTACAGCAAAAGTACCACACTAACCCGGAAAAATACATATAAACAAATTACTTTTAGCCTAATTGTAAATTTCAGTTAAAACCATTACGTATCACCAAAGTCAATAACAAGGCCTGTAAGATTCAAAATGCAACATATTACAGCTTCGTATGTGGATTTCGGCACTCTTCAATTATAATTGTCACATGCATACGCGACATACTTTTCTCTTATAATCTGTTGTCTCAAAGAAACATGACAAGGAAGGCAATATTTTCTAACCTTCAAGTAGGGAAAATGACATTTTTCGTGTTATACTTCACGTGTTTTTGCGCCCCTATTAGCCTATATAAAGTTAAATACTGTATAAAGCACATTTATGGTGTTGAAAAATTTAAGCGTAAGTATTAAGCTTATATGACATTTTCAAATGAAATATGTAGTATACCATTGTTCCGTAATTGTTACCGTCATACAAATTATATTACACATGCGTGCGCGAGCGCGTGTGTGTGGATCCTAACGTAAAACATATGCCGCAAGCTAACATCTACATAGAAGTATATCCGCATGAAGTATATGACGTAAATCTTAATTGACCAAGTAGACGTCTTTTCTTCGGTTTCGGGATAATAAAACGCTTACCAAAAATACAACCGAGAAAAGCACAGCGCATTACCGCGATCGTGTTCAGACTCTTTCTGTAATAATTCTATAGGCAGGACGTGAAGTGCACAGAGAGTACTTGTGATGACGGCCAGAAAGACATTTTTCTGTCAGCTCATTTGTCTCGGGTCTCTCGTTCATCAAATTTCCTCTTTATACTTGTAAAGTGACCAGGCAAGTTGTGTATCGGGCTATTTCTGTATCGGAAAGAGCATCACCGCGCTTAATTATGCGAAAGGACAAGGTATTCTTTTGACACTACTAGTCGATGTATGAAGAAGTCATGGATATTGCAGACATATGCACTGACCTGTAAATATTGTACATATACAGTATATTTCGTGGGACATGGATGTATATAGTCATCTTGCATGGAAGACGCGATTTATCTTAATGTCATCATCGTGTAGATTTCAGGGTATCAAAGGAAGGAACTTGAACACCCTGTTTCAAGGATATTTCAGCAGCTCCCCTCAAAGAGAAACAACAACCTTTCGGTGACACGTACAGTTTTAGTGTCTAATGGATCTTTCTTAATAAGCAAAGAATGGACAAATGCTTTCTTAATACGTTACTCTTACGCAGTTTTAGGGTATAATGGAAGAAGATATGTTTCACATGGCCGTTAAACAAAGTCGTTTTTTTAATTCATTTTTTAATTCATCCTATTACATTTAAAGCGCTAGTTTATCGTATGGAATTTTATATCTTATCATTCCAGCGGAATTTACTGCGAGTCAATCGGTGCTGACATTTATGTTTTTTCTAATGCTGACATTTGGAACATACTTTTGTATCATGATTGACTTTTTTCCTAAACAGAATGAGGCGAATTATGAAAACAATGGACAGAAACCATTTTAATGGGGGGATTTTCTTACCTTAATATTATGTCACACGGAAGCAAGATTCATAGTTTGACCTCCTTATTTAGTGAAATATTCGATGTATTTGAAGTTTTCCAACATGTTATACCCAGATCTGTTGTCATGTTTGTGTCAACGCGGTAAGCCAAACGATTCTGTAAGCAGGAAAATGAATGGGAAATTGTAGGGCCAGCGAGTTTTAAGGATATTATCAGCATGTGGATCACAAAGATGCTCACAACAAAACATGCACTTGTTTAGGGAATAATATTTCCCTAAATAAAAATTACAATATGTAACAGTTTATTGCAGTGTGGCTCTGCTATTAGGTCCAATCAATGATTGCTTCTAAAATATATAATACGTTTGCTGCCGACGTCATTCTAGTACCGGCGTGCATAACTATACGTGAATACAGAAAATGAAATAGAAAACGTACTTTGAGTATCAACGGGATCCATTTAAAACCTGCATTTCTGTCTTTCACGATGGATTAAAATTACTTTGTTTAACTCGTGCATCGATGCAAAAACATGCTTTCGCAAACTACCTTTCAAAAGTTAAACGTATAATGAAAATATTCCGCCGCAGATCAGAGTTTGGCTATTTCTGTAAGCGTTCCTGCGTGCGCGCTTAGTTCCGTGCAAGAAAGCTTTGCATGGTGTTCATTTCTGTTCCTGGATACCCCTGGGGCATTAAAACCAATTTACTTAACCACTGGGAGTGAAATGGAATTTGTTTTATAACAGGTCGTATTCGGCGAGTCTGTACAGTCACGGCTGCATGTAGCTGTCATTATTACGCACGTGTACCAAACGAAAAAAAAAAAAACAACTCAATTGTCTGAAGATTTTATGACTACCGTCACATTTAAACTCGTAATTGCTAGTGTGGACACACAGCACATGACTACAAACGACTATATAACATGAGGAAAGTCTGCAGCTGCAAGCGCAGACCTGCATGTGTAAACAGCGTGACGTCTGTTGCGTAGGGACGCGCGCGTGTGACTGAGCCTGAGCTGGCGCGGAAAGAGTTACAGGTCAGGGTGTCTACTAGAACACAGTGTTCCCATCTGAGCAGCTACAGTACAGCCGGTACATTGTGTTACTTTGTGGCTGCTTTCCAAGACCTGCCCTTCATTTTTACACAATCGCCCGCCCCCTAGCTCTTTCCCCGCCTTTTGTCCCTCTCCGAGTCGAAGCTCGTGTTGATCGCCTTAATGCCGGCCGGGTTTGCTAGTGTACGTACAGTACCGCCAGCAGAACATTCAGTACCTTCAGTTCTCGGCATTGCTCTGTCAGCACCGCATGTGTAGGGCGCCTACCCCTCGCCGGCGAGACTTGTTCGAGTAATCTCACGGGGGGAGAAAAAAAAAATCTTTAAAATAAGAAGGAGAAACATTTTAAAAGAACAAAGCGTGTAAGTTACTGATGTACATGTCTTGTGGTTTAACTGTCTCTAATTTAATTTCATGTAAGCAAGAGTTGCCCGCATTCGATGTCATTTATATTTAGCAAGTATACTATTCTCCCAAGTGTTTTTAGTCATTGGTGTCTTTATCAAATATCGTATACTGTGTATAAAGAACCACTCGTCAGTTTATTACTTTTAGCGTATTAAGTTTTCACTAAAGCAATTTGGAAAAACCGGAATATTTCTCGTTACCCTTTGGACCTCATTAGAGCACTTATGTTAAATAATGATAATTAACTATTAGTATTTTTTGCCGGAAAATTGATAATAACCGTTTAACAGCTATTTTATATATGTTGTTTTATGTTTATGGTGGTTGCTTTGGGAAACGGGCATTGCTCAGTGAAACGTATGTGTATGGCATGTGTAAAGACGTAAATGCTCTTCTCTAGTATCCTCATATTGTTGCATGCACTCAGTAGGGATGCCAGTTGGTGACTATGCTTATTTGAAATGCATGAATGTGCTTGTTTTAAACTGAATTATCTTGAAAAGTGACATGACGCATTTCATATGAGGTCTTTTTAAGTTAATGAATTAGATGCAAAACTACGTACACACGCTTATTACGGGAACTGTTACAATTAAGCTACAGTTATGTGATTAATTTCCGTGGTTGTAAGGAAATACGTTCGAAACTTAATATAGTGCTTAGAATATTTTTGCATTTCATAAATTGCATGATAATAATGGTATCATATAATTTATATCAATAAGCTAAAACATAACTTCATATACATACTACTAAAAAATCAATTTGCTTAAACCTAAAGATAAAAAATAAGATTTTAATCATTTACCATGACTTTGTTTGCTCAGTCGCCCACGTTATCCTGCAATTTTCTGAAAGATCTTTAATGAAAGCTTACTCAAGCAAACACAGCTTACTAGAGCCAATCTTGAAAGATTAGTCTAGGGCACCAAGATAACTATGACCAAGAAATATGGCAGGAAGCCTGAATTGTGGTATTGTGGCATAACTCTAGACAACAATGCTGGTACTTTAGGTTGGTATATAGCCAATGAATACAGATGTAGAATCACTTATTGGGAGAGAGATTTCAACTAAGACATACATTTTCGTGCGCACACATACCAAACAAGGTATGCATGTACTCACACATGTATGCAAATAAACACATTCATATAGAGATACATGCATCTATACATTGGCAATCACATGTACATGCACACATACTTTGCCGACATGGTCCAGTGAGTGATCTGAACCCAGAATGAAAAGCCTACCTATTAGTGCATTTACACAGTGACACATATAAACGTATGCCCATACGCTTTCTTTCTCACACACAGATATAATGTTTGCCGACACTCTGAGTTTATGCATTGAACTTGTGCTGTAATGGAAAAGGGGCCGATGCACATATTCACGTGTAATCCTCCAGCGCACACATGCTAACAGATCCGTACATATGTGTGTTCTGAAATACACATGTACACTACGAATGTCAGTCATGCACACATAAACCTGCGGGTACACACAGTTGCACGTTCTTTCCACACATTAATTTGTACACACGTACACTGGAATGTTAATATGTACACTCTTTTTCTATGTGTGCTGTTTAGGAAATGTTTATAAGTACAACCGCAATAGTGCCAGTGAAATATTATTGATATATTATCTATAGTAATAATCATTATTAATAAACAATAATAATGACATTAATAACACTTATATATTGCAGTCACACTAATAGTAATGCAAATCCAAATTAATTCTTTTTTTTTTTCTTTTTTTTTCGAACCAGTCATTATAGAATTATTTAAATAGAGGCCAGATGTGATGTTAGAGGACTTTTGTTGTGAAGAGACCTGCATCTTTCATCTTAGTCTGATTGGGGATGGATTTCCATTAGTTGCAGCTGATACAGCACTACGTGGGTTTGGGATCGGTGGCTAAGACTGCCTTGTGCCAGCAACTCTGAAGCTGAAGGAACACGATGTTCCAGGGCACGCACAAATACGCATACACGCTCTCTTACTTGTGTATATTGAAGTACATACACATACAAATTAATTTCAGATGATTGCTGTCACATCCTCAACGCAAAGGTTGTATATGAACAAAGCGAGAGATTTGACCATTTGCAGTTGTTTTTTTGTCCGTGGATACTAAGGTGGGGGCATTTATTATGAGGATCAGATTTTCTTACATTGCTATTAAGTGGAAATTTTAGTCTGTTGTAGAATAAACAAGGAACTATATTGTTCATGTGGCTGGAACAGTAGGAAATACAGAAAGCTACATATTTTTGACATCTGAGTGATGCTACACAGCTATTTGTCTCAATAGAATTGGATCAATTTCCAGTTACTTAGCCATCCGTTACAGAATTAAACATGCAATCTGCTTATTCAAATTATATTAATTTATGTACTCATCTGTTCCATTACATCTCACCTTTCTATTCTACTGACTTGTTGGATTCTTGCAAGCAGTCATTTTTGTCTCCGAAAGACCAAGGATGTGTGTATAATAATACGTGATGTGCAACAGAGTGTGCATGGTGAAATATGCTATGTTATAATTTATTTTATTTCTACTTGTTACCTGCTTATTGTGTACATGTTGATATGTCCAATAAGCACATATCACATATGAGGGTAGGACAAAGAAATTGTATGAAATGGGTTTGTCTGTTGATTGTTGAATTCATAAAAACCCTTTAACTTGTAAATTCATATTAGCTTTAAATTATTAAATTAATAATTCTATTTTTTTATAATTATTTAGAATAATGATTCATTCATGCAGGCTTTTCATAGCTGAACCATGTTCTTAACGTAGTACAAGGCTTAGAATGCACGTCATTCTGAGTGTGATTCCTCCTCAGGAAATGCACAATGAACACAGGAAGATGAGGATATGAGTTGCATAGGAGGGAAGAGATAAAGGGTTTTGACCTGATACTGAAGAACACACACACCAAGCCTGTCAAGAAAGGCAGCTCAATCTCACCATGATGTCTGATGTCTGTTCAAAGATGTTTATTTTTCCTTAAAACAGCAATGATGATTAATAAAATTAGCCAACTTAGAGCCAAGTGAAAACATCTTCACAATTTTCCATTTAAAGAATGATTAAAAAAAATGCATATTCTTGACTCTCCTGAACAAACTCCATGGTAGATGCATGATGACAAAATTTCAATATCCAATTTGGCCAAAGTAAATTCCTATATATTTGAAGGGTAAATATAATGCACCTTTAATTACAAAGAAAATGTCATCCTTTATTTGTTATCGATAACAAATGCCTTCCTGACCTGAATGCCATCCAGGGTAGGCTCCAGTAATGTGCCCTGTACTAACTGCAATACCTTCCAGCCCCCAAACCTTGTATATTGTAAGCAGGTAGAAGTTGAATGGATGGATGGATGGATGGAAACCCTCCTTTGATTTAGCTATGTATATTTGTTGACGAATCCATCCATCCATCCATCCATTTGTACTCTGTATAGCTTTATCAGTACAGGGTCTTGGTCAGCCTGGAGCCTTTTGGAGGACTCAGAGGGTACAAGACAGGGGAAACCCTGGATGGGACGGTGTTACATCACATGGCAAACATAAGCACATCCATACATCCCAAACGCACAGATTAGATATGCAAATTTGACAAACTTTACAAACTAGCTGTAGGGCTGCGAGAAGAAACGCACAAACATGCAAACGGAGGGGTAGGATTTAAAGCCCTGCAGATGTGAGGTAACAATGCTGCCCACATAGCCAATGTGCAACCCTATAATAAATATTATATACAATAACAGTATTATTAAAAGGGGACTCCTCATGGAGAATAAAACTGTTGACTTATAACTGCATGATAAACAAAGCAAGTCACAACCAAACCTATTGCTATATACACACACCCTTAAACACTTTAAAAAAAGTAAAACTTTAAATATGTCATATTTTTAATTAACCTTTTAGACATTAATTAAGGTAATTTTGTGCACAGAATTTTCTGACGACTGGCATCCAGTCAGGGGTATACCTCAGCCTTGTGCCATATGCGACCTGATCAGCCTGGGTGAGTGTAAGATGGATGGATATTACTTTATGATTACTTCTTTATTATCAGTTTCATTAAAAAGGATATGTCTAAATGTCATAGCCAGCATGCTTGTAATTTTATAGATTAATCATGAATAGTGTCTGGAATCTTGTTTCAGAGACAATAGTACACATCTTTATCAGGTGCCGTGTGCTTCAAGTGTGTTTGTGTGCAGTGGTATTTTATGTATTTTAGAAGCACTACAATCAGAGTGTCAACATTGGTGAAGCTAAATTATGACATTAATAGAGAAACAGCTCTGGACAAAGGAGATATTGGCTTTCATGAAGGTTAGGGTTTGGTTTGATCACTGATTGAGTTCCAGAGTTAGCTTTGTTTAGGCAGCTGCCAGACTCATCCCAAGAGTATTGTTTGTTCTGGTGTAATGTGCCATTTGTCTATTATGAACTCCAGCTGAAAGTATTTTGGCTTGCTTATTATTACCTTTGACTTGTCAAGGATTTAAATCCTAAAATGGCTCCATTCTGCCATAACTATCATGGTAAATCCATGCTTTTTTGAATTTCAACATGATGCAGTTGCAAAGAGAGAAATTAATTAGTACTTGGACATGAGTTCTTTTTGTTGGTAGACAAAATCTATTTCAAGTAGAAGATGGGGCAGCATTTTTGGGCGAGTGGACTTACCTTGGTATGTTAGACACAATCGCCTTAGTAGCAGCATTTTGCAACTGAATATGTACTTTGTGTCATGTCTATTTGCATTTTTTTTATGGTGAGCTTGAAAGAAAGAAAAATATTAAAATGAATTATAACTGGAAAGACTACAGTTATGTGTAGTATGTGAAGAACAATGTAAGGGGTTAGTGTTGAATTTATTTGTGACTCATTGCCAGTGTTGGGTTTGTTCCTGCAGGACTTATTCCAATTGTATGGTCAGTTGAGGGGAATCTGCAATGAATTACTTGCTTTGTCAACTCATCCCAAGAGTTGGGTTTGTTTCTCTCTGACTTACCTCCCCAGTATAAGAGAAGTTTTTTAGCAAAATGCTGCCTGGGCAAAAGCTGTGATCTCCAGAATGGAGCAACAATGGCAATCCACTCAGCATGTTTGTTTTGTCTCCCTTTGTGTGTCACTCTATAGACGCGATGTTGGGGCCGTGTCTTCCTGCTGTTTCATTTAGTGCTCTTTAGACGGCAGGCTGTACCGTTCAGCCCGATCATTACTGCGCCACACATCAGCCTGCCCAGATCTGGTTTGGTTGTGGATGGAGTAGGATCTGTGTCCTGGCCTAAGTGACATTGTGTCCTGCTGTGACCCTGTAATGCTGCTCTGGGGTCAGGTGAGGTTACAGCTGGCAGGCATGGTTTCAACAAGAACTTGAAGCTGTGGCTCATGGGCAAGATAGAATCTTTGCTTTCTTGTGTTATCCAGCTGAAGTGGGGTGTTATACAAACATCATGGGGTCAAAACCTGCACTCTCAGCTGCTCCTCCCCAGAACATAAAGCCTATAGAGGCTGCATGAGGCATCGGAAAACATGCCTCTTTGAGAGCTGATATTGCAAGCTAAAACACAGCTTTTACATCAGCATGGAAGTTGGGTTAACTGGCAATTTCTCTTTTCTCCCCCCTTTTCATTGGCATCATGAATCAATTTAAAAAAATCTACTTTTTAAATTCAGTTAAGCACATTTTCAATAGCAAGCTTGTTACAAAGAGCTTTAAAGTGATTGACAGAACGAATTTCAGAATGGAAAAGTCCTCAAAACAACATTTGGAAAACGGGTATCTGAGTAGTATTCCTGCAAAATAACTGCTATGGAAAGTAACCATGACAAATACAATTGTATGTAGAAGGCTATATTTGAAATGGCAGGGAACACATACATGGATGTAAAATCAAAGGCTGTGTTAAGGTGACAGTACTGCTGCTTGGCTAATCAACATTTCTGTGGCCTTGATTCATCCTCTGCTTAGCACTTTCTGTGCTAAATGGGTATGAATGTTTTATGCAATTTTTATGAGTATATTTGAATGCAGAGCCGGAGCAGGGTGGCTATGGGATAAAACAGGAGTTCTATGAGAAAGCCCTTTCTGTTCTTAATCGAATTCAATCATTTCGTCAATGAGGTTATGGGGCTGGTAATGTGGCAGAGAAATATAGCCGTAAAATGTAGATGCAGTATTTTCTCCTACTGTTAGCGTGGGCTAATGTGCTTATACATTCGAGTTTCATAAAGAACTCTCGTAACATTTAGACACTCTTTAGAGAAACATTGGTGTAAACAGATAACAGAGTGTTATAAATAATGTAGTGGACACGCTAAAATAAGTTGCCATTAAGTCATTAATGGATAAGCTTTTCATTTATTGGGGAGGACTTTTTAAGGTGTACTTATAAGGTGTTATAAAGGTGGCAAAATGCCATGTCCCCAGAACGATATACAGTTCAGCGCATGTGTGTGGGCAAATGTACA
Source organism: Gymnarchus niloticus (assembly GCA_009936485.2). Classification (NCBI taxonomy): domain Eukaryota; kingdom Metazoa; phylum Chordata; class Actinopteri; order Osteoglossiformes; family Gymnarchidae; genus Gymnarchus; species Gymnarchus niloticus. Next base: position 7,669,158 of record JAACJT020000086.1, on the reverse strand, counting down.
GCAATTCTGACCGTAACCTGGTCTTTGATAATGTGCCTGTGTGTTTGTGTAGATGCACATATAGGTGAGATGACTATGGATAGTGAACTCTCCATGGAGGACCAGTCTCTGGCTGACTTCTGTGCCAAGCGTGGTATTGATATCACACCCAATAAAGACCAGGGTGTGTGCAAGGTATGTGTGTAGGCTGTGTAGCTGTGTTAGCAATATACTGTTTAAATATGGACACTTCTGGATGAAATGCAATTCTATTACCTTGTACTTTTACCATGAAGAACTCACTGTGAAATGAGCTTTCAACAACTATGACTTCCTCACTGCTTTACTGTCGCTTTCTCAGACTGAGCATTTTTTCATTCTTTATTAGCCAAGGTATCATAACATAAGAATGCTTTAGTTTTCATGTATCCCATCATGCTCTCCATGAGAGGCATGAGCAAAGCTTGGGCTCTCAGCACAAGCTTAGCCATTTATCTGGCTCCCCAGGAGAAGCTTTTGGATTTAAGGCCCTTGGTCGAGAACTCAGTAGTGATATATTCACCCTACCCACCATGGGATTTGAACCGGCAACTTTCCGGACACAGGCACCTAACGTACTAGAGCCCCATCTCTGCATTTTGGTTGAATATGTTGTTCCCAACATTAAAATAGCAAGCACACAATACAGCCTTTACACTTTTGGATGTTTAAGTTTGCCAACATTCTGCAATGTAAATTTAAAAGCTGCGTATGGTATGTTGTATTTAATGCATTAATTGTTGACCACATAACTTACTCTGGATAAGGGTAAATCAAATATAACCATTATTTTAAAATCATACACTATTTAAAGTTATAACAGCTGGTCTCTTTCTGGTTTTTGAGGTGCATCCTTACAAATCAGAAAACTCACAATAATGCCCTACAATTCTCAGGGTAACCTCAGCCTCATTACTAGTAGATGTGCCTGGTAAACACCACTTATTTCCTAGAAAGGCCGTGAGACATGTGAACCCGGGAGCGTTCAAATCATTCTTATCCTTAAAGACTTGTCTGTGGATCACTAAGGTGAATCACAAAGACGGAAAGCACTTACTTATTTCATTAGGTTAAAGCATGGTGGCTCAGATGTGACGGTGGGTGTACAAGTATATCCACAGCTGACTTTCCCATGTAATCACTCCAGGTGGTGAAGTGGCAGGGTGTGGATGCTGAGAAACCCATGATTGGGGACAAGGTATATGTGCACTACACTGGAAAACTGCTAAATGGGAAGAAGTTCGATTCCAGCGTGGACCGTAAGGAGCCCTTCACCTTCAACCTGGGCAAAGGTATACAGCATCTTCTCTTTGGCACACACTGTAGATGAGCTCAGGTTCTTCTGGGCTTTTCAGAGAGGAACGTTTGCAGTTTTACCTCTGAAACTTACTGCCATGGCTGTCTGGCACATCCAGTGACATTATGTCCTTCTGTAATATCGCAAAGCTACATATTCCTAGAGCTTAGATTCCAGCTAACATTTCAATGAATCATAGCAGGATGAGAAAATCGTGTCTCTGTCTGAATGACCAGGTCAGGTGATCAAGGCCTGGGACATCGGTGTGGCCACCATGCAGAGGGGCGAGGTCTGTTGGTTCCTCTGCCAGCCAGAGTATGCCTACGGGGCTGCTGGGAGTCCCCCCAAGATCCCCCCGAACTCAGCTCTGCTTTTTGAGGTCCGTCTTTCTACAGTAGTGCCCAGTTGCTCTCTCATAGTATCACCCAACAGTAAATAGACTTTATATCACGTCCCCACCGGACTACTCATGACCGCCGTTCCCGAAGTCATCATCCCTGGAGTCAAAACACCTGTTTTCACTCCAAAAAACACTGTTACTAGCTCTGCTCACCTGCAAAATGTTGTGATGTATTGCAATTGTCTAACCCTTACTGAGCATTTCTTCTGATCACTGAATTAACTGTGTATGACCTGGATGGATTCTGACCTATCCTGCCTGTGTTTTTTTGGATTTGTTTGCTGATTCATCTAACTCCCTGGCTCTTGACTCCTGTGCCCGTCTCTTTGATCTCGTCTCCAGATTTTCCCACTGGCTGTGATGCGTAGTTTATCCCGGGTTTCTCCCAACCCAACTTAGCTTACTTGGGTCCTGACGTATTCAGTACACTTTGCAACATTAGCTATCACAATGTGGCTTCCATTGTTAACAGGCATTTAGTTGTTGGTGTGAAATTGGGTTCTAGTGCTTTTGTCCTCAAGGGGAACTCGAAACTGAATAAATTTGAAAACCAGTGTATGTCAATTTCATTGTGGTAGGAATCTGTAATTCATAGTGCCTTTAATAAGCTTTTATTTCACTTTGGATCCTGGGTTGTGGTCTGTCATTTGAGGATGTAGGTCAAGTTCAGCTCCCAGTTTTTGTTAATATCACTCAGACTGCTCTTTACATTTTGCCCAGAATCAAGAATTTTACAGAACCAAGGATTAGAAAATGAAAAGAGAGAGTACCTTGTTTTTAAAATTACATTTTTCAATATAGGTATGATGTTTTAAAAAAATGAGCACATGAATTGACAGAACACAACCATTAATATGTCAGATAATACTGACAATGCACACAAATTTTACTCTGCATGGCTTTCTAATACTAATCAATATAACATGGTTTCCTAGTAGCATCAGAAGGTGTCAACCTGAAGGGCTTACCTTGTTGTTGCCTTTCCCAGGTGGAGCTGCTGAACTTCAAAGGCGAGGAGCTGACGGAAGATGGGGGCATTGTGCGGAGGATAAAGGTCAGAGGGGAAGGCTTCAGCAACCCAAATGAGGGGGCGACTGTCACTGGTAAGTGGGGATAGTCTGGGATGCCAGTGTGCTGATATGCAAGTTACCCAATGTAGGTGTTGTTGCATGAAAGTGCTTCCTTAGCTGGATTACAAGCATTGAATGTCTTTTCCCTAGAAGAACCCTTACATTTAAGTAGAAAAATCTGCTTTACTTGTCGTACTGCTCACCTTTCATCTATCTGCCCATCTTCTAACCACGTATCCTAGTCTGGCTAATGGGGAGTGGGTGCATTTGACCAACGTCAATATGTCTGACTCATTACAGTGGCCAAACCAGCTAAAGGCCTGTGCCTGGCTAAGCTTTTGTCTCCCTCCCCTTTCTTGATGTTGTGCTCCCACTAACTGTACAAGATGCTAAAATGTCCGATATGTTCTCTGAATAGAGAAGAGAACAACTGTGCTGAATTGTGTTGTCCTTCAGCATGTCACTAAGATAAAATACATTTTTTCATCTCCTACTTTCATCTTAAAGTTCCCTCTCTGCTCCTCAAAAGACTTTTTCATTGAAAGCAGTAATCAGTTTATTACTCATATTAATTTAATTAATTTGCCTTAGAATAAATATTGGTTTATCACTGGTGATTTTTAGTGCCATCCTTTCGTGGTTCATGTTTCCGGCATTGTGTTGCTTCAAGTGCCTTCTCAAGAGCGCAAGAAAAATTCTGGTATCTCTCCTTCATCTGCCTCCTTCAGTGCACATACAGGGCAGCTGCAATGGGAGGGTCTTCGATAAGCGGGATGTTTGTTTCGTGGTGGGCGAGGCAGAGGACGTGAACGTGCCTCTGGGCGTGGACCGGGCCATGGAGAAGATGCAGAAGGGAGAGTGTTGCCTCCTGTACCTAAAACCAAAGTCAGTCTCACCTCTCTGTATGCAGTGAATATCTCAATGCATTTATACTGTGTGCTTCACAGCATTTACAGTATACCCTCCATTCTATTTACAGTGTAACCGTTTCCCTGTTTAGTAACCCCATTCCCAGTACATTCCATACCCCATTTACAGCATGTACCCTAGCACTATTCTCAGTGTTCCCCAGTGTATCACTGCCCCCCTTGATACCATGTGCTGTGCCTTCCCTATATATGTTTACCACCAATTTTTTGCTAATATTTACTGAGTATAAGGACATAAATGCAGTCATGCAAGAACTTTTTTGGGCAAGGCTGTGCTCCTGATGATCTAAGATTGAGGGCATTAAGGGTGCCTGTTTTCCACCTGACATCACTCTTTTCAGGTATGGCTTTGGGAAAGAAGGGAGGTCAGAGATGGACATTGGACCAAATGCTGAGCTGATGTATGAGGTGACGCTCAAGAGCTTTGAGAAGGTGAGACTCGGTGAAGGCTGTGGGACCCAGCATGATAATGACAGTGAAAACAAATTATAAAAAAAAAACCTCATTAATGGTAGCATAGGGTAAAAGGATGGTGTACACTCTATATGAGATGTCAGTCCATAATGAAATCAAATGACACATGATTGATATTTCTACTCTGGAGAAATGCAAAGCCTACAGCTAACAGAAAACAAAATGATGAAATATGCAGTATGCAGAGAACTGATAAATACAGAAATGGTACAAGATCTGTGTACTACTTTAAGAGAAAATAGAAACTGTCTAAAACAATGGTTCAGTCAGAATGTTAAACTAATGAAAGTTGAAAATCAGCACTAGGTAGCTGTGGAAGATAATTACATGCAAAAACTCCCAGAAAGTAACATATTAAGAAGAATTTGCCAGTAAACTTAGCTTCAAAAGCTAAAATTACCTGCTTTTTCAGTAATATTACAGTGGAAATATGCAGTGTCAGCACAACTTGGGAACAAATAAATATTCATATTTCCTATTTATATTAACATGCTGTGACCCAGTACTGGATATGCAGTAATGGAAGATGGGCAGATAGACTGGTATAAATAACATGTAGTTATTACAGAATACAATAATAAAATTCTGCTAATTATTAAAGATTCTTTCTTCTGAGTTGTATAATTAGAGTCATGGTTGTCACTGGACTAGGCATCAAAGGGCACAAAGACAAGAGAGGCAGGGATTCAAGTGTGACTGACATAACTTTAATAACATGAAGAGTAATCAAGAACACAGCCATGGGGCTTATCCCTGAACCCACAGAGTAAAAAAGACACTAATCACAGGGAACACAAGGCCGGAACTGGATCACGGAGACTAGCGCTTAAACTGACGTGACAGAGGAATCTACGAACTCAGGATGAACACCTTCACAAGGACTAGGGACTTGAACAAACACGACACCCTGGTCAGTTCTCCGGATACCTGGAGCGCTGGGGCGCTGGTACAGATGTGAGAATTAGTAAGGATTATATACGTGTTAATAGAGAAGTGTATGCTTCTGAAAGTGAATGCAACTGTGGTTTTTTAGCAAGTGTATTGAAACTTTTGAGTGATACTGTATTTTATCTGTAGATAGACATCACCAAAACACAGCAGTAGACAGAATCTTTTACGAATCACTTGGAAATAATTAACTTTGTCATTATACGTATATTCTACAAGAACCATTTAACATTTCATACATTTGTGGGAAAAAAGTAAGTTCCTGTAAGTCCTTCACTGAGGAGTATCGTTACAATCTGTTGCACCAAAGCATGTGTTTATAACGGGGTGATCATCAGCAAGTGATTGCTGCATCTACATTAAGTCTTGCATTTTGTTTGGCTTAAAGCACTCAGGTTTTTGACCAGATGAGCAAATTCTTTGAGAGTCTTGAAAAAGGAGATGTAACTGCTTATCACACTGGGAAGGACTCCAAAGCCTTTACCAAACAACGTAAAGTCCGTCATTCCATGGTAACAAAGATATTCAACAAATGGAAACAAATCAAAACCGTTGGTAAATATACCCAGGAGTAGCTGTCCTAGAAAATTCTCTCCAACATCTGATTGTCTGGTTCTGAGATCTCATACGGTCCAAGACTATATCCAGATATGTGCAGGTGCCTCTTCTTATGCTAATGTCAGCGTTCATAGGTACTCTGTCAAGAAAAGTACAGGGGCTTCTATAGAAGTATCACAGGAAGAACCCTGAAGCACATTTAAGTTTGTGGAACAGCAGTTGAATGGAAGAAAAAGCTCTTGGAAGACCACTCTGGACAGATGTGATATTATTTGGCCATAATGTGAAAGATTACATTCTGGGTGGGTGAGGATGTGTGTCTGCTCTGCTGTTCCAGGATGCCATGAGTCTGCTCTCAGTTCCATACTATACCAAATAGTTCTGGAGGGAAATGTGAGAGCATTTGTCTGTCAGCTAAAGCTGAACCAAAAGTGGATCACGGAACAGAACAATGGTCCAAAACATGCATGCAAATCTATAACAGATAAAGAAGGACCCTGTGTAGGTGGTCACAAGACCTAAAGGAAGCCCAAGACATGCAGAGTGTTGACAATTTTGTGATCTTTAGTATTAATTTTTTTATTGAATTTGCAGGCAAATATATGGTGTAGTGCTCACAGAACAAGAAAAAAGATTGTATGAAGACCTAGATAATTATTAAGTAGATAAAAACTCTGCAAATTAAAATTCAGAGCCAAATACAATGTAATTCTGTTGAGAAATATGTGTTCAGTAGCAGTGCTAAATGAGGAACTCTGTACTTGCTGCCACCTGCTTATATTGTGATTTTGTTAGGAGAAAAACCACATGGCTTCTAGGATTACTCTACTGCCCTCTACTGGGCAAAGTTCACACATATACTCATCTTAGTTTTATATCAGACCCTCGACATCTGCTTAATCCAATTCAGGGTTGATGGGGGCCCTGCAGCCCAACACAAGCAACCTTAGGGCACAAGGTGGCGGACACCCTGGATGGGGTGCCAACCCATCACAGGGCACCGTCACGCACACACTCACACACCCAGTCACACACTGTGGACAACTCAGCCACACCAAATAGCCTGCAATACATGTCTTTGGATTGCGGAAGGAAACCGGAGTGCAATGTGGATCATATACAGGGAAACCCAAAGGTCTTAAGATTCCTACACCTGAATTCTCATCCTGCTCCCATCACCAATACAGGAATTTCCATCAGAGGGCAGTCCATAGCTAGACTCAAGTCCTGATCCACAGTGAAGACAGTGACTCTAAACACATGACTCATGTACCAAGGCCTCTTACTGAAACTCCTGCAAGGGTTACTGTATTAATGCCACTATATTTTGTAATTACATTGTAAGAAAGTGGTTAACAAAGCAATAGCATTCTGTATGCTTGAAAATTGTAGAAAATTATGAGTACAGTTCACGTTGCATTACTATATAGAACATCACGGGGAAGTACAATACATTACAGAGCCCTACTACATACAACTGCCATTGCTAAATTTCAAGAGTAGATTAACACTATTAAATTTCTACATCTTCAACCAATGGTGACATCACAGTTCATGAACACACCACTAAGGAGAACTAGTTGAGAATCAGTTTAAATAAAGAAAAGGAAAGTATAGTGGGGGTTTGGGATTACTATCAGTAGCCCTGCAGTGGAGACTCACTCAGCACCAGGCAAAACTCTCCAGGTCCCCGGTTAGTTGGACTGAATGACCCTTCTTTTATCTTCTTAGATTCTGATACTATATGTGTAAAGGGGGCAAAGATGAGTACAGTAACCTCTATGAACCTATGAGGAAAGTATTAAAGCTGTTTGCTACATTTGATTTTGTCTGATCTTGAAAGATGTCTCATTGGCGGTCATGCATGCCCTCAGGCCAAGGAGCCCTGGGAAATGGACCTAAAGGAGAAGCTGGAGCTGGCTGTCGCCGTGAAGCAGAAAGGAACACAATACTTCAAGGTATTTTGGAGCACCAAAGAGCCAGAAATAAGGACACAAGTGTGTCTGCAGCTTACCTTCAAGCATAAAACTTTAAAAAACCCATCTTCCTTATATCAGATATTTTTTAAGTTCGGAATTCACTGCAGAGTTTCACTGTGTGATATGCTGTCAGCAATTTCTTTCTTTGAAAGACTCAAAGCACTGGAAACAGACTAACGCTGTCCTAATGTTTTATGTGTGTGTATGGGTGTGTCACAGGCAGGCCACTACCCACAGGCTGTGATCCAGTACCAGCGTATTGTGTCCTGGTTGGAGATGGAGTGTGGTCTGGGTGTGGAGCAGCAGCAGTCTGTGAAAACACTACTCCTTGTGGCTCAGCTCAATCTTGCACTGTGCCACCTGCGCCTGCGTGAATACGCTCATGCTGTGGAGAATTGTAACAAGGTATTGGCCACATACATGCCCTAGAGAGCCCGTTCCCCATTCCTGCTGTGGTTGTGCGGATTTCCGTGTTTGTACAAACATCATCGTGGCATGCACGACTGTCTACATAATACATGTATGCATCATAAGACTTGTTTTGTTTGGGTCAATAAACAGAATGACATGAAACAAAGATAAGAGGACAGAATCTGGATTTCATATGGGTTTGAGAGTGGAAACATGTTAAACAAAACTGGGGAAGGGTGAAAAGACTCAGGAAAGCACAATGTATGGTGAGACTTGAGGATGGCTACAGCTAGATTCAGAATGGGGCCTCAAGGTTTGAGTCATTTCGTGTTTTTAATAATTAAGCACAAGTGAGTGACACTTCTTCACTTGACATTGCCCTGCCCTCCTTAAAATATACATGTTAAATCTAAATATCAAAGTAAAATGGGGAATCCTGTCCCGTTAAGGTTTGCACTACATGGCAGGTTTTCAGATCACTTTTTATTAACATTTTATTTGTACCGGAAGACCCAGCAGAAATTTGCTCCTAACCAAATAATGATTGCATAGGCTATTTAAATAGTTGGAACACCATGGAACAGATACAGCAGGGGTGTCCAATCTCATCCGCAAAGGGCCGGTGTGGGTGCAGGTTTTCATTCCAACCAAGCAGAAGCCACACGCACAACCAACTATGTTGATTGTAAGAAAGTGGGTGGTCTCAACCAATAGACGCAGCTGACACTGATCTTCGGTGAACACTGCATCTTTACCACAGCGTAGTGCATGTCAGAGTAACATTTTCTTGTTTTTGTCTGACATGTGCTGCCACTTTTAGATGGATAAGGATCATCAATTTTTTGAATTATTACACACATTTTGCAAAGGTTATACACACAGCCCTTGACACTTTTAGAAACTTATTATCAATAATAATAATTATTATTATTATCACTTATCAATAATTGTCAATGAAGTTTTGCAAAACAATAAATAATTGCAACTTGTCTCAGTTTGACAGAAAAAAGTTTAACACTTGTGTTTTGGCGAGTCTGTTTTTGAACCTGTCTTTATGTGTGTGTGTGTACCTGTATGCTCTTACCTGCCCAAACTTATGTGCCTACCAGGTGATTGAGTTGGATGAGCGGAATGAGAAGGCACTGTACCGCCGTGGGGAAGCCCGGCTCCTGCGTAACGAATTCACCCTGGCCATGGATGACTTCCACCATGTACTGCAGGTGAACCCCTCCAACCGTGCCGCCCGTGCCCAGATCTGCATCTGCCAGCGCAAGATCCGAGAGCACCATGAGCGTGACAAGAAGATCTATGCCAACATGTTCCAGAAGTTTGCTGAGCATGATGCCAAGGTGAGCCACATCCCCCCAATCCATTCATTCAATCTTAACTGTGAGCTATTTGCCTTTAACGATGTGTTTTATGACCTCTTTTTTTCCTAATTGGATTTGTTAATCAACTACGTTTTATATTCACAGCAGCATTCTATTTGTTTCATATGAGATTATCTTCCCAGAGTCTGTTTGGGAAATACCTTTATTTTTTGTTTAAGCATTAGACCACACATCTCACAGTTAGTTAGATGAGCTTGCAGCGGTAATTGCTGTTTCCCTGACCCAGTAATGTGTAATGATCTGGTTCAGTAAGTGCAAGCATAAGATCGATTCCCATAAAGAACTCATTTTAATTCTAACGCTATTCTTTGCGATCGCAGAATATAATAATGGCTATGTTTGAAATGTGTCTGCAATACACTGCTCACCTTGTCATTCACAACCTGCAGTATTTTACAAAAGCAGCAAATATCCAAGTAAAGCAGGAGTCATTTTAAATTGTAAGACATTCATTTTTATAGAGAATGCTTATAGTTTGCTTGATTTTGTTTTCCTTAAATAATACAATGAGCTACTGTTTTTTAAGAACTGTTGGAATCTTGAATACCGTCTGTGACAGGTGTTGACGTTCAAGCTCATGGCTAAAAAGTCATTTCTGTCTCCAAGGCACAGAAGCATGTAGGCATAAACATTGGCTTATCATGAAATGGTCACAAAGTGTTACCAAAAATAGAAAATGTTATTGAAAGCTCCCTCCATTTTAGAGCACCATTAGCCAATGCCAACCATGGCATCCTGGGCCGGATGGCACACATACATATTCCAGCCATGCCTGTCAGACTAACTGCATGTAGGAGGAAACCAGCCTATTTAAAAGACACCCAGACAATATGGGGAGAAAACACACCTCCACAGATACACAGAGTGGAAATGAAATTCAAACCTCCAACCCTGGAGATGTGAGATAACAGTGCTACCCAATAATCCACAGTGCCAGAGGTTGCAAGTTTCAGTAGGTCAGAATCTTCAACAAGATACTATTGTCAGTTTTACAGATCCATCTTCTGTAATTGCTTATTCAGTACAGTGTCACAGGGAACCTGGGAGCCTGTCCCAGGATGCACTGGGCACAATGCAGGGAATACCCTGGACAGCATATTAGTGGTTAATTGTGGCACGCTAAATGCAATAAATGAATTTTTCTGGCAGTTAAATAAGCAGACTACCAATCCTAGGCATTCTTCTTAACAATATCACAATAGCAGTTCCATAAATACATTAATAAATTTAGTTTTTTATTATCTGTAGACAACTCATTCAACCTGTTAGGTGCCAGGAATAAAAAGTATTTTAGGCATGTGTAAAAATTACTGGAGTTGTTGTTTGTTGAAGTTAATCAGGAATCTGTGCCTTGCCATTATGGAGAAAGCAACTGCTTAATCCACTATTAACCTCTCATTAGGCTGAAGATTTTTATCAGTTGTAGCTGACCTTTGTGGTATGATCCTGCCCCGTTACAGGCTAGAAAACTGAAGAGGAAAGACAAGAACGATGGGTCTGAAGAAGCAAGTGATGTGGGAGTCAAGAGGCAATGTCACAGCAAGGACCATCCCTGAGAATTGCCCCCTGCAGGCCAGGGGGTGCTAAACTATGAACTGGACAGGGAGGCAGGCCTTCCCTACTTCTTCACAACCTCCGCAGAAAGAACCATTGGGGAAAGAGAGGCAGGGAAGGGAGTGAGACCCTGGGCTTATCCTCTCCCTGCCACCTGCCTCAGAGAATTGCACACAAGCCACACAACCACTTTCACAGTGCCCTTGGTCCCAGAACTCTCTGCAAATGGCCTTTCTCTGTCTCCCATAATGGTTGCTGTCATTTTTACTGAGTTTCAGTGTTGTTCTTCTTTTCTTCTACCCATAATTTGCATTGCTGCCCGTGGGTGGGACTTCCACTTGACCAAGAGTAGGGAGGCAGAAATGTAAGCAAACTGGGCCTGGGACCGTTTTTAATAGCCCTACTGATTTCAGCCTCAGATCAATGGTCTTTCTGGGTTAGACTTGTGCTCTTCCTCACAGTCCTTTTCAACCTCAGTGGAAGGTGGAAGAAGGGTATGAACAGCAGGCATTGATAGGACTGCTGGGTTTGTGTGTGTGCATGTCCTTGTGTGTGTGTGTCTTAAGTGGGGAGCCACAGCAGCTGATGATAGGGTGGTCCCATGTTCACCTCCTCGTTGCTGATATCAAGATGATACCAAGTACTCTGACTGTTGTTTTGGAGATGCCTGCTTTTCATTTATTTTACACATGAGGAGAACAAACTCCAGGGCTTTATGCACCAGTCAGGGACAGCCACTCAGAGCCACACAGCCGTTGCTGTCATGAGGAAAGCAACAAAGATGGCTTCTTCACAACAGTACACTCAGCTGTACCAGTGTTTTTCTCCTGTTTTCTCATTTGGGTCCTCGTTAGGTCGAATGTCTGTAGCTTTGGTTCACATTCCAAAGCATTCTGTGTTTTCTGGAAAGAGCTGTGCCACTCCTTTGGTAATGTAACCTAGTCCTCAATACCTACCAATCCCATAAGATCCATCCCAATCTTCACCTAAACCATATTTTGAGGTAACCTTCCACCAGTGCTGTCTTGTGCTTAAGAGTAAGGAAGTATTAGCGCTTACTTACTGGTGGCTTTCAGGTTTATTGATCAGGTTGCCTGTTTATCCAGTTATAGTCAGTTTGGTGGGGTGAGTGGAGGCAGGGTGGAGACTGGGCTCTGTTTCCCCAGTTAGAAGATCCTGTAGCAAACAGAGATGTACACTAAGTGAAGAATTACAGGCACACTAACACAAACCACTTCCTGCATTCCTCCTTCGGTCCACATTGTTCCAATTTGCGCAATTTTTTTTTAAATTACTGATCTGTTTTCTTGATTGTTCACATTGGGTTCAATATCTTTTGGTTTTCAGAGCCTAAGCCCCACCCTCCAACTGTCCGACTAACACCACCATCAATGCCACGAGGCATCCAGACCTACCTCCCAAATCCCAGCCCTACTGCACAACACACATCGACCTATGCCAGAACAGCAGATGCAGAATGGAGGAGACCCTCTATGTTAAAAGGACAATCAAAGTACTGTCTATCATTGTACTGTAGCCTTTTGTTGTCATAACCAATCTGTAGTCAAAAGCAGAAACACCGCTGCTGTTCTCCCCCGCCCTGGAGTACGGCATGGTGCCACACAGGTGACCTGACAGACCAACCACACAGACCGTAGCGCTGTCTCTCTCTTACTCTACGGCCTGTTCCCATCAGACAGCTGCAGGCAAATGAGTGGCTCATTCTCCCGTGAAAAGTTTCAAGAAAGAAATTAGCATGTTTTTGGGCATTTAGTGCAACATTTCTGTTTGAGTTCACGAGATGGGTTTTCCAGTCTGTCAGTACCCCGTCCAACTTGAGTTTCTTTGTAGTACTGGTGTACTTATCTTTCCTTAAGGCGACCACCTTCATGAAGACAAGACGTCATCCTTGCTACTAAGTCAGAGGTTATGTTTGAGTGTGGAGTTCTTCCATTTCCATTGGTCATAGAGTTAAAGTTTTGCCTTAGTGAGACCGGGCAGTGGAGGAATTCATCTGTGATTTAACAGCCCGATAAATCATCTGAAGTAACTGAGGGATGTGACTGACTGTGGGATGTCACTCAATGCTTTCTTTTTTTGTGGAGGAATTCATCTGTGACTTAACAGCCTGATAAATCATCTGAAGTAACTGAGGGATGTGACTGACTGTGGGATGTCATTCAATGCTTTCTTTTTTTGTGAAGGAACTCATCTGAAAAAGATCTTATTTTTATTTTTGGAAAATTACTTGATTTTAAAATACATATTTCTTGCCTAAATTAATCTTTGTCATCCTTGTTTCTGGATACATTTATTTTTACTGGTTTGGGAATAGGGTCTCATGGCGGGTAGAATACTGGACACATAGATGATGTGTAAAAAACTAAAAATGTAATTAATGTAGTTCTGCTAGTAATCAGGGAATGAAATTGACAGTAGAAAAGTACAACTTCAACATTCAGAATTATAGGCTTAATAATAATCTGTTTGTCCCCGATTTTTTCTCTCTGTGCTTCCAGTCTCTTGCCTAACATTCTCTTGCCTCGTGAATTCAGTGGCTCAAAAGCAATGCCATGTTCTTCATAGTGACACTAGTTCTTAAGGAAGTTGATAGCTTTCCCGATTCCGACTGAGACTCTCATCGTATGAGGCAGTGCAGATCACAGTCTCGTGTCCTCTGCAGTTTATGATGCTTTTACATTTGTGGTATTAGTAAGATCGCTTAGAGGATGCTAACAGAAGTGCATAAAAATGTGTTTATGGCAAACACACATGAGATTAGTTCAATTTCTTATTTATAAGGGCATGCCTTGGTCTTCTAGGGAATCCACTAGTAATTGCTTTGTATTTTGAGTGTCCTGACCTAGGTAATACAATTATGTAAAAATGTCCAACAATTAGGAAATAAACCGCAGTATTTCTTATTTGATACAAATGTTATACATTTTTTGCAGTGTATTTTTACAGCAATGGTTGTTTGTTTCATACAAATGGATCAAATATTTAAATTGTAATTGATTCAGGGATATTTGGTGATGAGTAAGCCAAAAGTCAGAACAAATACGACATTTTAAATGATCAATAATGTGGCCATTCGGTAGTTCAAAAGATGAAAAAGCATCACCCGTGAAGCTACTACATAACAGGGATGTTGATACAGAAAATCACCTGAAAATCACCTGATTCTCTAATAAATAGAGGGGTTGAGAGTGCTCATCTACTTTCAAATTGTCTTGGCTAATCTCACTATCTTCAGCTTCAGCTCAGAGACAAAACTTAAAGCCTGCTGCACTGGTACCATGTGAATGACATGACCGAGCATATAGTAAGCTGGCGTGGGCTGCCAAACCCAACCAATGGTCCATAACTGGGTGAACTGACTTCTGTGGTTTCCCTTTTGACAATTTTCTTACATTGTTTTGAATAACATTTGTTTTATGTGTACAAATAAAATTGTAAACAACACGTGAACAACTTGTCACTCCAAACATGTATTAGGCATGGTGTATACATAAAGCCACATACTGTACTCATGTTTAGAGGCACAGTCTTCATAAAGTAAGACATTCTGAAGCATGCAGTGCATGCGAAGTCCGGAAAAAGCATTGCTGCAGATTAACCTTTGCTACATTCAAGTCTCAGGTGCAGGGCTGGTTAGCCATCTTCATTCAGTGTGGTGGGTCGACCGGAGGAGATCAGAAGTACAGCACCCCTGCACCGCAGGTGTCAAACGTCCTCTCTCAAAAAACATACATAAGTAGACGTTCCAAATATTTGACACCAGCTTAGTGGAGAGCCCTATTTTGGTAATGCTCTGCCATTTAATGGGCAACTTAGATATGCAGGCCCTCTGTTGAATGTTAAACATTTCAAGTTATTTTTATTCATGGTATACAGTCACAGCTGGTCACGGTGGGCACGATAAAGATAACTGGACCAATTTTTCTTCAAATATATTAGCAGAATAAAAAGTTAATTAATAAATACAGCCCTAGCTTTATTTGATTATACTTACAGTATAATTCATAATGTATTCATTTAACTATGTGTTTAAACTTTGTAGACTCATTAAAACCCAAGCCAAGTAAAAAGAAAAAAAAAAAAAATCACATGGAGGGATGAGTTTGCAAGATGAAGCCAGAGTCTGACTGAGATCTCAATCAATCATCATCTAGATCTAATGCTGTTTTGGTGTTTGGTCAAAGGCACAGAGTTAGTGACCTGTGAACAATGACCAAAGGAACACAATTCTCTCTAGAATATTCTTTGGGCCTTTTTTTTTTTGTGGTAACCGGTAGTTACCTGACTGGCCAGTCTTGTGCTTTTCTGCATGCCACACCTACTGACCAAGTCATCCATAGTCACATACCCAGAACTACTGAGTCTTCCTTGGTCCATGATGCTTCAGCATCAGGACCGAGATGTATATTTTCCTACAAACAGTAAAAATTCTACAGTTCTCCAAGAAGAAAAACACAATATTTATTGCCATCTTACTTCTTCAAGGGTAGTAGTATAAATTCAGAGTGTTGGTCTTCACTGCCCAGACAGAAGATTGTTGGGGAGTGGAGATTGTAGCTGAGGCTGCCCAGCGGAGTCTATACTGCACCAGTGTCTCGTAGGGGCAATCCAGGGAGCTTTCCAGGCTGGTGCGGCGAGGGGAAGAGTGTTTCCTTCTGTGCCTGCATCATGGGGAGATCTTCAGCTGAGGTGCAGAGGGCACGGAGTCGCTGGAATGAATAGGGGAAGAATCATGGAATGAGGTGCTTGACAGTGTTAGAAGAGGTAATCAGAATGCAGGGGCTCAGGAGGAGAGATGGACCATGATAGTATACAGTGGTCAGGGATAGAGACCAGCTATTAGTCTGACACTAGCTGCTTGTCAGTCAGTTCAATGGCTCAGACTCACGCTCCACCATGGCTGTAGAATGAAAATCCATGTTGGACGAGCAAATGATCGTACCTGCCTAATTGATCCAGGGGTGATAACCATGGCATACACCATCCAGATAGGCACGAGAAGTGTGGAAGAGAGTGTGAAGAACCAACCAATGGCGTAGCCCCACCAGGGATACTCGTAGACATTGTTGAATTTGAGGGGGGTGAACTTGATCAGGGAGAAGATAAAGGTGCCCTTAAAGAAAGCAGTAAGAGAACAGAGAAGTTTCATAGATTTAAAGTGGGACTCCGTAGCAACACTGACAGTTCACATGTGAGTCTCAAGATTTCGGCTGAGCAAACAAAATCCACCCGGACACTGAGTGGAGCAGATATCAGCATTGCAGGTATGGGTGTGGGCGTCCATTTGCTCTACCCCCAGCTATACAAATACTCACAGTGCAGATAACTGGGGTTAAGTAACACCAGCAGTATTTAATCAAAAACACAGGCTGATAACCAATCATATCCTTAATGTTGTTGTAAACTTGGTCTGCACCTGGGGAACAAAAAAACAAAGCAGTGATCAATCCTACAGAAGAAGGACATCATTAGGAGGAGCAACTTTAAAATAAGCTGCTAGATCAACATGAAGTTTAGTATAAATAAAAAATATTTAAGAATACTTATGATTAATAGAATAGAAATACACGTCAGAATACTGAGAAGTTATTGTAGGGGAAAACAAGAGTCTTAAAATGTGTGTTTGTCTGATTTGTATTAGGGAAACTGGCACCAACGTATTGTTTACTAACCATACACCCAGCCAACGCATATTGACTGAAAGATGGCAAAAATCAGCAGGGTCACCCCACTGCAGGCATAGTAATCAAAAAGCTGGAATATGTACAGCCCACCCTAAAGATGAGAGTTAGAAAAGTTAAAGACAAAACAATGGACAATTGATATTGGAGACTTACAGTGAAGAAAATAAACAAGTATGGTGTGATCAGAGCGTATGGGTCCTGCTAATTTGCAATAGATACTACAGACAGTTACAGATGACCTCCCACCTCTGTGACCATCACCAGGCCAATGAAGAAACATGCCACACTGATGATGAGGAGGAGGAGTTTGCGACGGTGGCCAATACGGAAGAAGGCAGGGTACATATCTGAGACTGAAGTAACAAGAGCTTCTAGAGCTACAAACTAAGGAGTATAGTAAGAAAAAAATTGATTATTTACAAGACAAAATAAACTAAAGAACAAAAAATAATAAAGATGCATTTTACTGGAAATCCCAAGACTTACCTGACTGTCCAAGCCCAGCAAGATGATCATGAGGAAGAATAAAATGGCCCATAGTTGGGGCACGGGCATCAGAGCGACTGCACGAGGGTACGCAATGAATGCCAAGCCGGGACCTGTGGGAAAAATATATTATACAACAGTCTTTAGAGTTTGTGTCCAGTCACTAGGTTCAATTCAATTCCACTCAATTTTAGTTATATAACACTTTTAACAAAGAGCATTCTCACAAAGTGTTTTACATAATCCCAGCTCAAGGTCTCTAGCAAGTAAGACAAGGGTGACAGTAGCAAAGAAAACTCTCTCAGGAGAAAGAAACCTTGGGAGGAACCAGACTCAAGGGGGAGGCCCATCCTACTCTGGCCAGCACTGGGCAGGACAGGTTTATAGATACAATATGGGGTCCAACAATGAGAAGGTGGAACAATACAGATGGACAGCGAGGCAAATTAGGCACCAGTCATGGTTTCAGCGTTCCTTACCTGATTCAGCCACCACAGAGATGTCCACTCCCTGTTCATGGGCCATGAATCCCAGCACAGAGAAGATGGCAAAGCCAGCCACAAAGCTGGTGCTGCTGTTCAGCAGGGACAGGTATATACAGTCCCTGCAATAAAAAGTATTTCAGTCATTAGCTGGGAGAGGCTTTGATGTTAGGAAATTCAAGGAGAGCTGAGTTGGGTCTTTCAGGATTTAGTAGATTGACATGGAACAGATTGACATCGACATCTTCCACACCATTTTCTGGTGCACATACTATCTTTTCCACACTCTAAGGAAAGAACTCACTTGTAGCAGTTGTTGTTGTACTTGTTGTAGCTTCCCAGGGCTGTCAGGCAGCCTATGCAGATGGCATAGGAATAGAAGATCTGCGTCCCAGCATCCATCCACACCTAAGAGCAAGTAAAGAGTCAGTGGTCAGTTCAATGGATGCAATTAGTTGCCTTGCTGAAAAAGAGCACCATAACTAATCATAAGGAGTATAAAGAATCCATTAAGAGAATTTATTTTATCAAGGGCATTATACAGCAATGGTGACGGTCATGAGAGACTCCCCATCTGTCATTCCATGTGATATTCCTCACTGTTAGTGACCTGCTCACGAAGAGTGGAGCTGTGTCGTTACAAGGATGTCCTCTTTCATTCCGAAAACATTATACACTGCTCAAAAAAATTAAAGGAACACTTTTTAATCAGAGTATAGCATTAAGTCAATTAAACTTCTGTGATATTGATCTGGTCAGTTAAGTAGCAGAAAGGGTTGTTAATCAGTTTCAGCTGCTTTGGTGTTAATAAAATTAACAACAGGTGCACTAGAGGGGCAACAATGAGACGGCCCCTAAAACAGGAATGGTTTTACAGGTGGAGGCCACTGACATTTTCCCCTCGTCATCTTTTCTGACTGTTTTTTCATTAGTTTTGCATTTGGCCAGGGTCAGTATCACTACTGGTAGCATGAGGCGATACCTGGACCCTACAGAGGTTGCACAGGTAGTCCAA
>JAACJT020000086.1:7633448-7648581 GCA_009936485.2 Gymnarchus niloticus | reverse complement strand
AACGATGTGGCATCCTTTCGTTCCTAACACATTACCCAGTCCATATCAGTATAGACATCCAAGCATGATTTTCTTCCTATTGAGATCTGATGTGTTTTCAAAGTGTTCCTTTAATTTTTTTGAGCAGTGTATATATTCAATGTCTCAAGTGAGTTTTGACATTGTGTGAAATGTGTACAGCTGTATTATTATGTGTATTTATGTGTATTTCTTGGGTGCACGGTGCCTCTGTGAGCATGGAGCTTGCATATTCTTCTACAGGTACTCTGGTTTCCCCCCGCAGTCCAAAGATATGTGATGTAGGCTATTTGGCTAATTACTGTCTAAATTACCCGTTGTGTGTGTGTGTGTTTGTGTGTGTGTGCGTGTGTGTGCGTGTGTGTGCGTGTGTGTGTGTGTGTGTGTGTGTGTGTGTGAAACTTTGCCCTGTGATTGGTTTGCCCCCCATCCAGGGTGTCCCCTGTCTTGTACCCAAGGTTGCCTGGGATAGGCTACAGGCCCCCTGTGGCCTGCATAAAATAAGCAGTTTGGAAAATAAATGGAGGAATGTTGGGGGGCAAGCAGTACCTGGGGGTCAATGAGTCTGGAAGGGTCAGGGTAGAGGTAAAAAGTTATACCGTCCTTTGCTCCAGGAAGGGTGAGTCCTCGAACCAACAGTACCACCAGCATCACATAGGGGAAGGTAGCTGTAAAGTAGACCACCTAAAAACAGGAAACAATCTTGAAATGAAACCTTTTCCATGGATTCCTAGTTGGAGTATCAGAGCAGATGGGGAGGGGAAGGACCCCTGACCTTTCCAGTGGACCTCACTCCTTTCCAAATGCAGAAGTAGCAGATGATCCAGGACAGCAGGAGACACAGAGCCAGCTCCCACTTTATCCCCCCTAGGTTATGGACACTCTCTGTGATGTTCAGCACCCGTCTCCTTGACCAGAAAACATAGCGGCAGTTGACAATAACATATTTCTCACTGTGACATTCATGTTAGACTTCCCTTAAAGAGCCCTATACCAGTGGAGAAACATACTGTGACCCCACAGTCCTGCCACCTTTATGACTACTTATGTGAGGCCTTTCTCTTGCTATAATTATCATTACCCCTCAATACATCACTTTGCATGGGTGTAGCTGGAGCATTCAGGCCTTTTTGAACTCACTCCCAAAACTCTCTCACTGGTGATGTAACATTCTCTGGAATGGTCAAGTTTGTTGACATGTTCCGCAGGTCAAACTCAACACAGGTGGCTGAAAGTATCATAAGAAAGAAGACAAGAAATGTTATTACAGTGATATTGGTCTAATAAAACTGTATCACAAGGCTGAGATCATGTCAGCCAAAATTTTTGTGTAGGTAGGGGTGAGCTAAGCACAAAACATGTCTACCAGACTGCATGCGGCATGTACTCGTAATACCAGGATTTCCTGTGCTCCACTGCACCGTCATAATGTAACACCAGTGATTTTAATACCTGTGTTCCAGGTGTTACCACAACTGGCCCAGGGGAGTTTAGAGCTGAAGGAAGAGAAGAGGTAGAAGAAAGCCCAGGCCAAAATGATGATGTAGTAGATACTGGAGTACAGAACCACCACCTGACTTCCATAGCCCAATCCTGAAGGGGGTGAAAACACACACAAACTCACATTAACACTGCATTATGGGCAGGCAGGAAGACCTTCATCAACACCTATGGTAACTTTATTTTGCCCCAGCTTGATTATATCAATGTTTAATGAACATCAAGCAAGGGTTCCAGTCTGTGAAGGAACTGCTTTTGTAACCGACATGAACAAAATGAGATTCATAGGGACCATTTCCAGGTTTCTGGAACCTTGGAATGATAGTTCATGTACACATTTGAATGAATGAAACTCAGTTAATACAATGTATCGTTTCAATGATAATTAACATAAATAAAATGAGTAACTACACAGACAGATGTGGCAAAACCGGTTCATGGTAACTCTTTTAGACTTCGTGCTTTTTGATGTGTAAATATAGTGTAAGTTGAGCAATACCTTACAGGGCCTAATAGTACTATAAACATGATAGCTTAAAGTCTGTATGGTCCATCACATTTCACTGTTCAGCTGAATGTCAATACAACTGCTGATTATGTTTACTTCATGTGGTGATACTCCACTGCCAGACTCGTTACAATTGCAGTTTTATTTTCACTTCTCATTCACCTTGGTTATTTTAAATATTTCTGGGAGCCAATCATGTTATAAAGTTGAATATATTAACTCACTACGTGAACTCTGTGCTAGATTCGTTAGCTACACATAAGCTGTCCTTCCCTTTTATCACTGATAACATTATTCAAGGACAGTAATAGGCACTGGTTTAAAAATCTGGTTTAAAAAAAAAATTCTGTTTGGAGTATAAACCCATTCCCTGATATAAGGACTGAAGCCATACAGAAGTAAGACTAACAAGTATTTTGTTTTGTAGTGTCAGTGTCTATTTTTGTGGCTGATATATGAACAGCAAGAAAATTACTACTGAATGATTAAATTCTATTTTAAAGCTGGAAGAGGTGTCCCTAACTTTCTTCATACAATAGGAGGTGAATGCTACCATTCTGGAGAGGCAAAGCTGGGCACAAACAATGTAAGCAGGGACTACAAGGTTTTATTGGGGCTTATCATCTGTCAGAAGCCCCTTTAAGTTTTCAGTTTTACAACAAACAAATGCATATACCGGTTATGGCTACTGAAAATATTTACCCTCAAACAGGGGGCAGATCTTCCTCCAGCAAGTGATGCACCCCTGACTGGTATACTGGCCCAGGGCAATTTCCATTAGGAAGAGGGGGATGCCACAGGTGAAGAGAAACAGCACATATGGGATGAAGAATGCCCCTGGAGGTCAAACATAGAGCAGCCTTCGTCAGTTTGCATTTCAATGAGTTGACTGATTGTAAAGTTGTCGAGTTGTAAGTGTGCATGGGTTGGATTATAAACTGTGATGAAGAATGAAGGACAAGAAATGGATGCTGTTTCCAAGCAAAGCAGCCAGTCTGCCATCCTCAACTTTCCTGTGATTAGTGGTATCATGCTAGCATGTGATGTTGACAGCCTCCCTCATTACAACGCACAGCCTGTGCCTCACAAGTTTTCTTAATCTTGTTACAGATTAGCTCACTAAGGTTATTCTTTAATACCTACGTTTGTAAAATAAAGCTAACATCTAAAACATGTATCTACTATCTCTTTTCTCTCTGGTTCATCCCAAGCGCAGAATACCAGCAGTATTCTGTTCACACTAAAGAGATACGATCAGTCAATATCTTGTAGATAATCTGATCAGTTACCTGCATCAACCCAAATGCCATACCTCCAACAAGATCATCCAACCCTGTTCAGTAGGCCTAATTCAGTACTAGTTATCATCTCTCATAAATGTCATATATTGTTGTTATTGTTATTGAAGTGTTGTTGACGTCACTGACCCACGCTCTTCAGGGTTTATACTCACCCCCTCCGTTCTTGTAGCACAGGTATGGGAACCTCCACACATTGCCTAGGCCAATGATCTGTCCTGCCACAGCCAGCAAGAACTCCACTTTGGTTGCCCACTGGCCCCTCTCCATGACCCCGGGAGAAGGGGACACCAAGCTGCCATCTTGGTTGGCCAGTTGGAATTGCACTTGTGGTTGGCACTTCTTCTTCATAATCCCAGGGAGAACAAGCGTTGACTCTGAAGATATTGAATTCATTGGAGCAATTCAATTTGCATATTGTGGGCACAAGAAGATGTTGTTCAAATAGATGAGCTACACCTGCGAAGGATCATAATTTTCCTGCATGACATTTTTAGACTTTTCACCTTATGTTTCAGGTCCAAATGCATTCAGTATAGATTAATGAATTGACTGAGAATAAGGAAAATTACTCATTTTGTATTTTACTTCGATATACAAGGAGTCTGAATTTAATGATGTTCAGCAAAATAATTTACTTAAATCGCAGTAGTTTTTCTGTTATATTGTGCCTCTGCTTTCTAATGACTCAGCAGTTTTGCATGGCACCACATGCAAAAACAATACTTCTTTATTCTGTTCTATTCTTTGTTTTGTCACTTTGCAACTCCAGGGTTGCAGGTTCAAATCCAAATTCTGGCTCTGAATGCATGGAGTTTGTATGTTGTCCTCATGCTTTGAGGGTTTTCTCCAGGTACTCCAATTTCCTTCCACAGTCCAAAAACATGTGTAGGTTAATTGGCATGTCTAAATTGTGATCTGGAAAACAGATAGATGAATGGATACATTGATTTTCCTGTCCTACATTTTTCAACATTGTTGTAACACTTGTAACTCCAAATTATTAAATATGTTACATTAATTCAAGTTAGTCAAAAGTTAGTCAATGGGTTTTAAAATGTTTTGTCTATATTATTGAGGCTATTTATGAATATATTGCATTTAGAATGTACTGTACATACAGTATAGTATGCATTTAACTTTGTTCTACGTTGTCTTACAGAAATTTTTGTTAACAATACTCCCCTGATACTTTTTGTTAATTTGCAAAGCAGGAGGTGGAGACATCTTGAATTCAACAAGACGCACTTAATCAAAGCGACCGGCAACTTAAGGAAGCCGCACAAACATTTAAGCGGACTCACCGAACAACACAAATGCAAGCTACTTCACTAAATAAGTACAACACAATTACATCTACACAATACACAACAACACAGAAAGACACCATGCTATGCAACTATTTACAAATCCCCGTACATGCTGGGAGTTCAAACCTCAGTGTCATGCCTTGCTTCCCTGCTCCTTCTGTGTTTCCCCAGTGTGCATTTTCCCCTCATTAGTTGGCTTTAAGAGTGCTCCCCAGTCCTGCTTGCCCCAGTCTGGTCATTGATTTTGCCCTGCCTTAGTCCTGCCTTAGTCCTGTCCCTCGGATTGACCCCTGGTGATCCCCTGATTTGACGTTTTGGAGCTAATTATGTCTATTGACAATAGACCCCTGTGTTACACTCTGTCGGCCTCCCGTCCACAATATGACACCCAGGGCTAAGTGCTAGTCCAGGTGGCGACAATACTTTTGCATACTAGTCCAAATTCTGGCTCTGTGTGCGTGGAGTTTGTATGTTCTCCCCATGCTTGAGGGTTTTCTCCAGGTACTCTGGTTTCCTCCCACATTCCAAAACCATGTGTTGTAGGTTAATGGACAATTTAAATTTAAGTAAATTTCTGTCTTTCAGCACAGAAAGACACATGCTATACAACTATTTACAAATCTCCATGCATGCTGGGAGTTCAAACCCCAGGGCTAGTGCCAGTCAAGGCTACTACAATACTTTTGCATACTATTCTTAAATTTTTCAATCAATCTGTGGTATTGCTGGAACCAGGAGACTTAGGTGGACAAAACTTATCCAAAAAATCCTAAATTTTCCATAATGCCTACTTGACACCAATTTCAAATAAATAATTATACCTTAGGCACGCTTCAACCAAATTTCAACAAATTTGACACATTTCCAGAAGGTCATTGCAGGAAGGCATACCAAAACTGATGCCGATTCATCAATATGGTGCACTACAACAAGTGGAAATCTGTATCTCAAAAACCACTTGACCAATCTAGGTGAAATTTGATATATATTATCTACTGCAAGCCCTGAAGCTATACCTTCAATATTGTAATATTGTGGCCACGACTCCCCGATGAGGCAGGAGCCGGAGACATCTTGACTTTTAACAAGGCGCTTTACTCAAGGTGACCAGACAAAGCAGCCTCACATATAAACACCAACTCAACCAACCAGACATTGTACAACGTGGGGGTTAGCTTTGCTAGCCCCCCATACACAAACACATGGTGGGAGATACAAACATTACCCACAATCCCATGGTCCAACATGGCGCCGGTCCACACCACTACAATATGAATTAAAATAATGAGCCAATCGAGCAGGCTGATTATTGTACTACATATGTGTACTGTGGTGGAAAAACAATCAACCCGGAGTCTAGAGACAGCAAACACTTTTATTATCTCCTGGTCCCAATGCTCATGCGATCCTGCCGACTATTCCAAGTTCTGTGGTGGAAGTACACCCTTGTTTGCCACTTCTTGGTCCCTTATCTTGTTGTTTCCCAGGCTAGAACAAAGCTGGTTTCACTCATTTTTAGGTGGCCATGCACACCCCCTTGTCTTCTACCTGCACCACCTGGCTATGCTTGATAGAGACAAGTTACACACAAGGTCACATTTTATTCAACACTATTTCTATTGTTTACTGAAGTCTTACATTCTAGTAATTTTCCATTACAGTACCTATGTGTGTTATGCCAGCCATACATTCATTGTCTCCAGTGTGTTATATTGCCATACCAGCACTATGTGCTTGAACCCCCTTATCACCGCTTGCAGTTCTATTTATTATTCAAATGTTTCGACTATGGTAAAGTGACAGGGTGTTGTGTTGAGTGAAAGCTTCACAGTTTTAAATAAACACCCTTTCACCTACTTTTTCTATTTAGGTCCATCACGGTTGCTTATGAGCAGTATGACTATTGTTTCTCTCCAGGGTGACAAATTAAGAATCACACTTTTAATGCAGTAAAACTTCACAGTGAAAAATGGTCAAATTCTTATTAAAGTGGTTTAAATGTATTGTATAACAAAAATGTCAGAATTTAATATTTCACATATTATACTGCTAATTTTGCAATCATTCACAGGTGTTTCAATCTGATCCCAGCCATAGCCACAAAAGAAGCACAATCCCAAATGAATGAAGAGTGTGACAGTTTTATCTGAATGATTTAACCTTTGGCTAAAAAATGATCTAGGATGAGTAACAACTAAAAGAAAGGTTTGCTAACTGTCCAGTGGGGTGGGATTTTCATAGAGAGATCCTTGAGATAGCCACAAAATGCTATTGTTGTGTACAGCTCGTAATGTCGTTTTTTGGAGTGATCTACAGAATTGACCTACCAGTATAACATGATGCTGGGGTCCAAGTTTATGAGAGTGTCAACAAATGGACGGACTGTATGTTGACCTACAGAAATAGTGAAATTCCACAGGGTGGTCCCAGCATAGAGTAGGCAGTCACAGTCATCTTTGTATTATATTTCAGCTTTCAATGTTGCCTTTGTATGCAGAAGCCGAAGCAGACGCATGCATGGCCACACAGTTCATCATGTTATATCCAACCAAACTAGCAATATAAATAATGGCTTTATTTTATTTTTCACTATCTTTAGTTTTTTATGTTAAGTTCTGGCAGTCTTAAAATTAGTTATGGTTCTTTTTATTTAAATAATTGTTATAGTTCTTGGTGGCCGGTCTTGGTGTGGATTGGCCAGTCACTAGAACCCCACAGAACCTGGGGTGTCGATTTAAATTCTGCCTAAGCTCTTTTCAAGGTCCGTTGTGCTACAGCTCAGAATTCGATTCTTTCAAATGACTTTCCACTCAGTGAGGTCAGTCTCTGATCAGCAGTTCCTCAAACTCAATTGGATTTGCAAGTCCTTAATATCAACTGGAAGTACAAAGTAACTGGATTGAGAAGTCAGACTAAAAGAGACCATCTTACAGGATCCAATGCTGCAAATAGTTACTGTGACTGCCATTATGTAAAGGATGTATAAAAACATTATTTTAAGCCCTTTTTAAGATGTTTGCTTTGATTTGAAGACAGCCGTTGAAAACTTTGTTTTGCAAATTGCAAGTAATTTCTCAGAGAAATGTAAAAAAGAAATAACTTTCCTATAGTCACTAATGACTGTTGAATATAATTGATACCTCTTTAAATAGTCTATGCTAACAGTGATGTCTTTAATTTATGACTTTCCCGGTGACCACACATTATTGTAAATTCCTAAAATCTGAAATTTACCCACCAGTTAAAAAATTGATAACAAACACTGCAATTTTGAAACAAAAATAAACTGCAAACTTGCTGCATTTAAAGCTCAATGCCCCAGCGGTAGCCATAGCAAGTTAGCATGCAGCTGCATGACTACTCACACAGGAAGATGCAGAAATTCTAGCAACAGAAGTATTTCTGAGTGTTGAACTCGTGACCTTTGGCCTACATTCAACTACCGGGAACTGTTCATAAGCAGAGTAGCCACTGAAATTGGAGAGAAAAGTCCTTGCAGACCTAGTTTTGTTACTAGAATAATGTCCATAACAGGTGAAGGATCAAAGTAACAAGGAAAAAACACCTAACCCCATGAAGGCTACAAAGAGAAAGCAAAACAACAAAGTGTACCTTCAGGAGTCAGCTACTGTGACGTGTGGAGATTTATCTGCTGCGACTTTAAAGGCAAAACAAGTGTAAGTTCTCCCTCTCCCACACTTTCTTTCTTTCTTGCTCTCCGTTCTCCTCGTCTCTTGTCTCTCTCCCTCCAGCACAGAGAGCGAGAGTGTCCACGTGGGTGCTAGTATGCTGTTTTTGTACCGAGTCTGGAAGGCAGGGCCATGCAATCAGCCAATCCTTCTTTGGTATGGGCAGGAGGTGGAGCTGCCTAAACTCTTTAAACAAGCCTGTCCCTACCCCGCGCTGAACGGCTTGTTCGCATTCTGAAAAAGTGGGCATTCTTTTCCCATACAAAACAAAGAACCCCTCATTAAAACTCCAAAAGCATTAACATTTACATTTTATACACGAGGGCTCTCCATGACAACTTACACAGCCATTAGTGCAAAAAAAGAGAAGTGGAAGTCTCTGTGGGATGATACTGGAACTACAGCACATACAGGACAGATGGTTTAAACGAACTTCACCCCGCAATTTCAGTAAAACCTGGATCAAGAATGATGAGCTGATCACAAATATTGAGGCCATTACCTAAATGGCCTGTGAGCACAAAGGGTTAAACTTGATGGCTGGCGACAAGTAGATACATGCTGTCATACTGCATTCACAGGCTGAGAACAGCAGTATGACACAGATTATCTGGCTTTTCACTGAGACACGAGTTGTTCATAGTGAAATCCAGGTTAGGCTACCACGCCCTCTTCAGAAGTTAATGAATGAGCAATGCAAGTGCCTCTCCTTACTGTTTCTTGTTTTACAGAATAATAAACAAAATTTAGACATGTTCTTCAATAACAGTCTGAGTCTTGCATTTATAAGCACGGCCAGATTATGTTCTGAAAGAGGGTGTACTTCCATTACTTTACACGCCTGTAAAAATATCTGGCCACATAAGCAGGCAAAATTTTAATAAATTTGTCTAAAATTATCAGCTGAGTAAGTGAGCATTTGGCCACTAAAAATAGCAATAACATACCTAAGTACTAACTTTGCTTTTCAGTGAAAGACTTCCTTCAGTTTTTCCCTTTAAAGCTGTGACCCTTCTCATACATCACAAGCTCATTGTAGCTTCCAATCGCGAAGAAGCCTTAGGTTGACGCTTCACTGTCTCCGAAACAGTTCACTAAAAATCCAAGAGACCACTTGCTAATCTTAAAACTATTTCATTTGTATGTCCAAGAGTTTTGAGATACTTCTATACAAAATGTAAGAGAGAGACAAAGATCAAAGGACCGTGTGGCTCCCTCTTTCACTAAGTCGTACGTATTTCAAAGTGTCGACCAGATTATAATTTACTTACTCCTAACTGCCTGTTAAATACTAGAAACATACTTGTAAGATCCCATCACCATGGTGACGAAGAATGTGTCTATAATTAACAATCAGTCAAGCGTATCTATCTATCTATAAAGGGGATCCTTACTCCTGTTTTAACACTTTGCAATGATTGACAGAATGTAAATGCCTTATAACGACTTCTGTCTAGGGCCTGTTTTTGAGAATGTCATACAATGTTGAGGGCATGTATGAAATTTCAAAGTGAAAAACAAAGACAGGCAGGGTTTCTCAAACATAGACTATCTGTGACATCCCGTTATGGAAGTTACACTATTAAACTATTTTACATTGCATTTTTTAACACTCATCTCACTGTCTGCCCCGTGTCCCTGGTTACGCTAAACTGCCCTCAGCATGTTACTATGCATAAACATATACACATGAAGAACACCGCATGCCGCAGAGTGAGCGCTTACCTTGCATTGAGCCTATGACCATTACGATGGGTTCTGGGTCAGCTTTTCCCTAGTTAAACGGGCAGTTAACGATAACAAAAGTATTTCTGTCTGCTTTGGGGCTTACCAGTGCCCTATACTGGTTTAATGGTACTGTAGATGCATGAAAACAGGACTTTCTTTATTCCCATATCTACTCATTCATATCTCTGTAGTTCAGCTTGATCACGATTTAGCATCACAGTTATTATCAAAGTGTTATTCATCCATCTTAATATTGTTTTATTCAGTGCAGGGATGCAGTGAGGCTGGTGCCTGTCTCAGAAGGCAAAGGGCACAGAACAAGGGACTCACTGGATGAGACACACACACACACACACACACACACACACACACACACACAAACACACAATTAACAGAAACAAATTCACCCGAGCAAATGTTTAAGACTGTAGGAAGAAACCCAGAGAGACACAAGTAGAACTACACACACAGATCTGGGGGTTGGAATCTAAACTCAAACCCTGTTTGAACATGTGAAAACTAACCATCCTGCCTATCACTCTTAAGGTGTTTCAATTACATAGACATTTTCAGATATATTATCATTGACACCCCAATTCTATTATCTTTCTAGCAATTTCTCAGTCCCATTTATCTAGGTCTCTCTAGGAAGCTCTCCAACCTGTCTGAGTGAGTCTCTTACCAGAGTCTTCTGTTGCAATAATACACTGGCATGGATAGTTTGATGCTGTCACTCGTTGGTTTTGCTAGTATCTTTGTCTAATAAACTGACACATATTCAATTCAGTTAATATACATAGATATACGAACATAAGTATGTCCAATAGTGAAACATATGTAAATGTATAAATACAATTAAGAAATGCATCCCTAGAAGTTTCTTGCAAGCTGACTGGCCAGACAAAATATCAACTCAAGAGCACATGTGTGTTTCATGATACTGTTCAGTCATACAAGGATTTTAAGCAATAAAAATATGTTAAGCAGGCATTCAATGATGTACCGTAAATTCAGCTTGGTTACCCAGTCACTTTCACTGTGATTTGATATATGAGTGCTGAAATTAGATGTGTCCTGATTATAACAAACAATAACAAACGAGATGCACTAACATCACTTGCACCCTTAGTTAAACAGAAACATAAATAAAACATCCATTACCAGTCAAAACTGCAACAAAAATGTATAAAATATTTGTCATGACACAGATTCCAAGTGGTTCTAAAAATAAGTTTATTGGTTTTCACTACCAGAGTCCTTGAACAGGACTGTCCATCCACAAAGCCAGGTTTTCTGCCTGCCGATCTGTGAGACCATTGGACAACATGCCGTGGAAAATAAGTAACCTGTGGAACTTGGGGCTACCGACTGAACATGTGGATCCAGATTAAGGCACCCCAACTTGACTGACTCAGGCCTGGAAGGGAGATCATGCGTAAACAGCCATACCTGATCCCCAGGGTGGAAGAGTCTGACTGGACGACGACGCCTGTTAGCCTGACAGATGTAGTGATTGTTAGTCCATATGACGGATTAGTGAGCCCTGTGTGGGTAGTGGGTAGCTTGGGCAGGGCAATGAGGTGGGCTGCCTTGGAAAAGCGGTCCACCACAGTCAGTATGACCGTATGGCCTTGCGAGTCAGGCAGACCATGGATAAAATCCAGCGCCCAGTACGAATAAGGTCAGCGGAGGTACTGGAAGGGGAAGGAGCTCTCCAGTGGGAGCCACATTATACAGGCAGTTATGGGCACAGGTGGGGCAGGCCGCCACAAAGGTCCGAATGTCGGTCGCCAATTCAGGCGACCAAAATCTGCGTTCCAGGAACCGGAGGGTGGCACAGACTCCACCGTAGCCAGCGAGGACAGAAGAGTGACCCCACTGGAAAACCTCAGATCTGACTGAAGCTGGGACATATAGTTTGCCATGGGGGGTCCCTGATGGGCCTGGGTCAGACTGCAGGGCCTGTAGTACTCGGTCCTCCACATCCCAACGGATATGAGGCACAATCTTGGAGGCAAGTAGGATGGGAGCCGGAGCGGGGTGGAGGTTGTCGGGCTCAAACTGGAATGACAGAGCATCACCCTTAGCATTCCCTGAGCCTGGACGGTAAGTGAGGATAAAATTGAAGTTCTCAAAAAATGTAGCCCACCTAGCTTGTCGGGTGTTGAGCTGCGGGGTCTGCTGGAGGCCAGCAGGTTCTGATGGCCTGTGATGACCTCGAAGGGTACTGTAGCTTCCTGCAACTAGTGTCGCCATTCCTCCAGGGACCATCGGACAGTGAGCAGTTCCTTGTCCCCCATGGCATAGTTCTGTTCAGGCGGGGAGAACTGGTGGGAGAAGAACGCACAGGGATGAAGAGTACCCGTCTCGTCCCTGTGCGAAAGGACCGCTCCTGCCCCCACATCCGAGGCATCAACCTCGACCAGGAACACATGGAATGGGTCCAGATGGGCCAGGATGGGTGCCGACATGAAGGCTGCCTTGAGCTGAACAAAGGTCCCCTCCGCCTCTGGAGACCAAGCAAAGGGGTGCAAACAATGTGTGAGTTGCGTGAGGGGGGCCACAACTGAACTAAAACTACAGATGAACTGCCTGTAAAAGTTGGCAAAGCCCAGAAAACGTTGCAGCTGCTTGAGGGTATTGGGCCGGGACCAGTCCAACACCACTAAGACCTTGGTAGAGTCCATCGATATTCTGTCAGCGGAGATAACGTAACCCAAAAACATCAAGGAAGAGGCGTGAAAGAGGCACTTCTCGAGCTTGCAATACAGGCTGCTCTCTAAAAGGCGCTGCAATACAGTCCGAACGTTAATGACGTGATTGGTGAATGAGAGGGAGTAGATGAGAATGTCGTCCAGATAAACGAAAACGAACTGGTTCAAGTAATCGCGGAAGATATCATTCATAAAGGATTGGAAGACAGATGGACAGTTGGAAAACCCAAATGGCATAACGAGGTATTCGTAAAGTCCGTTTGGCGTGATAAAGGCTGTCTTCCATTCATCTCCTTTGCGCATCCGCACCAGGTTATGCGTGCTGCGGAGATCAAGTTTAGTAAATAAGGTACTGCCCTGCAACGACTTGATTGTCGTGTTCGTAAGCAGTAACGGGTAGTGATTCATTACCGTGATCTTGTTAAGTCCGCGAGAGTCGAAGCAAAGTTGGAGTCCGCCGTCCTTCTTCTTCATGAAGAAGAAACCTGCCACCGCCAGCGATGTAGATGGCCAGATCTGTCCACTACAGAGACCTTCGGAAATATGGTTTTCCATAGCCATTTGCTCAGGATGGGAGAGGGAGTAGAGGCATCCGCACACGGGTGTCATGCCGGGGAGTAAGTCAATCGCGCAGTCATACGGTCGATGACGCGGAAGTGTCGTAGCTCTCTGTTTGCTAAAACATTGACGCACATTGTGGTACTCCGGCAGTATGGTGGAGAGATCCACCTCGCTAGCTGTAGCTTCTGGTGGAGCGTCGGAATCACTGTCCGGCAGGAAACCACAGCCTACACAATCCATCCCCGACTGGAGGATGCGCCTGGTGGACCATGATATCAGGGGGTTGTGGAGCAGAAGCTAAGGGTAACCAAGGACGAGGGGTGATTGTGTGGACCAGATAATAAAAAACTGGATTTTTTCGTGGTGCGACCCAATCCCCAACCCGAGAGGAATGGTTCACTGGCTTACCTCCCCGGTACCGAGGGGGCGTCCATTTAAGGCCTGGACATGCAGTCACTCCTGGAGATCCTGCAGTGAAATGCGCAGACGCTGAGCAATGTCCGCATCAAGAAAATTTCTGGCCGCTTCCAAGTCCACAAAAACCCAAAAGGACGTCTCCCCCTTCGACCAAGACAGGAGGATGGTGATGGAGAGGGAGTCCACACAGCCGGGGTTTCCTTGTATGACTCCCGTCAGGGCTCCCCGAATGCCTGATGAGAGGGGGCGTTTCCCAGCCCATAGGGGCATCCCAGACTCCGGTGTCCAGATCACCCGCAATAAATGCAGAGGTCCTCCCAGAGCCTGTGATCGCACTCTTCGGCAGACAGCCGGGTCCGTCCCAGCTGCATAGGTTCCTCAGGGGTGAGGTTGGATGTTCATCAGGTTGGAGGAGGTGGAAGCAGTTCTTCCCAATGCGATTGAGGAGTGGTGGAGTGGGAGTAGTGCTCCCAGAGCCAGTTGTCCACACGTATTTCCTTCGTGATGAGGGCTTCGAGGTTCTCCCTGAGCTCCCAGGACACCAGCTTGTCCTTGATCATCTCCAACAACCCGTGGTGAAAATGTATAATAAGTGCCTCTGGGTTCCAGCCCGTTTCGGTGACCAGGGTCTGGAATTCGACTGAATACTTCGCCACTGACTGAGTCCCCTACCAAAGATGGAGCAGTCGAGCGCCAGCTTCTCGACCTCGAACGGGGTGATCGAACGCATGTTTGAACTCCAACGTGAAGGTCTCGAGGGCAGTACAGAACGCCGGGCTGTGATTCCACACCGCCGTCCCCCAAGCGAGCGCCCGGCCAGACAGCAGTGAGATGATGTATGCGATCCAAGATCTGGGAGTCAGGAAGGCTCATGGCTGGGTGTCAAAACAGAGACTACACTGTGGAAGAAAATTGGAGCACCGCGATGGATCTCCATCATATCGCTCAGGATCTGGAAGGCGAAAGGTGGATGCACTGGCCATTGTGAGCGATGCATAAGCTTATTCCCTCTGGGTTAGAGCAGCCCGTAGGTTCCGGATCTCCTGAGCCTGGGTCCAGAATGTATGAGACAAGGTCTTAATAGTAGCTTGCTGCTGCTGGATCCAGGTCTGAATATCAGTAGACTCCGTCGGATCCGTTGTGGGCTCAGTCATTCTGTCACGCATCAAAGATCTGAGGGAGGACATGAACTCAGGAGGCACAGGGTAAAAGAACACGGACTTTATTACCCAGAACGAGAACAGGACAAAGGACAGGAGAACAATGACTGAGCAAGAGTACTCTGGTCTGTTGTTGTTTAGTCACGCAGTCGTCTCTTCGCGACTCCATGGACCACAGCACGCCAGGCCACCCTGTCCTCCACCGCCTCTCGGAGCCTGCCCAAACTCAT
>JAACJT020000086.1:7604561-7614789 GCA_009936485.2 Gymnarchus niloticus | reverse complement strand
TCTGAGTTCTCCGCTACGACCTGTCCGTCTTGGGTGGCCCTACATGGCTTAGCTCATAGTTTCACTGAACTACGCAAACCCCTTCGCCACGACATGGCAGTGAGCCATTGAAGGGGGATCTGGTGTTTGGGGTCTTATAAATAAGCGACCAAAGTCTTAAGAACCAATTCAGGACATTCATCTGTCCATTTTCCATAACCACTGACCCAGCACATGATCACTTTGATGGTGATAGAATTCTTTGTGCAGGTGCTACGCGTATGCATGACAACATCACAGACATGATTGGCTACCGGACATGGCCACTTGTACGCTACGGATGGGTCTACCTGACCCCACTGGTGTGCATGGTGAGTTACATGCTGTCTCAGGTTGAGGTTGGAGGCTTTCAGATTGCTCTGGAAGATTCCAAACCAATTACACCTAGTTTGAACTCACTGCAGGAGCCATTAGAGGATGAGACTGCTTACATATGAATTGCTAAAAGTTTTAATGAATTTAAATCCTCTACAGCTGTTGAGGTGGCACTTGAGACCTGATCTTTGTCTTCTCACATCCTCCACTTTTCCCCAGGGTACCTTCTTCTTCTCCATGATTATGTCCACCCCTCTCAGGTTAAACAACATCTACGAGTACCCCTGGTGGGGCTATGCTATTGGTGGGTTCTTCACCCTCTCCTCCACACTCCTGGTGCCACTCTGGATGATCTATGCCATGGCTGTCACCCCAGGGACCATGTGGCAGGTGTGTCAGCTGGACCATCGGCATAAACCTTAATACTCTCTTTACTAATAAGAGAGAGAAAGTGTGTGTGTGTGTGTGTGTGTGTGTGTGTGAATGATAAACAGCTACAGGCTTTAACGTATGGCCAGAAAATCCAGAATAGTCATTAGGTAAAAAAAAAACCTCATCCATCTAAATCAAGCCCAAAGTCTTCAAGGTTATTGATGCCTACCTAGAAATCCCTGTATCTTTATACTCCTGCTATATGGGCATGAATCAAATTAGCTGGTTAGACAATTTGTTGTTCACAGAAAGTGTATATTAAGAGCCACCTTGTTTTTCTTGCAGTTAAATATTAAATACCAGTTAAAATAATAATATCAAACTGGTAATCCTGCAGTAAGATAGACCCTTATCTGCCTCCCTTTCCTTTCCTGCAGAGGGTTAGGACGCTGTGCACCCCAGCTGATGACCTGCCCGTCCTGGGACTACATAAGCAGGACTCCACAGCCATCCATAGTTTTACTGAATCCTGCACCGTCCATCCCACCCGGCCACCCTCAACCCACCCTTCTGAGAACGGACCAATTTAACCATCCGGGGGATTCTATAGCTGCTGCACTTTTTCTTGTAAAGTTGCCAAAGTTTGAGTTTTGGTTTAATGATATGGATTTTTATGATATAATAATAAATGAACACATTTATATTTTTTTGAGACTTATAGACAGTCTTAAAATTCTGGTTATGTATATATTTTTATATGATCTATGCACATTTATGCATGTTTCACAACCCCAAATTCCTACAGATTGTAGATCATATTTGTATGTCGTTAATTTAACGCAGCACTAATTTAACAACATTCTAATTTAACAGAACATTCACTTTGCATTGCTAACTCATCATTTAGCATTTAGCAACTATGTACAGAGTACTGTAAGTGGTTAGGAAGTAAATGAGTAAATGATGACATAATCAAGTTATCAAAAAATAACACAGAAGATGACATTAAGTGTTTGAATCCACTGCCATCAAAGCAGAATGCATGACAGCAGGACTAAGATAAGCTCTTGACAGAACCCTGACCGATCTGCTGGATTGTCTACCCATTCAGTGTCTCTCTGCATATTACACCATTGCTTAATTTTGGGCTCAGCAGACAATTATTTCCCTACTCTGACCAGTTTCAGTCATTCATTATAAAAATAGCACCAGTTCAAGGACAATTAAGGATGGGATATCTCTTACATCTATTAATATCACGAGTAATTAAATGTCCCTTACAAATAGCAAAATATTTGTTTCATTGCAGTTTTGTTTACATTAAAGAAAACATATGTCACATGGCAAGGGGTACACTCTGAACAGGGTGCCAGTCCATCTCAGGGCATATACACTGTCACGGTACTGGGAAAACAAATAGCAAACAATCACACAGCACTGTTAGATACATGCACACAATCACACCTGGCAAGGCAGAAACTGGTTCTTTGAGCAGCTCAACCCTTTTAAGATCCAAAGGGCAGGGAGGCTCATATATAACCAGAAACGCCAGAAAACACCAGACAGGCAAAACATGGCATGGCAAGGCATGGACAAGGCATGGCAGGGCACAAGTGCACAGTAACAAGGGGGACACAGGCACACAGAAACAAGGGAAGTCAAGGAACAGGGGAAGTCAAGGAACAGGGGAAGGCATGGCGGGGCACAGGCA
This sequence comes from Gymnarchus niloticus, assembly GCA_009936485.2. NCBI lineage: Eukaryota > Metazoa > Chordata > Actinopteri > Osteoglossiformes > Gymnarchidae > Gymnarchus > Gymnarchus niloticus. Next base: position 7,612,352 of record JAACJT020000086.1, on the reverse strand, counting down.
CACAGGAACAAGGGAACCCAGAACAGGGGAAGGCTTGTCCATTCATAGGCATCGAGTACCCATTGATTGGGGTGACTCTTGGGTACCCACTGGAGTATAGTAATACCAGCCACTGAGACAGGCAAACATACCATGGCAGGGCCTAAGCATCCAAGGGAGCTAGGAGCTGGCACAGCACACTTTGTAAGGCAGTATGATTAAGCAGAACCCACCAGGCACCCTCCAGGCTCAAGCCTGCCCCAATACCAACTGAGCCGACACAGGAAAATAGGCCAGGGAACCAGGCAACCAAGTGCTTAATGAGGTAACCAGCACCAGGTGTGTAATGAGGCAATTAGCATTGCCACAGCAACCAGGTGCAGCATGAGGAAACCAGGCAGCAGAGAGAAGAGCCAGGGAACAGGAGAGAGAGGGTGTGACAAACACAGACAGTTATACACCCATTTAGAGATGTCAGTGAGCCAAACTGCCTCAGAGAACACAGGGATTCAATCGTCTGACCCTGGTGGTGTGAGGCAACAATGCTACCCATTGAGAACCTGAGCTGCCCCAAAAATCGACTTAAGAAGTAATCAAATGTCACATAAATGCCACCTCCACTGTGTGGGGGTTCTGGACAGGTTTCCTTGAGCAGGCCTAAGACAGTCAGATAATGGACATCACTGAATTGCCCCCAGTGTAGGATTGTTTCACTTCTGTGTGTTTTTGCCAAGTGATGCACTGGTATCCCGCCCAGGGTGTACCCCAGCCTCATGCCCATTGCATCCTGGGATAGCCCATAGGACCCAAACCAGGGTTAGCGGTTTGATGATGGATGAAAACATCACACATTTAACAGAAACCAGTTTACTCCCACCAACCTAAAAATGTAAGTACAATATTTTGTATAATATTAAATCGGTTATGCTGTCAACATTTTTTACGTAAACTCCCCTGCGTTATATGTTGTTTAAGGCAGATTAAAATTTATAGATTGAAAATTAAGTCAATAAACATAAATGCTCTGGTTGTAAGAGTATAGGTGTGCTGGTGACCCTGAGTGCACCTAACCATGCTGCTCCTGCAGATATCTACCCCCACAAGGGTCTCACCTGGGCTTATTTGATGGAAGTAAGCCTGTGTATAATTTGTTGGCTTTGACACTGATTGTACTGATTTAGGCAGAACAACAATGCACAGGAAGGTTCCCAACAAACAAGGAACGTTCCCACAATGTCCAATAACATTCTCGTTATGTTCTTAACGTTCCTGTAACGTACCTGTAACGTTCCCTGTTTGCTGGGTGTGAAATGGGCAGACAGCAAAAGATGCACATGCATCTTCCCCTGCATCCAAGGTTCAGCTTAACCTCTGTACCCTCGATATTAAAGCCCCTCGCCCCTGTACCCCATCTTCACTGTGATGTTCCAACTTTACACAATGTCACAGAAGCACTGCCCTAATAGTACACTTCTCTTCCCACCATTACATGGCCACAAATAATCCATCCATTTTCAAACCACTTATCCTGGTCAAGGCTGTGGGTCACCCAACTCAAATTTAAAGACCCCAGCAGGCCTATCCATCTTTGGAAAGAAGAAGCCCACACAACACTAGAAAAACAAACTCCAAGCACACAAACACACACATGTTTGTATTTCTAAACTTGTGGGGATCTTTTGTTCATTTCTATGGGCCTAACCCTAATCCTAACTATGACAACCCTAACCCTTACTAACCTTAACCATAAATAACCCAACAAAATATGACACTTTTGGCTTTCTGATTGCATTCACAAATTTTTATAAAATTGAATTTTCTCTTGTGGGGACACAACAAATGTCCCCATGAGGTAAGAATATCAGGTTTTTATTTCCTCCTGGGGACATTTTGTCCCCACAACGTAATATAAACAGTATACACACACACACACACACACACACACACACACACACACACACAGTCTTTATAAGATTGTGGGGACGTTCTGTTCATTTCTATGTGTCTAACCCTAATTCTATCTATGACAACCCTTACCCAGCCCTAACATTAACCATAAGTAACTCAACAAAATAAAAGACTTTTGGCTCTTTTGGTTTTTTCATTGTATTCACTAATTTTTACAAAATTCAGCTTTTCTTTGTGGGGACACTGTAAATATAATCAAGGCCATAGCCAGTCTCCCAAATGGGGTGGGTCTTTAAAAAAAAAACAAAAAACTGGACTTTTGATTTTAGCTTACCATTTTGTTCATTTTTAATATATACAGTATTTCCGTGACCTAAGTATTTCTTATAAAAAAGTTAAAATAAATAGAAAAACAAGTTAGACCTCTTGAAACTGTGACATTTATTATATTACAGACAATTCAGTGCATAGATTTGGCTCTCATTCTAACCTTTAAAACAGTATAAAACTAGTGTTAATTTTAAAGCCAAATGTGGCAAATGTTTTGCTTAACTGAATTAAATGAATCCTGTAAAATAACTGTTAAATAGAACACAATAGCAGCAGCAACAACAGAAATCCTAAACAGTATTATCATCCCATGCTATTTCAGGATTTTTATTTAAAAGTGTTTAAAAGACTGTAAATGTATGAAATGACATCCTCTGCTGGGTGTCTCCTATTTAATGCCATGTGCTTCCTGAGATGCTTCAGGGCCATCATGACATTATATTAGATGAACAGTGTGTAAAATGAATGGGTGGCTGGGTAACGGCATTTAATTTGCAGAAATTTCAATTGACAAAGAGTACCTGCCTGAGTCTCAGTCCCTAGGGTGTGAAACTCCACCAAGTACTCCGCCACCAAGCGCAAACCCTGACACAGATGAAGGAGTCGGGAGCCAGCGTCTAGAGCTGCCTCATACTCCGTGATGGATTGCTGGTCACCCATCTCCCCACCAGATCCGATGATGGTTTGTTCATTCTATTACGGTGTCAGAGGACCCAAGTACGGAGAAGGACAATGCAGGAGACCAGGAATCACCACAATGGGGTTTTTTAGGCCCCAGGGACTCACATCTGGTCTGGATCAGTCCTTGGTTAGGGCATATTTACTGGGGTGAGAGACAGGTAACTACTGGGATTGGAAAAATACATACATGAACGAATGGGTTTGTCACGTCATTTCTACCTATGACACCCCCACCCACCCATTTTGCCACCAGCCACTCAGGTCAGGTATCCAGACAGCCTCTACAGTGTATGAATGCATGGTGATATTTACCTTACTAAAATTACTTCAGTGAAGTGTGAGCAAGGCACACCAGAAGCACACAGCAGCCAAGTGTTTTTGCGAGTCAGTCATCCTGTTTGCTGATGCGAAAATCTCTGACAGTCACCCACAGTACATGTCATGTCTATAGAGGGCAGTTGTACTTAGATTCAAAACTATCCAAGATAGGCTGATGTTCGGTCACACTCTTTGATGGCTAGCAGATATATGACTAAAACAATTAGATGGGATGTGGATACAGGTATACAAGGGGTTTTAATAACAAAACAAGAGGACACAACTACTGGGTCCAGACCTGAACACAAAGCGTAAATATATAAGGCAGAGAACTCAAGGGAAATGAGAGGTTGTTGACTTCAGAAAAACCAGGAGCAACCACTCTCCGCTGAACATTGACAGCTCACTTGTGGAGACTGTCAAGAGCACCAAATTCCTTGGTGTTCACCTGGTGGAGAACCTCACATGGTCCCTCAACACCAGCTCCATAACCAAGAAAGCCCAGCAGCGTGTCTACTTCCTGTGAAGGCTGAGCAAAGCCCGTCTCCCACCGCCCATCCTCACAACGTTCTAAAGAGGGACTATTGAGAGCATCCCGAGTAGCTGCATCACTGTCTGGTTTAAGAATTGCACGCAAGACCCTGCTGCGGATATTGAGGATAGCCGAGAAGATCATCAGAATCTCTCTTCCCTCCATCACACACATTTACACCACACGCTGCACCACACGCAAAGCCACCAGCATTGTGGATGATCCGACACACCCCTCACACAAACTCTTCACCCTCCTGCCGTCTGGAAAAAGATACTGAAGCAATTGGGCCTTCACTACCAGACTGCGCAACAGTTTCATCCCTCAAGCCATAAGACTCTTAAACACTCAGGGAACGAACTGATACCACACACACTCTCACTTGATTCAATCATATATTTATTATTATACTGTTACCGTCTTCTTGCTCCCAGTGTCATGTCTTCATCTGTTCTTTATTAACTAATTATATTGTCACATCTTTGCATAACCTGCTACTTTTTGCATTGTAAATATCAATTGAAAATGATCACTACCTGCTACTTTTGTATATATCACAAGTGTGTTCTGGTCGGTACTGCACTGTCATCGTCTGTACCACTGTCTTGTCTTTGGACTGTTTGTAATGTTTGCACTTTATGTTGTTATGTGTAGGTTTTTGTAGTCCTGTGCTCTGTGTAGCACCGTGGTCCTGGAGGAACGTTGTTTCGTTTCACTATGTACTGTACTAACTGTATGTGGTTGAAATGACAATAAAAAGTTATTTGACCTTACTTGACTTGACACAAATGCTAACACAAGAATTGTGGTATTAATCTGGCAATAACGGGGTGAAGGGGACAAACTCTGAACCAAACAAGACTAGCGGTGACACAAATTAAGGCACTAATGGGCATTTCAAACCTGAGGTTATGAACACTAGGTAAAACCAGTGTATTGAAGCTTGTACCTGTCATGGTGTCAGGGGACCCAAGAGTAAGAAATGACAATGCAGGAGAGGAGGAATTGCCAGAACGATGTTCATTCAGGTCCCAGGGACAAGGACAGCCAGGATCTCTACCTGAAGGCAGTTCAGACATGAACAATGACCAAACACAGTTGCTAGCAGAGACCCAACTACAAGGAGTGGAAAATCAGTTGCAGGTGGAACAATGAGCGACTGGAAAGCACAACAAAGCCCTCTAGCAGTGGGTCCAGAGAGGTTGCAAAAGGTCAGCGGAAGCTCTTCTTTGGTTTTTCCCTCATTATCTAGAATTATTTAATTTCCTTAGACAGGGATGTTATTAGGTCCTATGCAAGGAATGTGTATAAGGTTCAAGCTGCCGCAGTCAATTCAAACATCTAGATTCTAGAATATGTCCCAATAACATATATTAACTGCACATGTGTGTTTTGACAAGGTACTTGAGAGATGTGTGTTATATTCCATTAATAAATCCTACACTGATAACTTCACAACACAGGTCCACAACAGTCAGTCAATTACATAGCTTGGTGTTGAAATGCAATTGCTTCCATTGCTCCTGGGATTCTCAGATATTTACACAAAAATGGCCGGTTCTACTATAGCCAAAGGTATCTAGTCTGTTACCTACAACTGGGACATAAAACAAATATTTAGAGCACTGGAAGGTAGACCTTTAGTTGGATAAAAGCAAGTACCAATCTTAATGTGTGAATTAATAATGTAACCAATTTTAAAATGCTTAAACCATACTGCTCTGCTAATTTGAAAGAAACTGTTAAAGGCTTTTATAAGACAAATCTCCCACTTTGTGCCCTGAGATGCCTGGGATAAGCTTCAGGCCCCCCATGACACTGCATAGGACAAGTAGTTTGGAAAATGGATGGATGGACTAATGGATTGATGAATGGATGATACAAGGATTAACTCTTCAACGCAACCAATAATAAGCTATGTTTAGACAAAAACTAGATTCACAAGAATTCTTAAGAAAATGTGCTATGACACATCCATTCACCTCACCTTTTTTTGCCATGGACATATTGAATTTTAACAAATACTTTATATATTTACATGGATAAATAGCATTTTTACTAATTTATCCATTCCTTTTCATAAATGTAGGTTTTTCACAAAAAAAGAAGCGAATGTCTCATATTTAAAACAAATAAGCAAAACAATTAACATATAGCCCGCAATACAAGCTTAAAAATAAAAACAAATCTTTACTGGCATTGATGAATCTTTCTTATTACAATGGATTTTCACTGGAAGATAAAAAATGCAACGTTGCATCATCAATAGGAGTTATTAGTCCTCCTTTTTGACAAGTTCAGTCTGCAAACAAGGTATTAAAGAAAATCACCTTTTAAACACAGGTTTGATATCATCACCATTCGCTTTCAGCTGCTCCCGTCAGGGGTCGCCACAGTGGACCAAAAGTCTCCATCTCCTGTCCTCCGCATCACGCTCTGTCACACCAACCATCTGCATGTCCTCTCTCACTACATCCATAAACCTCCTCTTTGGCCTTCCTTTTGCCTGGCAGCTCCATCCTCAGCATCCGTCTTCCAATATACCTAGCATCTCTCATCTGCACATGTCTAAACCAGCGCAATCTCGCCTCTCTGGCTTTGTCTTCAAACCGTCCAACTTGAGCTGACCCTCTAATATACTCATTCCTAATCCTATCCATCCTTGTCACACCCAGTGCAAATCTTAACATCTTTAACTCTGCCACCTCCAGCTCTGCCTCCTGTCTTTTTGTCAGTGCCACCGTCTCCAGCCCATATAACATAGCTGGTCTCACTACTGTCTTATAGACCTTCCCCTTCACTCTTACTGGTGCCTGTCTATCACAAATCACTCCTAACACTTCTCCACCCACTCCACCCTGCCTCCACCCTCTTCTTCACCTCTTTTCCACACTCCCTGTTACTCTGAATTGTTGAGCCCAAGTATTTAAACTCATCCACCTTCGCTAACTCTACTCCTTGCATCCTCACCGTTCCACTGTCCTCCCGCTCATTCACACACATGTATTCTGTCTTAGTCCTACTGACCTTCATTCCTCTCCTTTCTAGACCATACCTCCACCTTTCCAGGATCTCCTCAACCTGCTCTCCACTCTCACTACAGATCACAATGTCATCTGCAAACATCATCGTCTATGGGAGCTCCTGTCTGATGTTGTCTGTCAGCCTGTCTATCACCATTGCAAATAAAAAATGGCTCAGAGCTGATCCTTGATGTAATCCCACCTCTACCTTGAACACATCCATCACTCCTACCGCAGACCTCACCACTGTCACACTGCCCTTGTACATATCCTGTATCACTCTTTTTAAAGTTGCTGGTTAGATAGTTGATGATATAAAGATATTTAGTGCATTCAATTGGCTGAAATGCTCTCATATTATGCCTTTTCTTATTTCCGTTCATTGGCTCATAAAGGTGCTCACATCAAGTCCAAGTCCTTAGCACTGGCTTTCAAAGCTGCAAATGGAATGGCACCTACCTTCATTGAATCACTCATCGACACCGACCTTCTATCTCACCCTTATCAGTCAGCATGCTGATGCCCCCTGATAGCTAATCCTAACACTAGACATTTCTCATGAGTGGTTCCTCAATGGTTAAATGAGATACCCATCCACATCTGATCACATCTTGAGTTCCTCTTAACATTCAAGAGCCATCTTTTCCAGAAATACCTCAACTATTTCATTCAATCACTTGGCCTTTCCTTAGTTACTCTCTTGGATTTACTGGATGCTCTTATATTTTGCCCTTGTCTATCAGAAACCTGGTCCTTATGGTGTTTTAAATTGAACAGCGCTTATGATGGCAGGTTCTACAATCTTATAATGCATTGGAACTACCTTCAATTCTAATTTGCACTTGCTATTGGTCACTTATGTCAAAGACAACTCCTTAACAGCTGCATGCTGGTGATGCATGCAATACCTGACTCACTGGTACATCACATTAAAAGCATTTGCTAAATACACTGCTCAAAAAAATTAAAGGAACACTTTTTAATCAGAGTATAGCATCAAGTCAATTAAACTTCTGGGAT
>JAACJT020000086.1:7529785-7604461 GCA_009936485.2 Gymnarchus niloticus | reverse complement strand
ATTTTTTCACTTTGATTTTTGGGGTGTCTTTGAATTCAGCCCTCTGTAGGTTGATGATTTTCATTTCCATCAAACGACGCAGCATCCTTTCGTTCCTAACACATTACCCAGTCCATATCAGTATAGACATCCAGCATGATTTTCTTCCCATTGAGATCTGATGTTTTTTCAAAATGTTCCTTTAATTTTTTTGAGCAGTGTACATAAAAGGTATATATACTGCATATATATATATATATATATATCATCACAAGGATATAAAAAACATGGAATCAAGAGGGAGCTTAGGACATGATAGTGGCTGTCAAACTGCTATGGTCCACCAACTGGTTGCACCTGCACACCTGATTCTACTAGCCATAGTTACTCAAAAAGGCTATGTGGGACCTATTTAACAATAAAGGTTAAAATGTGTGTTGTCCAACTGAACCACTGCTATAATGAAATATTCCCTTTAGTTTAACTGTATAATAAATAATGAATAAAACACTATTTCTTTCATTCTGTTATTTGAACACAAAGACTCAAAATACGTATGAGATAGGGAAAAGACAAAAGCAAAGTGTAAGGAGAGTTACTGTCCTCCTCTTAGATGGAGCACCAAATGCAGAGTAGATTCTTTCTGGATACTGTAGTCAGACATCAAGCATCCATCTTCTAGCTGCTTGCCGGCAAAGATCAGCCTCTAATGGTCATAGGGAATGCCTTCTTGCTCCTGGATCTTATCCTTCACATTCTTGACGCTGTCACTGGGCTCCACGTCCAAGGTGATGATCTGGCCTGCCAGGGTCTTGACAAAGATCTGCATGCCACCTCTCAGACGGAGCACCAAGTGCAGAGTGGATTCTTTCTGGATGCTGTAGTCAGACATCAAGCATCCATCTTCCAGCTGCTTGCCGGCAAAGATCAGCCTCTGCTGGTCATAGGGAATGCCTTCTTGCTCCTGGATCTTATCCTTCACGTTCTTGACGCTGTCACTGGGCTCCACATCCAAGGTGATGGTCTGGCCTATCAGGGTCTTGATAAAGATCTGCATTTCTCACTAATCTGAAACAATCAACACCAGAACGACTAAGCAGATTCATAATAACCAAATTATTTAAATCACATTGTCCCATGCATCCTTTAAAATGAGTTGGCATTTCAGCTCCAATGATTTGAAACCCCAACCCTGGAGGTGTGAGAAAGCGGCAGTAACCATTTAACCACTGTGCCTCCCCAAAATTAATAGCTATATCATAAAATTGTGATCCACTTGACATGGTGAATCAAGCAGAGTTGTCATAGATTGTTATTTTGATAGAGCACATTTCATGGCTGATATTGGGTGTTGCTACTAACTTTTAAGCTCTTCTTGTTTATTAGCTCACATGCAGAGTATTATGCTTGTACATTGCTATCAGTTCAACATTGTACAACTGTATTGTTTTTAATGCCACATATTTGATTCTTTTATTCTTATGCCACATATTTTGATTTTTTGTTTTTTGGTTGTACCAAAACGTATGCCCTACAACACTGGATTGATCGGGAGTACAACTAGGGTGCTACGTACCAACGCACCTTGTGCATTCAATTAAGCGCATGTGCTCAAACAAGACACCTCTGCCAAGCTGAGAAAAATCCATTAGTTTTCACATGGTGACCCTTACAGATCAAGACAGTTGAGAAGAATGCATTTCCAGTGTAGCCTCATACATGCTACATGTATAGCAGTAACAGTCACATATGCCTCCAGCGTATTGTAGGGTTACCCACATCAAAGCCAACGTTTAGATCCATGCCTTTCTTCCCTCAGTAGGCAAAAAGGCTCCCTAGCTCTTAGGTTGCACACAGATATCCCACGTTATTCCCATTCCAGCTGTTGTATGATTACGTAAATTATAGTCTAAAAATGCCCGTTGGTGACAAGCTTTACCTTTCGCAAAAATTTTGTTTCTAACATTCTGATAGCTAAGTAATGTTAAGTATTCATTCTTGCATTGTTATTTTGATGTCATCCATATCTATACTTAAACATAAAATAAGGAAGTATATAAAAAATTTCTTTGTGAAATTCAGTTGGATGTAGGAGTGGGTGGTGCAAAAACCAAAGAAACAAAGTGTGATTAGATTGGTAAAATATACAACATTACAGTCCTACATTTAGCAAATGAAATGCCAGTACAAGTGTAAGAGTGTTAGAGTTTTTGCTAAATGTAGGACTACCATGTCACTATTTTTGTCTTCAATGTTAGTGAGAACTGTTTGGTGTATGTAACTTTAGTGTAACATTCCGGTGGAAACTGTTAGTTTGCTAGCCAGCGCTGGTTATGGACCACACCAATAATTCCTATGCCCCAGGGTTCTTACTTGTGATTGCCAGAGAACACAAAACACGTATCTCAAATGTGTTGCAGATTAAATGAACACCGTCTTGTTGACTGTTGAATTTATACCATTAGATTCCATTACCAAGGTGACATACAATGTCAGTTGTGATGTATTGTAATAGCCTTAAGGTTCTAAAAGTAACCATTCTGAAGAAAAGTGTATATTTTTAATTTAGTACTAGATAGGAAAAGATCCTTAGATATGTTATTGTCGGTTGACTATTTGTATGCGTAGTACCTCAAAAATATCTCATCAACAAAATTAAAGATATATCATTTTAACTGGTTCACAGAATTTACCTAACACATTATCACTTAAATAAAAAAAAATCAAGACATTAACACAACTGTTATTGGCAATGAAACTGGAGCCTATCCCAGGAGCCTAGGGCACAAGGCAAACACCCTGGAAGGGGTGCCAACAGTCACACACACACTATGGACAATTTAGACATGTCAATTAGCTTACAACCCCAAATCAGAAAAAGTTGGGACGATATGGTACCTGAAACACTTCATTGTTTGGTATCCTCTGAGCCAAAAAAGTGATTTTAAGTATTGTCTTTTAAGTATTATGAGAAGAAATGGCAACATCACAAAGGGGCAAATGCTTTACCGTCCCAACTTTTTTTGGAACGTCTTGCAGGCCTGAAATGCAGGAATGGATGTATATTATCAAATTAAATGAAGTTGAGCAGACAAAACATGAAATATCTTGGGTTCATACTGTCTGCGATGAAATAAAAGTCAAACTAAATTTAAAAATCACTTTTTTTAACTTGCATTTTCTATACCGTCCCAACTTTTTCTGATTTGGGGTTGTACATAACAAGTCATTGGACTGCAGGAGGAAATTGTAGTCCCTTGAGGAAACACATGAAGCATATCATAATGGAATAAGTGTGAGCTTTTTTTGAATGTTGCAAACCACCGGAGTCGGATGTGGGACCACATGCCAAGGACAATAAGGACACAAGTGCAAATAGGGGTTTTAATACAAACAAAGGAATAAAATACCAGGAACAAGACTAGAAGAGTCAAAGCAGGACTGGTAATGCCCCTTACAGACTACATGGACAATCCCACCAATTCTAAGCTAACTAGACCGAACAGCCCTAAACACAACAACACATGAACTACAACAACAAAAACTCGACCCAGACAATAACAGACAAGGAAAACCTAGGCTTAAAATCATGTGGTATTTAGACATGTACAATTTTTGATATACGACTCATTTGAACTGTCACGAACTCAAATTTAATCTATAATTCTATGTTCTACAGAACAAAAAATTGTTTAGCACAAATGTTGCTTATTGAATTGTTAATAATTAATTAACGTTAACATTGCCATTACCACCAAGTTTCATTAAACAAATATCACTTTCCACTTTTCATAGTCACTTTACGCTTATGTATATGGTACATCTGGACATCTTATTTTCTTGAAAACTTGGTAAGTTATCAAACCAGCAGACGAGATGTCAACCTAACGGCCATGTGGTGCCTTTTCAAAATGTATTTTGTAGGTGTCCATTCCCGTATAACCAAGTATAAATGTATTTGCTACTCATATTTGAGGTAAAAAATTAAATAGTTCACTTCGGCACAGAGTTAAGAATAACGTTTGTATAGTACAACATCGTAGCTCCCTATTAATGATTATACAACGAATCAATGACTCAAACAAGTTTACATTTATCGCCTTCTTTAGGTTCAATCAGTTCAAGTGTAGTTTGGTTTTACGTTAAAATTTTCTGCCCAAGAGGTAGCTAATTTGAACATTACATCATATTCCCAAGGTAGTATGGAGGCTGAGTGGTTAGCACGTCTGCCTTACAACGAGAAGATTCCGGGTTTGGTCCTCGCTGCCGACAGGAGCCATTCTGTGTGGAGTTTGCATATTCTCCCCATGCCTGCGTGGGTTTCCTCCCACATTCCAAAGACATGCAGGATAGGTCAATTGGGTACTCTAAATTGCCTGTAGGTGTGTGTGGGTGTTCATCTCTGTGTTGGCCCTGTGGTGGATTGGCGACCTGCCCAGGATGTACCTTGCCTTTTGCCCAAAGTCAGCTGAGATCAGCTCCAGCTTCCCTGCAACCCTAATGGATTAGTGGTTTAGAAGATGGATGGATGGATGGATGTATCATGTTCCTGAACAAGACAAGCAACAATCCTTAGTGACATTCATCTGTTGTAAGCTACAGCCAGATTCTCATGGTATTTTTTAAAATAACTTTTACTTATTAATTTGCTATATATGCAGATATTTATCAATTAGTATAATTACCTCAACCGATTTCTTAACAAAATATCGGAGATTTTTATTGTGGTATAGTCTGACTTCATTTTTGTTTTGGTTATTTTTTTGTTTCAAAACATGAATATGCATACTGTCATTAGGTATGAGTTGATAGTAAAAACACCTGCGTAAGGATCCCCTTTTAGTTACTAATGTCTTATTTTGCAGCAGTAAACAACAGAAACAATAAATTGTCAGAGCAGTCAAACTCTCAGTCAAGTCAGCCCAAGCTCTTAGGCTCCAGAAGGTATGGATGGAGGCACTGGCTACCCACCGTCCTACACCTCCAAATGCAAGACAGGCATGTGTGGAACCCACCGGTGGAGTTGTTGTCAACAGCAGAGGTACAGTCTGTTTAAACTGTCATCAGTCTGAACTGATTAATGGACATTGCTGTGCTTGTAAAGTTGCAGAAAAGACATGCTTCCTCTAATTTTGTGATGCATGGGTCTGCTGTCACACTACCACAAAGCTCTCCGGGTTTTGTAAATATTTGCATTTTCCCATGGACCTTCTGGTTTACTAAATCTTCTTAAATCAGCTCTTTATGATTTTTTTTTTGTTTGTTTCTCTTTCCTTCCGACCTCACGGTGGTGGCCGTCAGTGGTGATTGCATCACCCTCCAGCAGAAAGTTTATACTGCCCTCCTGGCGAACTATATGCCAACCCGGGAACACTCAAAAATATGTAAGGCTCCCGAGTAAGACTTCTGATTCCAGTGCTCGATGGTGACACCATGTATCAACTGATCTTTTAATTTTTATTCACCCTGTAGCTCAAGAGCCTAACTTCTGTATGATGAGCGTCATGGAGAATCACATAATTCAAAAACCATACAACCAATTTTAAGACACACTTTGCAGTTCAACCTAGACACATCAACAGTGATGTAACCTCGGGTCATTGGGTGTTTCGGGTCTTTCAACCTCATACACCCTCACCCAGGCGACCTAGCCAGGGGTGATTAGTCCCCGACTTGTGTCTAGGTAGCTTATATGGTCCATGGGTCGCCCCTTTTGATCCACAGCCATCTAAATGCTTTCTCAGCGGCATCTGTGATATTTCTGATGGCTCTCTTACTGTGCAGTCCCCTGATCCCCAGCTCCTTGAGGGCCCTGCAGAGCGACTGGCCGGCAAATCCTCTGCAGCCGACCTCGATAGGGTAACACTGAGTCTTCCATCCCCTGCTTTGGCATTCGCCTACAAGCCCCTCATACTTGGCCCTCTTTCTCTCGAACACCTCTCCCATCCGGTCTTCTCAGGGCACAGTCAATTCCAGCAGAACCACCTGCCTTGATAATTGTGACACCAGAACCAAGTCGGGCCTGAGCATGGTCACAGCAATGGTGTCTCGGTATTTCAGCTGTCTCCCCAGGTCAGCCTTCAGCTGCCAGTCCCAGGCTGTTGCCAGAAGCCCCCCTGTTGTATTTGTGCACTGTTGCGGCTTCTCTTCGACCTTGATAAAAGCAATAGAGCGCTTTGCAGGTTGTTACTGCCTACTAAGAGAGATCCCTGCACTGATGGCCTCTGCAATAACCCTCAGCACCTGGTTGTGGCGCCACCGATAATGCCCCTCGTCCAGGGCTTTGGGGCGACAACTTAAAAGGTGTTCCAGGGATCCTCCTTCCTGGTACAGCGGGCATTTAGGGATTTCTGTCAAGCCCCAGGAGAAGAGATTGGTTAGGCAGAAGAGGACATGGTAGACTGACTGGATAAGGAATTTAATCCAGTGTGGCTCAGCTTTCCACAAATCTGACCACGAGATCTTCCGGTTCATTACTTGCTCCCATCGAGTCCACGCCCCTTGCTGTTGCATCCCAACCATCCTGCAGATGCGGATTTCCTCAACCCCTGCACGGACTTCTTCCTGGACCAGCCGGCATCTTTCCTTTCCCCAGACTTTGTCATACTGAGGTCTTGGGATACTGCCAAGTCCTGTTCGACCTGATGCAACTGCCCCCACCAGCACACTGTGCCGCAGCCGCGCTTCAGCCTGGTCAACTGCCTCCTGAGCCCTCCACTTCCTACCTGTCCTCACCTCTATGCCAGCCAAGGAGACTTTGGTGTCACTAGATTCTCCGTACAGCAGCACCTCTCTTGCCCAGGTAACCATAAATTCTTCCAACAAGCTATTGAATGGAAGTTGTAGCTTGTTCTTACTCCCATATAAGGCGATACTGCTGATGCTACGAGGGAGACCCAACCACCTACACAGGAAGTTGCTGATCTTCCTCTCGAAGCCCTCGACAATGGTCAGTGGGACTTCATAAACCAGCAGCGGCCAGACGAGCTATGGAAGGATTCCATGCTGGTAAATCCAGGCTTTAAATTTTCCCGGCAGCCCTGACTTGTCCACTGCTGCAAGCCAAGTTCCCAACTCTCTACCGGTGTCTTAGAGTGTGGTTGTGTCCCTCAGTCCCTAACCTTCCCTTTCCTCACAACTATGGATCGGGACTTTGTTAGTTTTAAGTCCATCTGGGCCCAGTTAATGAGGCGTTCGAGGCCTTGGAGGATCCATTTGCAGCTAAGTACCAATGTCGTGGTCACCATCAGATCATCCATGAACGCTCTGATAGGGAGCTGCCGCACACCTGACCTAGTTATTGGATCTCTGCACTCCACTTCTGCTGACTTGACGAGCATATTCATGGCCAAGGCGAACAAGATCACTGAGATGGTACACACATGGCTATGCCTTTCTCTAACCGATGGAATGCGGATGTTACTGTTCCAGAGGTGACTCTCAAACTGAAGCAGCTGTAATAGTGCAGTACGAGGTCGCTAAACTTGTCTGGAAAAAGGTGTCGCACCAGTGTGGTTTCCACCAGCTTGTGTGGGATTGATCCACAGGCATTGGCAAGGTCGAGCCACAGAACTGCCAGGTCACTGTTGCATTCCCGAGCCCTCCGAATCAACTGGGTGACAACTCCTGTGTGCTCGATACATCCTGGTACCTTCGGAATTCCACCTTTCTGTACAGTGGTGTCAATATATACATTCCCCAGGGGAAAATCCATCATGTGTCAGGCAACAATACTAAAAAATATCTTTCCCTCAACACTGAGGAGTGAGATGATCCTGAACTACTCAATGGTGCTTGAGTTCTCCTCCTTGGAAATCCAAACACCCTCTGCATGTCTCCACTGCTGTTCCCCTCTTCCAGATGACCCTGATGATCTTCCAAAGTCACCACAGGAGTCTGGGGCACCTCTTATAGACAACATAAGGCACTCCACTTGGACCTGGTGCTGAGCTGGTCCTAGCTGCATTGACAACCTTCTCAACCTCTCTCAGAGTTGGCTCCTTGAGGTTGAATGCCATGGTGGGTTCTGGCGGGGTTATTAAAGTGCTGCATGGTCCAAGATCCTGCTCTCTTGCACTGTCACTATAGCTGGTACTGAGGTACTTATCTACCTCTTCCCGAGTGCAGGCAAGTCGGCCCCTGCACTTCTGCCCAAGAATTTTCTTGGTAAATCCAAAGCGATTTGCAATGAAGGCTGCACGTTTCCGGGCTCTGTCCTTGCCCTCCTTCTATGCCACTCAGCTCAGCGGAGGGTTGTAAGCTTTCTCTGTAGGATGTTATGGAGCTCTGCCAGACCAGCACTGTTATCCTCCCTTGCCTGCTTGAACTGTCGTCTAAGCACACGGAGCTCCTGCCATAGCTGACTGATCTTTACCTCCAGATGGTTTGGCCCCCTGGACCACTGGACGTACGCTGCTCCTTCATGCCAAATCTCTCGGCAGCAATATTGATGATCATAGAGCACATTACCTGCAACCTCCGGTCAGCAACCCCTCCGGCTACAGCTTCCAGGATCTGGTCTACATCCTCATCGAACTGGCGCCAAACCTTCTCCTTGTTAGTGGCAGGCCACTTAACCAGCCAATGTTCTGAATGTCTGACTTGGGGAAGGCCACGTGGAGCGTGGAGGTACTGGGCACTGTGGGGAGACTCCGGGCCGGACTCCTCCTGCATCTCACCAGGTACAGGACCTGTGTGTTGCACCACTTGCCTTCTGGTCAAGCATTTCATTGATCCCATTTGTGTTCTCAGTGAGCAGAAACGTAAGACTGACAATTGTGTGTGGATGGAAACCAATATGTGTGATGTTTGTTCATATCACTTTCTTGTTACTGCTTTAGCGTGACTATTTTTCTTCCTTTTGGATTTTGGTGGATTTGGATGTTGTTGCAGAAATTGCAAAGCATTTTCACCTTGGAAGTTAGGAAGATGCTCATGAGTTTCTTCGGTACATAATTGATGCTATGCATATCTTCTGCCTTCCTGGAAATACGCAAGTTGACAAGTACAGAGATACTTTGATATAATATCCAGTTTTAGATTATTTGTAATCTTTTACTATATCGTTTGCATCTAAGTCAATCTCCTTAGCGCTTTTCATAATTTTCTCACTTCTGCAGTAGTTTTTTTTTTGTCAAAAAACCTATTTTGCATAGATATTTTCTCTTTTTTCTGCAAGTTATACAGGTAAACCGAGGCAGCTACATTTGTCTATCAAGTTTTTGGAGGCTACCAATAATTGAGATGTAAGATTTTTTCTGCTTGTAACACTACAAAATGAGTATGATGCAGTACAAGTTTAGTGCGTTCATAACCAGTTTTTTTAGTGCGTTCAAAACTATTTGCTGAGTTATCGTTACTGTTTGAGCCCTTAAGATTTCTCTGGAAAAACTTTACAAGAAATAGAAATGACAGATGCCCAAGGATCATGAGCTTCCCGTCTGTTTATCATGTCTTTTTGTAGTCCAGGATTGTATCAATTTGACCAGGATTTAAGCTTAAGTACCTGTTCAGTTGTGCATAGGTCAAGGTCCTTCAGTCTCTTGCATGGCCCACCAAACTTCCATAACGCCTGTCTTACTTGTCTGTCCTTTCTATTCCTTCTGTCAAGATCACCAAGAAGTCTCCATGCAGCATTGTGTGTGTGGGCTTGCTAGTAGGAGTCTAACGGTACACATATTTGTACCGCAAATTTTTGGTACGGGTCTTTCGGTTCGGTACACATATGTACCAAACCAATGCAGCAAATGCGGAACCTTTGTGTGTTTCAACAGATCCCCGTATTGTCTGCTGGCCTACCACGCTCCCCCCTCCACTTCAGCAGTCCACACTGACCAGCTTGCTGCCTTCTGAGCCACCGAACCTGCTCTGATCACTGGACTGCATCCTCCAATATTTTGTTATCCTCCTAACTGTTACAACATTGTTATTGTTATTTGTATTAACGGATTTGTCCAACCAAGTGCCAGCCAGAGGAAGATGGGACCTTTGAGTCTGGTTCCTCCCAAGGTTTCTTCCTTCTAAGGGAGTTTTTCCTTGCCACTGTCACCTTTGGCTTACTCTCTGGGGACCCTACACCCTGTAGTATGTAAAGTGCTTTGTGACAGTGCTTCTTGTTCAAGGCACTATATAAATAAAAACTGAATTGAATTGAATTGAATTTAATTGAATATGTCTGTGCACAGGCCTGCCATAGATACACTACCTGCATTGATTGCACCTGCTGTTTACTTCATATATGTAGTTAAAGTTTGTGTGAGGACTGGCCGCATTTCGTTTTTGATAGTTCTTGTTTCAAACAAAACCTACCACACCCTTTTCTAATTATTCTCAGAACTGTGTACGCTCCGCCCCCGCCCGTATACATGTCGATAGCTGGAGGAACATGGAGACTGACAAGTTAACTTGCCGTATGATTTTCGAGTATTTGTGGTTTTTGTGTGTGTGTGCGTGGGCGCGCTTTTGATGTTATCCTTTCTGAAATAATTCCCTTTTCTCTATTTTGCAGTATTCTGTTTTGTATAGCTGTTCTGTCACACTATTGTTCAGCTTTCTTGCTCAGGCAGTGCCGCCATTCTCAGAAACTGGGTCTTAGCGGCGAAGTATTATGGTCTGTTATTTAAATTAAATGACTATGAATGTTTCGAGAGGTTTCCGTTGCTGTTCTGAGGTGAGTTTTGTAAGGGTCCTAAAAATAGTCTAAAACGCAGAAATATACATATAGGAATAGTTACGTCAGATCCGTGCGTAGCATATTGGTACCAGAATAGCGTGTATTGTTAAGGTATTGCTGTCTTGGAAGTCGAAGCAATACTGGGAAAATCTTTTCGTTTTAGTTGTTGAGTATGCATGTTAAACGTTGATAGTAAGAGTGTTAGTTTAACAAAAAGGTCTGTCTTAAGTTTCAGTTTCAGACGTACAGTACATGAGTTGGCAAAGCACAACTGCCGTGTTTGTATAGTGACATCTGTGAAGAAACGAGTCTCGTACACAAAAACGCATCTGCAACTCGAACTCAACACGTGATCTAAATGATAGCGACCGATTCTCTGTAGAAAGTTTTTACGTATGTATTACACATGTGAATGTGCCGGGCCACCATGCTCAAATGGGACAACCGATCTGATGGTTCGCGTCGTAGAATGAACACAACAGAAGTGTAATTGGCGTGGATCGACTCATCAGAAAGCACGGAGAGAATATCTGATGGTAATTATCATTTTCTTCCATACAGTGTCTGTAACTTCACTGAAAATGGATTCTGCAGAGTTGCAGAAATGGGCCAAGGAAGAGAAAGCTGAGGTATGTCACCAGTATTTGTCATGCCAAGGCTTAGATATTACACCTCCCTTGACTGTTTATTAGTACTGGCCCATTAGTGATGGGAATTTCGGCTCTCTTTAGTGAGCCAGATCATTTGGCTCAGCTCACCAAGAAGAGCCGGCTCTTTCAGCTCCCAAACAGCTCATCATTTTACCACTTCTGCCTCGGCCAAATTTAGCGCTGTTTTGACCCATGATATATGTACTAAACCTTATAATTTCCTTAATAGCATAATTTTACATTATGGTTGGTATAAAAAGATTAAATGTAAAAACATCAAACACGATTACATGTGTATTGAACATTTTATAAGTGGAAAATCTGTTTTTGTCTTTGATCTATCAATAACAGTCAAATAACATACAAAAATAAATATATTACAACGTGCAAAACAGCAGCATCCAACTGTTTTAATTGTATCGATCAACTAACAACTACCTGTCAACTTTCTAACAGTGTAGCTGTAGACTGTCAGCACGCCGTGCACCCCCACCCCTTCCTACTTTTAACCTGATAGTATGAACCTTGCCTGACTCATTACATGATTGGTAGCACGGCACGCATGCACGCCATTAACACAACATTCAGTCACAGTCAGTGCGTGCATGGAGTTCCTGCCCATGCTGTGGAGACATTTTGTCTTGTGATAAATTTAAAAAAAAAAAAAAAAAAAAATGGCTCTCGGTCAGGAGCCGGCTCCCATCATTCACTTAAAAGAGCCGGCTCTATTGAATGGCTTGTTTGCGACCAACACATCACTATGGCCTATGTTCTTCAGTCACTGATTATCCAGTACAGGGTCTATGCAGTCTAGTCTGGAACACATTCCGGTAAACATAAGACATGAGGCAGTGGATATCGTTGATGGGATGTCAGTGCATTGCAGGGCACACACTTGTACACAGAGTCACCAACCCATCAAACAATATGCTTTTGGACCACATAAGGAACCCAGAGTACCTAGATCAAATTTGTGCAAACAAAGGCAGAACACGCAAAGTATCCTCTGATCCCACCATGCTGTCGTCTTTAGCTTTTGTCAAATGTTAAAAACCTGGAATGCTGAAAGTCAGACCTTGTAAAAGGTACAATGTAATCACACTAATCCAGTGGACCCTGTGTTTTACGGTGAAATCTTGGAGAAGGTGACTATGCAACATGCAGTTTCTCTGTCTTTCAGTGATTTTTAAAAATGGTATGCAGCACTGGCTAGGTGTACTGTCATGCCTTTCTGTCTCCTCCCAGGCTTCACCGGTGAGGTTCTTGTGTCATGTGAAGGGAGACCTCTTCTCCTGCCCCCCAGAGGAGGCGATGGCACACTGCATCAGTGAGGACTGCCGCATGGGTGCCGGCATTGCCGTTCTCTTCAAGAAACAGTTTGGTGGAGTGGATGAGCTAAAGGCACAAAGTGAGTCCTGTCTTTGAGGCATCGTGGTCTGACCTAGTCATGCATCTCATTGTTTTTAGCATGATTTCCTGTATGTAGCATGCTATGCACGCTCACTACACATTTATGTGTTTAACATGGCTACCATGCCTGCTGATTCCCTTCATGTAATATCTGTTCAAAGCCAATGGCTGTTTCCAGTTAGTAAGTGTAAAAATGCTATCACTTGTTTTACTGGGCTAATTGTGAATTGATGTTGAGTATGGCAACAGTTGTATCTATACAGGTTGTGTGGATCATCTCTTAAAATAAGTCCAAAACATCGAAGCACCTATACCTTCATCCATACTACTCCACATTGTTGCTGCATAACTAAATGACATCAAGACATTTGTGGAAAACTACAATAGAAGGCAATTTTTCCACCAGTCAAATGTCTAATCACCCCTTCAACCCATAATGTCTGTTACTATAGAAATTCCTTCTTTTCCCGTTTGTCAGCAAGTACCCAGCAGCTGATCTAGTTAGCCTTTGCTGACATTGGCAAATTGGCAGATGTCAGCTGTGGTTGAAGGGAACTCTTGGACTATTTGTCATATTTTACATGGAGTTATCAAGTAGTTCAACAAAGCAGTACTTTGGTTATGGACCTGTAAACCAATGGTTCCAGGTTCAAGTCCACACAGAAGGGTTCAATGCAGTAGAACCTCAGGATGCCTTAGAAAGCTGCTTCAGGGATGCTTGTGAATATAACATTAGTGAGACACATTCAGAAAAATCATATGCTGTGCTTGGTCGTTTGGATCACAGCATCACTTCATTTCCGTGGTGTTTGGTATAGGCTAAAACTATGTTAAGCACACGTGACACCGCACCTGGTAATGCACTGAGTGAATGCTGAGGGCAACTCGTGCAATAGCCCCCCAACACAAAAACTATTCTAATGAATCTTGAAGATTTTCATTATTAACACTATCAAACTTTAATAAACCATATATGTTTAAATCAATATTTTTGCTTGAGATTGTAATGCCTTCAACTCCTATTTTGACAATCCTGGCTTCTCCATATGAGATGAGAATGAATCCGATCATTCGAGTATCCAGGATCCTGAAATGAAATCTCCCAAATCATAAACAGTAACATCATTGCTTCTGATCCATGCTTCCAATATTAACAAAAACTCTTGTAAGGGGTGTAAATATACAGAGTGGCCTCAAAATAACTGACCTAGTCACTCCAAATATCGCAGAAGTTTATTAAACAGCAGTGAAATGTGATGCTGTCATAGTCAGCCACTGGGTACATGTAGTAATCAGTCTATAGCTTGTAACCAAGTTTGATTGGTCAGAGGTGGTATATAGCAAACCTGCTGAACACGTGCCCTTGCTTCTTGCAGAGAAGGTGACAGGAGAGTGTGCCGTGTTGAGACGAGATAAGCGCTTCGTGTACTGCCTGGTAAGAGCTGCAGGAGCAGACCTGGCTGAGTTACGGTAACAGTTTGGGCCTTTGACATTCCTCTGGAAAAGCTTAAGAAATAGAAATGACAGATGCCCAAATACCATGGGCTTTCCATCTGTCTATCATGTCCTTTTGTAGTCCAGGAAAAGCGGCTTTGTATCAGTTTGACCGTAATTTATTAAATTGCATGCCATTTCCAATTTTGTTTCTATTTCACTTGGTACTGTATATGAAGTGAAGCAACAATCTTAAGTACCTGTTCAGTTGTGCATAGGTCCAGTTCTTTAATTAGTTCTCCTGCATGGCCCTCTGTACTCCCATAATGCCTCTTTTGCCTGTCTGTCCTTTTTTTTTGTTTTTCCTGTCAAGATCACCAAGAAGAGAGCAAGTCAGAAGCCCACCTATGAGAGTCTAAAGCAGAGTCTGAAGGCCATGAGGGCACACTGCCTGGAGAACGGGGTTACCAGAGTCTCCATGCCACGGTATATATTTCTGTGGCCTTGCTAATACTGGTTTATGTGTTTCTGGAAGACATAATGCTTGTTTGTTTGTAGGTGTGTGTTTGCTCAGCCATACTGCAGATGAGAATGAAGAGGTTTATAGGTCCTTATACTATTTACTGTGTTTCTCTTCGCCTCTGCATGACTTCCATCCAGAATTGGCTGTGGACTTGACCGGCTGAGTTGGGAGAAAGTGTCTGAGTTGATTGAAGACGTGTTTCAAGACTCCAGTATACGTATCACGGTGTATACTTTGTGAAACATGGACATCCGTTGTTATTTCTGGCCTGGGATGAGAATTTTGGCACTAGAAGCACAATAGTGGCACATAAACAATTCTGCAGTTTTTTTTACACTGTACACTGTAATAGTCACCAGTATTGCTGCTTACTGTGTGCCACTCCCTGAAAAACCCATCCCTCACTCTGAGATGCTTGATTTCTTAGTATAACCAGGAGCCTCCATCAGGTCTATAAAAACTCATGAAGTGTACCACATGAAAGCCCACACAAGAAGTCAGCATTTTTTCCATTTTGCGTTTGTGAGAAAGTCTTTTTGCTGCTCTCTATTCACACATAAGTATGAGTAAAATTTTGTGAACCCTTTGGAATTACCAGAACTTCTGGGTATATGACTCCTGTAATATAATCTGATCTTCACTGAAATACAATATGACAGTCTTATTTAACATGCAGCACACACATTTTATATTGCCATATCAAACTTTTTCTCCTGATTGTAGTTCAATGTTTTAAATATAATTAACCAAGAAAATACAGCATTGCCCTAAAAGGCAACTGGAAGACAGAATAACACATTTAATAGTTAAGTCGATTTTCTTTACTAATAAATTGAGATTTCATTGTACTTATGTACATATTAAAGTTAAAAAAACATATATTTACTTAGTTATAACTGTAATAAACACCCCTTCACCTGTGGATTCCCAGTAATATGAAGTCTTTAACCATGTAAAATGAATTTCCCTTTGGGGATCAATAATCTACCTGTCTATATAAAAGTAGTTCTAAGTGAAGTGGGCTGGATTTTACACACAGCTTTGTCATGATAATGAAAGCTGAACATCTTCTGATAGCCTAAATGACACGGTTATAATCCCAGTGGTCAGAGTCTAGCTATTCTGTCCCATAGCTGTTTATCCCCAGGCTCTTTGATTTGTCACTTGTTGCATAATCTTTTCAGGGCAGTTTGGGAATGCAGATATTTTGACGGCAGTACCACGGCACAGCTACAAGGGGGAGACCTAATGACACCTTCTACAAGATGCCAGCTTAGAATTTTTGCATTGGGAAAAGATTAGTCATAGCGTCCTTTGGCACCACTTTTTTTTATCAAGATTTAGCCATAAATCCACATGTTGCACACTAGGAAGAGCAAGATGACAACCGATGATTTATGATGATGGGCAATGATGACAATTTGCTTCATCAACATGAAAGATGTGGGTCTTTTATGGAACTGAGAGAGTCCCCCTTCCTTGTAGCTGAGGTTGATTTGAGTCTGAGTTAGATCCACTGTTGACTGGGACTGAGAGTTTCACAGCAGCCAAACATAACGGGGATCATTTTTCAATGGGATGTTGTGTAGAATCCATCAGGGTCACTCGGGTACGATCTTCCATGTAGAAAACTGTCAGGCCCAGGCTGGTGGTGTCAGCCATCCTAAATGGTGCCTTGTTTCCTGTAATGTATAAAGAACGCAATTACCTTGACAAGGAGAAGAACATAACTTGTCACCCGTGCACTCCAGGAAACAACCAAACTGGGACACATCCATCTTCTAATTAGTAATAATACTCCAAACCAAATTTGCTATTAAACAGTGCCTATGTAAATTAGCATTAAGGGACTATTTTATTTGATGCAGTTCAGTCGGACTGGCACTTACAGTCACTGCAGGATGTCAGCCAGCTTTTCCTGGTAGTACTCGTAATTTTCCTGGCAGTCTTCCCATGGGGTGAAGCTCTGGTCCTCATTCTCCACAAAAGTATCCCAGACATAGATGAAGTCTGAAGGCTTCATCATGCGCAGCTTACAGCCTGCCCTTGTAAGAGCCTTCAGCCCCTCCTGGATCTCCGGCTCCTCCCACATGAAGAGGCGGGAGGAGAAGATGGTGAGACGCAGCGTCTTACGGGTCTTCAGGATCTCAGTCAACTTTGCGGCACAGGCAGCACAGGGGCTGGACGACACATACCAGGTGACCGTGTATCTCATGGCAGGGTCATACTGTGGGAGCACCTGCTGGAAAAAGGCCTCCTCGGCATGGGCGCCAGCGTGCTCGTCTTCCAGATAGCCACGCAGGCCTTCCCCAGTGCTATTCTGAGCATCGACCAAGAAACACAGGAAGGTCTTATTCCGGCCTGATGAATACTCCACGTTCTTGAACTGGAACTTGAAGAAAAAGGGGTTGATCTTTTCTCTGGAAAAGAGAAAGACGGCAGTGAAAATGTGTTATTTATCAATAGTCCATTTTAAGACTTGGGGAAAAATGTGAATCTAACATGACAAGATCTAGTATGGGCAAGAATTAAAATGGACAGGAAGTATGATAAACGTGATACTACATATCATTATGTAATAAATCCATCCATTTTCCTGGAGATGGATAAAGAACAGCTATCCATCTGTATGACCACCAAGGTTTAAAATCAACTTGACAGCATGTATTTATTAAAATCTTCCATAAGTCTGCAATGTCGTGACACTGTACCTGTGTATAAATATGTATTAACAGGAGTATAACCCCATCTGACCTCATCTGTATGTGTCTCATGGAAAGTAAGATGGGATATACAAAAAGTACATTCCAATGTTCATGACAAATGTACAAATGGCAAATAAACTTTCATTCATTCATTCATTCATCCATCCATCCTGGAGGATTTCAACTTTTGTTTTAATTTTTAACTCTGCTTTTTCTCTATAGAGATTAGCTCTATAGTGCAAGATTATGGACCAATTACAGCTAAACTTTCAAATTATGCAATTTCTTTGAATTTGTATAATTTCTTTCATTATAGAAATGAACGCTACTCAAATCTTCTTTGGTATAATCATAAGCATTTATCATTTTCTCCATTTGGTTGAAGGGCTTAAATATTATTATAGCCACATAGAAACAACAGGTTAAATGAACCATATATATGTGGCCAGACTAATACTTTTATGGATTATTTATTAGGATTAAAGTGGCACCAATATGTGTTCATCCCTGACCTGGTGTCCGTGGTGATTCCAATTATTCTCATCCATCTAGGTTGCTGCACCCTCTCCTACACACTTATTAAGCTCCATTAAAAATAGCTCTAATTTAGTTTTGCTTAGGCACTTCATAGAGTCATCCATTTGTTATCCAGTTACTTATCCTAGGCAGTGTTGTCAGGGGGCCTGGAGACACTCTCTCAGCCAGCACAGGGCACAAAGCTGTGTTGATTAATGATTTTTAAATTTACTGAATGGATTTATTTGATCAGCTATGCTCACATATATATGATGAAGCAGAATTTTATTTAAACAGAACCATTCCTATCAGTAACCGTGTGCCTCAGTCTGAGTTTAAGCTTGCTGTAAAGTCTAAGTACCAGAAGATACCGTCCTCCTGTGTGGTTTTTGGAACGACTCCAAACAGTATCACCAGCTAAAATGTGTTAAAAGTGTTACTGCTGTGTGTAGGTCCTAATGGTGAAGCTGTATTTTAGTGTGGCATAAAAAACCAAATAAATGATCCAGAACGTGCTGGGGTGTCCTCAGGCAAAAACGTTTAAAGCTTTTAAAGCTATTTAGTTTAGAATTTTACCCCCTGTGATTCTGCACTGGATGAACATCGTTTAAACAAAATCAGCTTGTTTGAAATATTAGCGAACACATTTTTTGTTTTGAATGGGGGTCAGCATTTTAGTTCCACAATGAACACATTCTAGGCCTACAGTCTGTCAGGACTGCTTTATTTGAAGGCATGTAACGCCTGCTAGGAATTTTAAGAAGCCCCAGTGGAGTATGTGGTATTAAAAGGGCAACACCAAAGATGCATAAAATGGGTAGTTGAGTAAGTTAATAAATTTTAACATTTCATTTGTCACGATGAAAATTGTCTGTTGTGCCAATTAAAATAAATGGACATGTATTTGGAGATTAATTGGACTATTACTTAGTTATCTGTATTACTTAGGCTATTTGCATGTACTGTATATTTTGCCAAAGACAAACTGTGTGAAGGAAGTTCTGGCTGCTCATTTAACTTGGATACTACTTGTTCACTTGCTGTTTACTCAATAGTAAGTGACTGCCCAAAAAATCCTGCCACCGCAGCTTGCCTTGCATCCTGATTGGAGCCCATGCCACTAAACATAAATATGACCTGAAATTTGGTTTTTAGACAACCTTACCTCTATATGAGCTGAAGTCAAATTTTGGCTTCAAATATCTGAGTAATTTAAAGAATTGAACCAAGTAAGAAAGAAAAGCATACTGATGTTAAATTAGAGAAAGCCCCTAATTCTCACTGAGGCTGTGACCAGCATGCCCCTTAGATGAACACAGTACCTAAATTTAGCCTCTGACAAGCTGAATATCTGTAGCCTGGTAGCTTGGGAGGAATGCAGACCCTAACAGACACTTCTGTTCACTGCACATTTAAAAATACTCTGTACTCCTACGCAGAGATGACCTGTTTAGACAAGCGTAGTTTTATTTATAACCTGCTTGGGGGCTCACTGCAGAATGTATTATTTCTGCTTTGGACAGGGTTTTCATTACAGAGCATATACATACAGTTGGTCACCAATAGCAGCAAACAGTAACAATGGACAAAAATAGCTATAATAATGTGATCCTTAAATTAGTTGCCTAACTTCTTTGTATAAAAATGCATTACTTCTTTATGTAAAAATCTTTGATGATGAATGCCAGCAGTGCAGTAGTGCCTACTAATATTCTAGGTGAAATGAATGGACAGCTCCCATGTCCAGCAGTCTACAGTAACAAAGTGATGTCAGACACACAGGTGATCCACTGCACGTGCACACAGCTACTCCCCCAACTTCTCAAACCCGGAGCCTGCTGAGCGATGATACCCACCCTACAATGATTTCGAAGGGAGGCAGCTCCATGGGCTCCACCACAAACTCCTCACCATTCCCGGTGGCCACCACCCCCTCTGTGGTGGCCCCATTCCCTGTAGCCCCCTCAATGGATTCAGGAGCCTGTTCTGTGGCAGCATCTGCTGGAGCTTTCTCAGAAGCCTTGTCTGCCTCCCTCTCCACCTTCCTCTCCACCTTGCGTTCCACCTTCCTCTCCACCTTTTCCTTCTCTGGAGCCTTGTCCACTTTCTCCACTTTCTTTCTTAATGGTACCCGGGTGGCAGCCTTGCTATCTTTCTTGTCAGCCATGGCTGACACCAGAGCAGCACGTGCAGGGAGACGAAGGAAGACTGAAGTCAAGCAGGACGTTTAGAGGTGGGTGGAAAGAAAGAGGATGGGAGAAAAAGAGGGAGAGAGAGGCAAAGGTTATAATACAGTGCTTCGAAGTCGAGAAAGGGAGGGGTGGGGTGAGAGAGTAGCAGGAGAGAGAGATCTGAGAGCGACAGAATGGTTCGCACAGCTGCTCTTTTTCTATAAAAAGCATCGGGGGGTTTGGGTTGGTGGAACAGGTCTTCAGAGAGGATATGGATAATTGATACAGCAATGTGTGTTAGTGGAGGAGGGAATCCGTCCTTTCCATTGTCTCAGTGCGTGTGACCCTGCGGAGGCTAGTTTATTATTATTATTATTACTATTATTACAGGAACCCAGTGAAGGTTACAGAGAACAGGACAGATGTGATGATCGGTCTGAGTACAGGTGAGGAGGTGGGCTGCCGAGTTCTGGGAGGTATTCCAGAAAGCAGGTTTAGCATATCCTTTAGTCAAACCTGAATTCAGATTGGAGAAAATTGAAATTTGAATCTCAACATTTAGGTTTGACTACAGGACATGTTAAGCCCACTTTCTGGAATACCCCCCAGGCCAAATGGGAGCTTCTGGAGAGACCTGTGGGGTGTACTACAAAGCTACTTTACTGGCTTAGCAAGGTTTCTTCAGGCTTACTTCCAAGTTTTGGATACTATGAACCACAGCTCACAATTGTAGTGCCACTGACTGCTGATTGGGACAATCAGGGTTAGTTGACCTACCTCAATCCAGTTAACTCAGCTGGGTGTGTAAAACTTGCTTTGTAATACACTCTGCTGAAGGTGATTCCCATAAAGAGGGATCTGCAGTGATCAAGACATCTGGAAATACATATGTGTATGAGGGATTCATCAAGTGGCTGGGAAAGACATGATCAAATTCTGGTAAAGTTGTGGAGATGAAAAAGGAGACATAGGCATCAAATGAGGGAAAGGAGTGCAGAATGACTCTAAAGATCTGAACTTAAGGCAAGGAGGAAACTACTTTCCCTTCAATGTGGAACAGAGCTGTGTAGAGGGGGCAAATGCTAAAAGGTAAAACAGTGGCATCCAGTACTTTGTACTGTGTGACCGGGGAGGCTTGGGGTGCTATGGCGTGGGATTTGTCAGAGCATTTTAGGTGGTTGTGCCAAAAGGGGGAGGTGATCGAGCTGGAGCCCAGCACATGTGCCTGATGTGGAGGAAGGTAGAATCAGCATCCTTTAAAATCTGGAGCTGAAGGGGATAACTTCACTCATGTCCCAATTGGGCTCGAGAAAGTTATGAGTCAGGCAGGCCTTGATTTCAGATAAGCAGGCTTCGATGTCAGACGGATGTTCTGAAGTTTTGTACTATACGTATCTTGTAAAGCATTAATACTACCCTGTGCTCATTTCAATTGCCAAACATTAGCAGGCACAGCATGACACATACAGTACGTAGTAACGGAAGGATGCTTGCAGGTTCAAGGTGCAAGAGCGTCTGCTGCTGGAGTTTTGAAACAGTTGTTTAATCTGAATTTCTCCACTACAGTAAAATCTGTAAGCAGCTTCAGACTAAAGCATAAACTATACAGCTATATAATATTAATAATAGTAATAAGCACAGTCACCTTGAATTATTAAGTCCATTAGATCAGAGTCCTTACTGGAGATTGAGCCTGGCCATAGCCAGCCCTGGCAGCAGAAGCTTCACAGAGACCTCTACAGCCAGTTCTCTCTGGCTGATAGAGCCAGGTTTGTCAGTGAGACAGCAGGGAGAGGCCTATTAATACTCTCTTTTTGGCAGAGCAAGTGGGTGGTTAAATTACAGATACCCCATCCACTCTGGGATGTCCCGGCAAGATGCTGGCATTTCGCTGTGCAGCACTATACTTTCAAGCAGACCTGGCTAACTTTGATTTGGTAAGCTTATATGTGATATATTCGGATTTAGTAGGCATGATATATGTGATATATACGGAATGAATGCCGATATATATAAAATGAAACCTAATATATATGGAATGAATGCCGATATATATAAAATGAAACCTGATATATATGGAATGAAAGCCGAAATACATATAATGAAACCTGATATATGGAATGAACACCGATACATATAAAATGAAACCTGATATATATACATATATATAATGAAAGCCTATATATATGTATATGTATATATAACGAAACCTGATATGTATAGAATGAACGCTAATGGAATCGAAGTTGGTGAATAAAATGAACGATGAGAACTGCCTCCAATGAAATTAAATATTTTTTTAAATTATCGTTGGCATTTTTGTGATGAACAATTTCTGTTTTTACACTGAATGTCTGTGTAGTCTGTTTTGAAGATGATATTTAATGAAAAAAAATGATATATATACAATAAACGTGAAATTACAAATAGGCACTGCTTTGGTCGACTTCGTTGGGTCTTCCACTACAAGGCTCACGATGAGGGGGTGTGTCACTGGGATGTCGAAAGTCTAAACGTGGCAGAACGAGCCGGAGTTCTAGTGCAGTTTCTCCTAAACAAAGAAGGTTTCAAAGACACCGTTGTAAATGCATGCGGCAACAGCATTGCTGTAGTCCCTAATGTACAGTCATCATTTGAAAGAGTAGATGATGAAATATGCTCAATTTTCAACAGAGGTGCGCAAACAAGAGGGCTACATTATCTGAGGTCAGAGCGGAGTGTATTTTTAAGAAGCGGTAACACAATACAAAACAACAATGATTCCAACCTAAACGCCAGTGGCTTGTCAAACGCACAGCAATTAACAGCCTCGTCGTATAATCTGAGGCGTTTGCCCAGAATTAACGGCAGACTCCAGGCAAGGTAAGGTACTTCGTATGTTCGTAGAAACCCCTTGTAAGGAAATAATTTCACGTGCCTTACTGTACCCAAACTGCAATCTAAAAATCACAGCTATATTTTTCTGATAATAAGCACTATCTGCTACAAGACATGAATCTAAGTAAGCACGGAGTTTTCTCCATTTTGTAAGCTTTTAAATGCTTTTTTTCAGGATAAGTACAGTTGTGGTCAGAAGTTTACATACACTCATCATGGGCATGAATGGCATGTATAATTTTGACCCTGTGTGGATAAGAGAAAATCCAAAATAAATTCAAACTTGTGCACCAATTTTTTTTTTTTTTTTTTTTAAAGTCATTAAAGATGTATGCTGTATAATCATTCCACCCTGGAAAAAGAACAGTTCAAAGAAATCATTAAAAGCCAAAAATTTCCATGCCATTCATGCCCATGATGAGTGTATGTAAACTTCTGACCACAACTGTAATTCGTGGCTAGTTAATGTAATGGTAGCTTGCAGTTTTGGTACAGTAAGGGATGTGAAATTATTTCCTTATAAGTGGTTTCTTTCATATGGTGGAAGCATTAAACCTAGTTTTATATAAAGGTGCCTCAAGAGAGATGGATGATCCAAGCATACAAGCTTGAGTAGAGCATACCATAATAGGTAATCTTAGGTACTTTTCTGTTAGCACCAATTACACAGTACATTTAAAATCAAAATAAAAATTCATTTCTTTAAAAATGAGGGTGCCATTTTGGAGTTAGCTTTAACGTACTTCAGCACATGGACTTTGATTTATTGATGTTAGTGGTTTGACATTTATTCACTAATTAAAAGATGAGATGGACTTAATGGCTTCCTCTCTTTTTTTGATATTTATTTTCTCGTGGCTCTCAGTTCCAGAGAGAGGTCTTCTATGCCAGGTAATATATTTAGCTATGTTAATAAATGGTATTTGAGGCAGTAAGCCAAGGGGATCGCTTTGCATTGTGTTTGTTTTTGTTTTGCATTTTCTTGATGGCCACATGACACAGGTATACCTGGTTGTAGGCTCTGGGAGGATTCTGAGTATTTCACTTTATTTTCCCATCATTTATACAGTGCTGGGAGGCAGGAGAGAGCCTATTCCAGCACGTTACTGATAGTCCCCCTCTTCTGGTAGGATCATGTAGACTCTGCAGAGATAAGAAGCTAAACTTCAGGATCAGTTAGTGTGTCCTGTAGGTTGGTTAAGCCAAGTCTCACACACCTTTATATGTAGGGTCAGCAAAGCAGAGAGCTGTGTCAACCAGGCCATTGTATTTAAACTGTGTTTCAGTCAGCTTTATATTGTAGCAGCACGGGCTGTGGATTGTGGGTAATGTGTGTTTTGTCCCACCATGTATGTCTGCGGGGGCTAGCAAGGCTAACCCCCAGGTTTGTGCTATTGCATTGAATTTGGTGTTATGTGTGAGGCTGCTTTGGTTGGTTGCCTTGAGTGAAAACGCTTTGTGTGTGAAATCAAGGTGTCTTCACTTCCTGCCTCTTCAGGGAGTTATTGCTACAATATTTTAGTGATTAGATAGGTTATGGGATTTGCTGAAGGATATCAATATGACTTAACTTTTAACACATTGCAGTTACATTGGGACATATCTATTTCAGACCTGATAAATACATGCAAAACTAGGTACCAGCTAGTCACTGACCAGTGACCAACTAATTTCTGAATACTGCCATTGTATTGGTTGATGTGTGTGACATTGTTATAACTGTGTATGCAGTCTGTATGTACAGATTATATACAATATATATGCATGCATATAACTGTTTTTCATAAACCTGCAGATTATAGATATCAAATGTAGGTTTTATAATTTTGATTAACTGGACGCTCAAAATGGACAAATTGTCAACTTTCTTGTAAGAAAGATACATTGCTTTTTCAAACGGGAAGGTAATTTGACCCTGAGTGATGAAAAAAAACTAACTGAATGTCATCAAGTTGAAGAGTGGCTATTCACTAATTGAGATTAAATACTTTAAATGCCTTCAAATGTCTTCTGCATTTGCAAACTCATTTAAGAAGTTAAAGCAAAGATGACAATCACACTTTTCAGTTTGTAATAGCCAGTATGGTAGGAATGTTTGGTGGATTACCGTATAGTAAATAAGAATCTGAATGCTAATAATTCAATATTCTGTCAGTACATCAGGCACAAAGTACAGTGAACAGTGAGTTTTCAGTACCGTGAACAATACCATCAACCTGCACATGTAGCCAAGTACAACACATGCATTTATAAATAAATCTTCAAAAGGTTAAAACCCTGTTTTGAAAAGTGTTTATTCTATGCATAGCCCAAATCCATCTACCAGCTTCTTACCAATGTAAAGACCCACATGACTTGCATCAAAACCTACATAACTCCAGGGTCATATTATTCTTATCCATGATGTACAGAAATTACATTATGTGGAATTTGATACAGATATGGATGCCTGCCCATACTCTACAGAAGTACGACAAGGTCCACAGATGTGGGGGAAAAAAACTGCTTCACAGTTGTAAACTCGCAGTGGGACAACTGATGAGGTCCCTTGGCCAACATGACAACCATGTTGAGTTCTTGGCACACATCAGTCAGAAGATTTCACTGCATCTGGTCTGTATTACTGCATCTTCTTCTGGAGAACCTGCTGAGTTCAGTAGGATTGACGGTATGCGGTAGATAGCAGGATGTCTCTGCACGTGAAACTATTGCTCTAGACGTTAATTGCAGAGTGCTGCAGAAAAGCAAACACAGAACCCCAAAGCTAAATGCTGTCCTTTCTAAATGTAACAAAGGACACAGTCACCTTGAGCCTTTTTATGCCAATGACTGGAGTAACAGTAATTTAAGGAACAGCTTTGAGAACGTGGGGTCAAACTAAGGTCTCTGATACTATCAGCACCCTCGTACCCTACAGCACTGCATCATAGATTGAACACACAGGAAAACAATGAGTCTTAGAAACAAAAATGTAAACCAGCTTTGAAGTGTTTTTCTATAGCAGCAAGTGTGCTTTTTGGTGCATTCCTCATATGAGCATATTTGTGGGTGGATGCAACTCATTTAAAAGAGGTATTAAACATTACTCCTTGTCATTAAGCTGTCTCTTTGTTCCTTCTGATTTTAGCCAAGCTTGGCAACATCTTCACGCCGGATTCTGTGGCAATCCATTTGGGTCTGCTGGCACTGGAGGGGGTTGTAGGCTGCTAGGCTTTGACTAACTGGTGATTACCCCCACCGCCAGCAGCGCTGGGGGCCATGGAGCCACCACTGCCAGTCTGCACATCCACCAAGCCCATCCGCTGCCGCCGCTTCCGCTGCTCGGTCATCTGCACGTGACACACCACAAAGACAGCAGCTCTGCCATGTCAAGGTGACATCACTATCAGACCAAAGCTGGCACTGTAATACCAGTACTGCTGACATGTTTTGGACTTCACTGTATAGTATCAGATTCTTAGGAATGATACCTTACGGTCAGTAACACACTTCTGACATTTCCCTACTATCCAGAAATCTCAGTCAGGTATGGACACCTAAGTATACCTTAATTAGACCTTTTTACCATTCCACCTGAAGAAAGGCTCTTTGGCTACTATGTTTTACCTGTTCCTTCAGTTCAGTCAACTGTGTGGTAAGGTTTGAGACCAGCTTCATCGTGGAGGCTAGTCGATCCTGCAGGTTTCTCATCTCATTCTGCTCCCCTTCACTTTCGGTGACCACCAGTGACATAGCCTGCATACGTGGGAACCAGTCCAGGTTCTTATTCTAAGGAAACAGTCACATGGTCATGAGGTGTCACATCTTAAATAACATTGCCAAAAGCTATAGGGGGAAGTTATCCTACACAAGAACCACAAATGTCATTTTTTAGCAAGTTTCCTCACTCACTTGGAGGATCATCTATTCTCTGTTACCTTCCCTGATGATGTTCTCTAAAATTCATGAATATCATACATTTGGACACCGGGATTGTACAGGACGTGGTTATTTTAGCAATACCCAGATGCTGTACCTTGATCATTTGGGCCACATAGCTTTCTGGTCCTGTGTAGTCAGTCTTGTTCTTCTCCCTCACCAGGACTATGAAGTATAGATAGTTCCAGATGTTGTGCTCCAGCTTGATGTGCTCTTCGAAGGATACCGTCTTGTTGTCAAACTTGTCCCGCTCCAAGCCTGAAGAAGGGGCACAACACCAGGCTCACATGCAAGTCCAGTGCTGAGCTTCGACTTTAACCCAAGATATCACCACCAGCATTGAGCGATGGCATCTCGCTGTGGGCTTAAGCTTCAGCACAGGCTTTTTATTCATAAAGGAACAGTAAAAAGCAAGCTTTAAATAACTACATTAGCCAGCTGTATAAACAATTACCAACTTATCAGCAGCAATTAATTATACTATTTCATACACAAGAGAAATGGTAGACAAGCAGGTCAAATTTAAGTATTTTGCTTAAATTGTAAAGAAGCTGCACTTTTGATTGCACACATACTGTAAAATATTATATCCCTAATGAAATCAGAGCCAGAGTATAAACATAATGTTTCTAATAATACGGTGATGTTCCATATAAACAGGTATACTAATCTATGTATAGTAGTGCGTATTTGAATACAGGAATGAGTTTTGGTTTTCTAGGTTAAGTTCTGGTCACAGTTGTTATGCCATGAGAAAGCGAAGGACAAGGACATAAAGGTGGGCGATGATAGTCTCTACATGGGGGGATTCCCTTTTTGTATTGAAGGCATCTGATCTCACTCTTCTCTGTTGTTATTTTGGAGTGTTCATGTCTGAGAAGCCTTTTCTGTAGTATTCCCATCCATTAGCAATAACGGTACTGTACCAATGTATTTATGAACCGACATTAACCTCATTAAGCTTTTGAGACTGACACTTGTGATATTTTCTCTTACCGCATATAAAGCAGGTGGTCTTCAGAATCTCTTCTTTCTTCTGCTTCTCACTACGAAGGTCTGCAAAGGTGTCAATGATCACCCCGAAGATCAGGTTCAGTACAATGATGATGACAATGAAGTAAAAGAGCAGGTCAAAGACCACCCGTGCTGGGAACAGCGCCTCCTATAGACCATGGAAAGATATAACAAGAATGTATTTCATTTGTGTACTGTAGGTATGTACTGCTTTGAAAAGCGACAGTAATTACTGAAAAAATGACTCTGCAGGGATATGACCATGAAGGAAGTACTTAAAAAAAAATCTAAATTAAATCAGCTCTTATTATATTTATGGTTTTGAACCAGTAGATTGATGTGTTTTTCACTTCTGTTCATTTGGGGTTAGGAATCATTGCATTACATTTAAAAGTCAACATATACTTGATACTGACTATTAACATTATACCACAGTCATAAAGACATGTATATGAGGATGCCTATACAAGCTGAATGTCACTTGCATCTTTGGATGGTTTGCGCAGCACATCTCCCACTCCGCCTCCATTCCTTAGGCCATGGTTCAATACCGTCACAATGCACATTAGGAGTGTGTCACAGGCACGTTCTGTATTGTCCTCTTCTGAGCATGGAAACAGAGGCAGGACTACATATTATCCCATACAAGACACAGGTGACCAATGCAAGTCATCAATTACCTGACAGCCCCATACCATCAATAACTGCAGGGAGCCGCTCTTCTGGGGAGCAGCTCACTTGGTCACCAGGGCATGACCCAAGCAGATCCTCTGTTGTGTCCCGGTGATGACCATCTGTATATGTAGAATATAACACACAAGTCCAAACTGAATCCACCAGCTGGCTGGTCTGGTAGCACCAAAGGTTTGTAATCAGAGGTGGGAAGTAAAATGACTTTGTTAATGTACTCAAGTATGTTTGGCAATTATCTGTACTTTACATTACTATTATTTTCCCTTACTGCTTTTTACTTTTACTCACTAGAACATTTTTTAAAAAAAGTATAAAAGTATCCTTATGCTGAAAAAAATCAGCTGAATTTTTTTTTTAATTTTTTTTTTTTAACTTTCCACAATCAGAAGCCTAGCACCAACAAATCTACATATGTCTGGAAGTGATAACAGAATACACTAATATATATCAAATTGGACAAGACAATCGCTTTATATATGGATTCACTCATTTCTTCATTTTACCTGCGATTGGCTGCTCGTGCATCTACATGCTGACACGCGTGTGTTCCCTTCCAACAATGAAAAAGAGCCAAGAAAGAAACGGAAGCAACAGTAGAGACTAGCAAAGTGACACTTCAGCACTAGTTTCACAAGGCAGCAATCCAGATAATTCAAGTAATGCTGAACCAGCCAACAAGCCAACGTATGTTTTTGAAGGAGCAAGTACATCAAAAAATGGAAACGACACACCAATACGTAACACATCTCTGCCTGCCTCTACATCGTGCAGCAGTACAGGACTGATCTTTAGCGCTGAAAGAGCACGCCTTGATGGAAACAATTTCAAGAACCAGCTTCTGCTGAGATTAAATAGAACATTCTGGAAGGCAGTTTAAAAATGGGTTTGTTACCCTGGAGTTCATGTGTTTGAAAACTGCTGTTGTCACTCAGTTATACCAAATGTTATCAGAGACTATGGAGAAGCTCGCATGAGCAAAGCTTGTGCACAGAGATAAATCTACGTATGTTGCTGTCATCACAATCATTTCAATTTTACTATATTTAATTTGCAAATTTGGTGTTCACAATAATGCATAGCAAAGAAGGCAGTTTAAAATGTGGAGTAGAAATACCCAGTTGAGGGCTACTTCATACTTCAATATAAAAATACATACTTTAATACTTTTACATGAGCAAATTTTACTAATTGGTAGCTCAACTTTTTCCAGTATTTGTAATTTCATAGTATAGAATTTGTGTACTTCTATCATCTCTGTACATAATATGACATTCTTATAAAATGTAATTTTCTAATAGCAGCATTTTCCAGGCCTTACAGGCTGGCGACAAAACAGACCAAGGTTCAGAATAAAATATCATAACACTAAGTTCCAAAATGTGAAGATTCCTAAAGTCCTAGATTTAAGTTTTCCTTATATTCCTTTAAACTGGAATCTTTGTCTATCCTATTCTAGTTTTCGATTTCTAAATGAATTTGTGCAGAATAGCATGGCATCCCTATGACACACACCAAGCATATATTACACTCAGATTATCAGCATTTCTTCAAATAATTTTCTGGTAGTTACCTGGTCCATCTGCTTTAGCCTTGGCATAATTTTTTTACATTTTACCCTCTATTTTTACCAATGCCCTGTCCAGCTTCCAACCACTTATCCTGGTCAGGGTCACATGGTGCCCTGGAGCCTATCCCAGGCAGCACAAGGCTGGGGTACACCCTCAACAGGATGCAGGCCCATCAAAGGGTACGTGCACCCACACACAGGCAATTTTGAGATGCCAAAAATGGCACTGTTTGTCTTTGGACTACAAGAGGAAACCAGAGTACCCAGAGAAAAGCTACCAAGAATATATGAATCAACAGTGCTACCTACTGAGTAACCATGCCACCCATGTTGCTAACTAACACCATATAGCCAATTTGAATAATCTGGCATGTTAATTTAAGGTGAAAGTCATATTAAATAGCAGTTTTTAAACTATCAATATCAAAATTGTCATGCTGCTGGATATTTCCTTAGGTTGGAGTTTATATGTACGTATTTTCCAGCACTGGCAGGTTTATAACAAAAAAACTCTCTTCCTGCACAGTAAGCCACAAACAGGCCTTATTTCTTGTACTGGTACCCTTTACTGGTACCTGGAACTGGCAGGTGGTCCACCTCCATGATGAAGTCATCCCTAAGGCAGAGGAAGCCCACTATGGAGAAGAGGTAGACGAGGATGAGGGCGAGCAACGCGGTGAGCAGGATGGAGCGCCCGTTGCGTGTGACACTCTTGATGACGTTAAAAAGTGTCTCCTCCTGATATATCAAGTCAAACAGCTATGCACAAAACCAAACTCAGAATTAGTTAAGCAATATACATGAAATAATAATGCAATTACACAGGATATTTATGCTAGATGATTCCAGGCTTTCCCATTTATCTCATTGGTGCCCAACCCCAGTGCTTATAAAAAATCTTTTTGCTTTGTTGGACTTGAACTAGTTACACAATGCAAATCATAATTAACAGGGGCTATTCATTTTTCTCAAGTGTATCGAAAATGATTTTTCTCTGAAGTACGATTATATTTAAACAGGGAAACAATCCACCCACCTATTCTTCTTTCAAAATGCTTACCCAGTTACTTTAGTCTAATAAACTACTGATACCATCTTAACTGTTGGCAAGGGATGCTGAAAATTAAACATTAATTGAACTTTCAGAACAAAATTTCCAGCAAGTTTTCAGTTAAAAAAAAATTAATTCATCAATTTCATAAAAAGCTTAAAACAAAGGAAAATGGCTAATTAATTGACTTCTAAGTATCTATCTAGTATGCCTGTGTGTCTCCGGCATGTGCTTCTTTTGTTCATTCAGCATGTTAGAATGCATTTCTTTAGTCCGTCTGCCTTGTGGTGCCACGGTGTGAGTACAGCCCAGGCCATAATGGCAAGTTCACGGCTGTGTTTCTGTGATATGGCTTGGAGAGACATACCAAGATGCTATAGAAGAGCTCATGGACACACAGTCCCAGCATGCTGGTCAGCACGTAAGCCAGGTGGTACAGGAACTCCATGTCCATCAGGATGGCTTGGTAGCCCTTGATGAAGGTGCCATTGTTGCCCACAAAGCTCACCACAAATACAATCTTATTGATGAGCTGTACCAAGGCAGGGGAGCACAAAAACAAGGATGGGTGGGAGATGCTGTGAGTTTACGGAACATGCCAGTTCACAGCAGACACCTGCTGAAAAAGTGCTACAATCAATCAGAGAGGACTTAAGTGATCAAGAAACATTTGAAGTCTGTTTAAAATAGTCAAGTACGAAAGAGGCCAAATTAGACTCTCTCATTGCAGGAAATGCACAATATTGCTGTTGTATAATGAAATATTTATTATGACTAGTATAAACCACTTTATTCTGCTGTAAGTTTCATGGAAATCAAATAAAAGGTTACTGAGCAGCTTGTGAACAAAACCAAACACACATGGAGTTTTATCATTAGGCTTAAAATTAATTTCCCAACAAAAACGATGACAGGGGACAAACTCACATTAAGCGTGCCTAGCAGGATTAATGTGGGGCCAATGCCAAAGTAGTAGATTGAGCGCAGAATGAGGGCTATGGTGAAGGGCCGCAGGCCGTAACGCTGGGAGAAAAGACCCATAACCGACAGGCCAGAAAAGCCCCAGAACAGCATGGACAGCAAAGAGGAGTCAACAGCTCCTGTGGAGACAAACAAAGAACATGAGCACAGCAGCTGAACACCTAGCATCTTTCAACACCTCAGAATCCCCAGGGGGCCCAAATCTGATTCTACTTCAAAAGCACCAAGTGTTATTCAAGACCTCAGCACATTGACCACCAAGGACAATTCAGAATCACCCTTATTGAATTCTGGATACTATATAGCTTCAACTATACTATCAAGAATAGAATGTGGAAAAAAAAAAACTAGGTGAATGCATATCTCTTATTTCTTCCTTTGCCATCTACATGCAATTTAGACTCACTACTCATGCTGCAAAACAGCTATAAATACAAGAATAATACAAACCACTTTGTCCTGAACTGTAAGGATAGAAGAAAGCAATAATGAGGTTGATGAAGACAGCCAGGTTGAAGGAGATAGTCCCCCACAGGGTCATCCGGCGAGAGAACCAGTACAGCACTGGCATACCTGAACAACAGCAATCCGGTCAGACAGACACCAGAAAACAAAGTTGTCTTCACAGCATGCACCAATACAGATAATGGGGGAATAGCCACAGGAGGATGATGCGCTGACGCCTACTGCGAAGCTTCTTCTGCCATTCCATCTCGTTGTGCAAGAAAGCGGTCTGCTGAAAGAAGTCGGTGACCTTGCTGCCCTGCTCATCCTGCTCGGTGGTGTTGAAGACACGCGTCTTTGATTCCTCGGTCAGGAACTGACAGATAGGGTGGACCGGGAAAATGATCTGCTCCATACTGCGGTCATCCCGCACAATCTGATACGGTGTAAAAGACAGACCACAGGCTGGTGTGTTCTGCCTTTGCACTGGCACAAGACACACCGTTGGCTAATACATCCTCATTCACCAGGCTGCATTTTTTTTTATTTTACGGATTTAAAATTTTACCACCAACACTGAATTTATTCATTTACTCATTTGTTACTCATTTATTGGGTTCAAAATCTGTCAGATTCGTAAGCACTCTCAATTGAATCTTGAATGAAGTTAAGAACAGTAACAGAAAAGAACACTACATAATGACATACAGTAATTTTGAAACAAGAACTATATCGTTTCCTACCAAAACACAAAATGCAGATATTTGGAAATTTATCTTCATAATAAATAAAATGAATGAGCAGAATCAAATAAAGGCTGCCAAAAACGGCACGATGTGGACTGTAACAATTGCAGGATCAAAGGCGTGGACCGAACCTCAATCTGTGAAGTGTGTAACTCGTAGTACATCAGTGGATCATGCTCCTCTTGTTCCACAGGGCCTGTTGACTGTAACATCTTGGACAGTGGACGGTTGTTCAAGTTGAGCTGTGGGCCACAAAAGAGTTACACAGTTTGAAGAAGACATGGCCACAGATATCCGGTCATATGGACTGTGCTCTAGCATCGTGAGTTGTGTGGGCCCTGACGTTGTGGTAGGTATGGGCAAGATTGGCTGGTA
The DNA here is from genome assembly GCA_009936485.2 of Gymnarchus niloticus. Lineage (NCBI taxonomy): Eukaryota > Metazoa > Chordata > Actinopteri > Osteoglossiformes > Gymnarchidae > Gymnarchus > Gymnarchus niloticus. The sequence goes on along the minus strand of JAACJT020000086.1, from coordinate 7,570,735 downwards.
TTTGGCAACATGCTAGCCATGTATATAGAGCATGACTCAGTAAGAGCTACTCAGATACTGCAGCTTGATAGCCAGAAGAGAGAGAAATTTCACATTAAAGCAGCCCTGCTGAAATTAGACACAATAAGTTCCCAGCTTGACAGGCAACATGGTCAAGGGTACTTAGATGGTACCCACATTGTCACAATAACTCATCATTCAAGACAGCAACTCACCATTGATGAAATGCCCTCTTCCTTATCTCCCTTTGATCTCTTCAGGGGCTTAAGCAAATTCTGAAGAGTTTTGTTATGTCGGGCCAGCTGTAGACAGACATGCAGTCAGAATGCTGGAGGCCATTATGATATAGTGAGGTATAAAGTGCGAGAAGTAGAAAGTACCAAACAAAAGAGACACACTGACCAACAGATCCTAGTCTACTGTGTATGAATCATTTGACATGAAGACATTTACACATAAAGACCTGAAGTGCCAGGATGTAGATGTTGTGGCCGACCTCACGAGGGGACACTTCACCCTCACAGTCACTTTCATCCAGGTATGCCTTCTTTATGACATCCACCTGGGTTGGTATGAAGAGGCATTGACAATGAGGTGAAAAGTTTAGTCTTTGCAATTAAATTTAAAAAGAATTATTTGATCCAGCACATTTTTCAGAACTTGTCCCTTAAAATGTTTCTAGGTGTCAACTAATCTACTTGAACTCATGGTTCATTCATCCTAACTTGAAAGAGGTGCAGACTCTACCAATCAGTTACCTTTGTTCAACAGGGTGACGGTCTTATCAAGTAATGTAATACTCATAGGAGAATGTGATTTGCACAATTCCACCCTGAGCCCTGTAAGGCCAAGCATGTATTGACTACAGATATCGTTTTATTGTGAAAAAGATGCATCCTGACCAGTTGCTGGGGTCGAAGATTAAACAGGATCCTCTCAGCATTCTCGCTATCGTGCCGGCTTTCCATCAGGGCGAGAAGCAACTTGGAAGCATTGTCCTGAGAATTAAAGTCGAAGATATGGTGAACATGGCATAGGACTGCAAGCTAAGATAACTTTTAATGTACTGCAGATGTCCTCGGGACACACTCAGTGGTTACTTTATTGATTACTCATAAGCAATACCCCTTTTGTCTCCAGAAACACTTCAAAAGGCTAGACACTGTTGTACGTGAAAAAGGCTGTTTTTGAGATGTCTGGCACCAACAATCATACCTCATTTAAAATCTCTCAGATCACTTCTTAAACATTGTAGTGTTTACCTGCACACTAACAGAACCCCCTGACACAGTCTGCTTGCTATATGTATTTAGTCACAGTTACAAGAATCACTGTTTCGAGGAGCAGGATGTTTGCACTATCTAGCTGGTGTGCCAAAAAAAGTCGTCGCTAAGTGTATATTGGAAAACGGCTTATGAGTGTACTGTGTTGCAATAATGTGATTTCAAAGCCAGTTTTGGTGACAAAGGAAAAGGCTACAGATTTGATTAAACTAACACCCACATAGTTTTACAGCAGATGATGCAGAAGTATCAAGCAAGTATCAAGATCAGGGAAAATGGAGAAGTCTCTAGAAGACTAGTCGAACCTTGAGCTGTAGCACCATGTCCATGCGGTAGCGACACAGTGGGCTGATTTCATTGAGGATGAGTGCTGTGATGATGTCAATGCCATTGGACTCATGGGTCACAATGCAGGTCTGTGAGAGAGACAGTGAGATGTCCTTACAATCCTAGTGCTATTTCTACTAGTCAAAGGTTGCCATCTCCACAAGCCGAATTAGGTCAGCCTACCTGGTTCTCCTGGCATGGTCCTTGGCAGTACTCAGTGAGAGTCTCCAGGGACTGGATGATGAGGCCTACATTGCCTTCATTAATGTAGAGCCCCAGTAGGCCCAGGCCACCCGTAGTGCTGCCACACATGATGTCCAGAAACTGCAACGTCTCACACACCAGATTGTAGTTGGTCTTGTTGTTCTGACAGCGCAGAAAGTTCTGGAAGGGTATTGGTCAGGTGATAAAGGAGAAAGAGAGCAGCGTAATATAGAAGTATGAGGGCACTGTATGTGACTTTTTCAGTAAATCGTTGTGCTAAACATTTTAAGATGATTGTTTATTCCCTTGATCCTCGTGTCTCATGACATGTCCTCTGCAAAGGAGGCAGTGAAGGTTTATGATACTTCTTGATGACAGGCCACATCACTGACCTGCAAATCCTGGTTGTGGTTCTCACACAGCAGCTGCAGGAACCGCAGGATGGGTTTCATAATGCTGACAGTCGGGGCCATTTCAGTCTCCACCTCCTGCTGTTCGGGTGAGCCCCGCAGAAGCCCCAGTGACTGGGGCTCTGCTGGTGAAGAAGCACTGGTCTGGGTGTCTGCAGACAGGGAGCACAGCGCAGAGTTACTCAATGAATCAATGTCATGTGATTTAATGATTCTTTGTTCATCAAAATTTTCCACGTTCATTAAAGTGATTCCTTTTTCAGGAAAGACCTGTAATTAGCAGCCATGAAAAAAAAAATCAGTGAAAAACACACATGCTTTCACTGCCAGTCAGTCCATTGCAAAGTGGTAAGTACTTTATCTTACCCAAACTAAAACCAGATCAAAATGGCATAAAATAAGAACTTTGTTTGCCAAAATAACTAAAACAGGTATTCCATTTTATGACTCATCTGAAAGAAGTGAACCTGTGCTGCTGGAAAACATTAACTCAGTTTTCTAATTCTCAGAATTCTTTAAGCGCCTGTTCATATATGATAAACCCTTAATGTTACTCCTCTCACCTACATCCAGCTCCCTGTCCTTAGCTTTGTTGGTCATCTCGCCCACATTAACAGATACCGTGGCTTTGATATCCAACTGGGCGGAATGCATGCGGTCATGGAGAACCTTAAAGAACTTCTCTGACTTGTTGTCCCCCATCATCTGCTTGTAGAAGGAGTTCTAAAAGCAAGAGAAAGGTCAGGACAGAATCACACTAGGACAACTTAACAGGTTTACAGAACAGTTCCTAGTCCACTGAAGAAACTACTGGAATTTCTATGCCTTTTGATCATTTTTGGCAGAAATACACTAAAAAAAAAAAAATTGTAACAAAATATGTATTTCCCACCACACCTGTTTTATGTTCTCCTACCGTACCTTGTAACACAATGAACAAATTTGACTAATATTCACAATGATAAACTTCAAAATCAGAAACAAAATCAGGTAACAGTCAAATCAAAAACACTAACAAAACAAATCATACAGTCAGAGCACGTGTTCAAAGTGTCATCCTGCAGCCGTTCAGCCTGAAATGATCAAAACTGACTCAGGATCAACAAAGTTACTGCAAAAGTAAAAAGGTTTCAGTTTTCTTTTTAAAACACTGTGTGTATATACACTATACGGCCAATAGCATTGTGACACCAGTTAACAGGGGGGTTCACATGGTTTTGGACTTAGGTAATTAAGCCATACTCATTGCTGAGACAGGTGTATAATTAAACACACAGCTATGCAATCTCCAGCAACAAACACTGGTGGCAGAATGGGTCATACTGAAGAGATTAGTGACTTTCACTGTGGCACCATCATTAGATGGCACCTTCTCAACAAATCAGTATTAAACTTCTGCCTTGGTTAACGGCAAGTCAAGTGATTGTGATGTGGAAACTTCTATAAACAAGAGTTCATTTGAGATGTCATAGGCCACACAAACAGAAAGGGACCCGATGGCCCAACATCAATATCCAACCTTACTGATGCTGTTATGGTTGAATGGCAGCAAATCCCACCAGTGATATTCAGTCATCTAGTGTAAAGCATTTCCCAAAGAGTGGCGGCAAAGGAGGACCAACTTCTTATTAGTACCCTTGGATTTAGAATGATATTGCACAGGCAGGTGTCCCAATACTTTTGCCCATATAGTGTATACACACACACACACACACACACACACACACACACACACACACACACACACAGGTTCACATCTTTGTAAAAACTAAGTTAAAAAAAAATCCCAAAACATTTTTTTAGAAACTGCAAACAAAAAAACATTTTCTATTTCATTTTTAATTTTTTATAATCCAGCAAAATCTATCTGCATTGAAGTGTGAGTTTATAGAGAGACTGCCCAAACATGTGGCTTGCGTGTATGCATATAGATATGTGTGTGCCATATTGTGTCATCCCTGCCTGGATCTCAGTGTTGCCTCCCTCCAGCAGACAAATGGCCAGCTGAATGCTCTCCTGGAAGATCTTGTCGTTCTTGGTGCTCATGATGAGGTCAATGAAGAGACGAGTGCCTCCCTCTCTGTCTAAGTGGCATTGTGCTGCCGCCACAGCTGCCCAGTCCCTCTCCAGCTCCAGTCCTTTACACACAAATGCAGAAATAATCAAAAATACAATGACACGTACATGAACAGAAATCCACAAAATCAAATGCAAAACCAGTACCTCCAAGTTCCACTAATTCTCCTTTGCTGTTGCCCTTCTTGTTGAAGAGGTAGTTCTGTAGCAGTGTCTTTCTCAGAGCTATTCCCTGTGGGACGATTGAATTCTCCAAATAGATACTGACAAACACAACACAACGCATGCTCTCCTTGAACCTAAAGAAGTCCACTCCATGTACCTTGTCATCAAAGTTGTAGGTGTGAATCAGCATTTCCTGCAGTGTCCTGAGGACCTTTATGCACAGCTTCTCCTCTGAGGACATCAGGGCCTTGGTGTGCTGTATCAGCCTGGACACATGGAAAAGAATGTATTACACACATTATGCTGTGCATTATATGAAAATCAATACAAAGCACATTACATGCAAAGTAACAAATAGCAATACGCTACATGGTACACACTGAAAAATGGCAGCACACCTTGACACAGACACACACAAAACACTCACTTAGAGATGAAGCCTCCTGTCTCACAGCGAGCCCGCACCTCTGTGCCTTCCAGGAAGAGCAGCTCGGGATGCTGCAGCACATCCACCAGCACTGACAGCTCAGCATCCACCAGTGGCTTCAGGCGTTGCTCCAGGGTGTTAATCACATCCTGGCATATGACAGGTCATGTAGCAGGCAGCACAGTGTTTATGGGCAGGTGACCTAAATCTTACAGGCAGGGGCCTCCTGCTGTACCTTTGAACAGATAATTCACCTAAATAGCTCCAGTGAAATATTCAGCTAATAGTCAAGAAATAAAATAATCCATTAATCCCAGAACTGTTAAGTCAAGTCACAAGCCAGGCCAGGGCACGTCTTTAAGACCGTGCAAGGAAACTCGACAAAAGCCACAGAAATATGGGGAGAATATGCAAACTCCATATACACAGAAAAGGAATCGAAAAATAAACCCATAACTCTGTAAAGTCATATTGCTTTCTACTGAGCCACTACGCCATCTGCAATGAAATTATAATTATAGTAATTAACATTTATGGGAAAATTATACAAAAATGGGGTTTCTGATAAAATATTCAACTGGTTAATGGGCATCTACTCCTGTTAGAACTAACAACTTCTTGGTGATGTTCTTGATGCCCTAGATCATGGGTTAGGTAATGTTCATGGGGAGGAGCTGAGCTTACCTGCAGCTTTTCTATGATGTTTTTGTAGTCCCAGGGATTGCTGGGAAGAGGAGGGCGGCTGGCCCGTGAAGTGTTCTTGTAGCTCGGGTGCGTACGGGACAAAGATGCCAAGTTGCTACTGCTCAATATATTTTTCAGCTGGGAGTTGAGCTCCATGGGTATTCCTGCAGACTTGACTGCCCAGCAATAGTAGAGGTGCGGAAATGGAAACAGCAGACAGCTATCACACATGGATGGGTAGCCTTTACAGTACCAATTCTGACATACAGCTAACCGAACTGTCATGATCATGACACACGGTTACACCTGACCCGTCCCCCTTACTAGTTATTCCCAGGGTCCGGATGCAGGTCTCCACAAGAACGCGGTGCTGTTGCTGCAGCCAAGGGCAATCAAGGAGCCGCATGGTGGACTGGAGCAGCTGGATCACTATGGTGTGGTGAGTCTGATCGAGAACCACAGACACACTTACTGTGCTGTGCTATACATATAATTATTGGTGAAAATAGAAAAAAGAACATTCTGAACCAAAATTTATTGGATGAGAAGGAACCAAAACGCAAGTACTAAGATTCCTATCCAGCTTCACTGACATTACACCATTGCTTCTAATTATTATACATTTTGATATGCAATAAAATGAGTACGTTTTGTAAATCAAGTGAAATATAAAACTATTTCAGTGCTTCAAGTAAATCAGTTTTGCTGATGTTCAAGGAGGTTTGAGTACTTCCTGAAAACACATAAAGCATTCCTAGACAGATACACAATAACACACACAGGGGTCACCTGCCATTCACCTGCAAAGAAGTGCTGTTTTCAGAGAACGGGGAGCTGAAGAATGCATTGATGGTGTCCAGCACCACGGTGATGACATATTTCTCCAGCACTGGGTCCGAGAAGCGCTTCTCTCGGTTGTTACATACCTGTGGGCAGGAGATGAGGGACAGGGGTCATTCACCAGCTGGATGAAAAAGTTCTGCTGGCCCTCCATGGCCAACCTATGTACAAACTGCTGCCTGACCACTTACTCTAGCCATGTCCACTGTGAAGTTCTCAAAAAGGTTCCAGATGTGATTGCTAGTGTAAATCTCTTTCATCTCCACTTCTGTGTCCACATAACAGTGGTTCACAAAGTTCACATAAGCAATCTTCACCTGCAGAAGAAGATAATAATAATAATAATAATAATAATACTATAGTCATACACAGAGTCACAAACTTCATGCATAAAGTCTTTGTTCCCATATTACCTTCACATCCACCAAAAACATACATCATGGGAGGCAACAATGTATTCAGGACGGCACAAGAGTTTACACTGTGTAAGGGTTACCCAGGATGCATAGTTAACTCCACTTATGAAGATTAGATACTTACTGAGTCTACAAATCAAATACATTTGTACTTTCAATGAAAATGTAGAACAGTTCAGCTACAAGGAGGTGAGTGCCCACCTCGGTGATGCAGTCTTCATGAGTGACCACCCTGACGATGTCCTCCAGGGGCAGCAGTGAGTTGCACTTGATCTCAGTGTACACATTCTTGCCCTCAGCACAGGCAGCTAGCAGGTCCACCAGGGCAATGTGGTAACGCAGCGGGCTGTTTTCTTGTATGCCCTCACGTGACAATGCCATCAGCTCCAGCATGGTCGCAAAGGCCACCTTGTCGTTGTAGAAAACCACCACGTCGTCGCCCGCATTAGTCAGCTAGGGCAGCCCAGAGTGACAGACATTAGGGGTCAGTGTAGCAGCATAATCCAACAACAGTTACAATCAAAAGGACCGTCTTCTTATGGTAATAATGACATTGTTTAGTATATGCACAGGCTTTGAAGATCATTTAGTACAGATACACAACCCCGACTTACACAAATCCAACTTGTGTAAATCCATATTTACATAAAAATATCCAACACACTGAGACAATGTTTTACGGATAGTGCTACCACATCATCTGAAATACGTAAATATGTACAGTGTGACACAGCCTCTAAAGCCATGAATCTTACATGTTCTGTGCTGTGTACTATAGCAATTCTTTCACTATTCTTGCAGTTATTACAGGCGTATTTTTCAATGTGTTTGACATACATAAAATACAACTTATGTAAGATATTGCCTGAATGGTTCAATAACAAAACTCGGGCTATGTCTGTAATTGGAGGATCAAACAGAATATGCATTTTGGATGAAAGGTTAGGAAACACACAGCCTATCAGCGTCCCGGTGTAGAGGACTCATAGCCTAGTCTGTATTCACAGCCTATGAAATTGATGAATGCAATAATGAAAGCTGAGTTTATATATGTAAAACAGAGGAAGCAAAGGTGTGCCCCATTCACACCCTGATATTTTTCATAGCCGGAAGGTCAGACCACCATATTAATGGCAGCCACCAGCACACAGCATGCAAGATAAAAAAACAATTGGTTTCCAGTCTTAGCTGAGCCTCACCTCAGTCATGATCATGTCCTGGCACTTTTTGACATATTTCCCCTCAGCCTTGATGATGGTGTGCAGGAAGTTGAGGTACTGCACATGGCGACCATGTGTGGCCAAGCAGTGGATGAAGTGCTGCAGTACTGGCTCACTGATTTCTGTGCACAGCTGGTAGTTGTTGCTAAAGATGTGCTGGACCGTTTCTGCTTCCAGCAACTGTGGAAATATGTGATGGAGAGTTAATGACACAAAGGTTATGTAAAGATGTTAAATCCAAGGAGGAAATCCCCCTTGCAAAATAATGAACTCAAATTCTCAGTATCCTCAGGTCATCTACTAACCCCAGGATTAAGGAAGAGGTTCAGATGCTTGTGGAGGAGAGCCTGGTTCTCTGGATTTCCAGTGCAGAACTTCTGCAGGAACTGATGGGTATACTTGATGATCTCCTGCATCTTAGTGTCATTCTGTAAAAGATGAATGGCTCTTCGTGATGAAAAGGTATCATGATGAATTACATCTGATTCTACCGTCTTCAGTGATGACTGGCCCCAGACAAACAGCATGGCTCACCTTGTCATAGGACACTTGCAGAAGGTCCAGCATCACCTTGTGAGCACCCATGTTCTTCAACAGACGTTGTTGCTTCTTCCACACACCAGAGCCACACATTTTATTCAATCCCTCCAATATCTAGAGATCATGGATATTTGAATGACTACTGGGTCATATTTACCTTGACTCATGAACTGTTGTACACAAGCACACAAAAATCCAGAAAGACCAGTTACAGTGAACCAATATACTGAAGTCTAAGGTGAGTCTAATCCAGCGGCTTTTTCTTACAGAAGACCCACAGAATCAGCCCTCACCTCCTTGACGGCCTGGTAGTTTTCACTGTTCTTTTCCGTCTTCTCTTTCCTGTCGGCAACATCCTCAGGAGTTGACTAAAGAAACATGACACACAAATCAACGCTCACATCTCAATACCATCAATGCTCATCCACCCTTATCTCAGCATTGCCATCTGCAATTTTGTTCATGACTATCTTCAGAGTAAAATTTCACTGGGGGCGACACACAAATAAATCCCCAGAAAAAACATGCTTTTTCTGGCCTTGACAACCTGAAAAAGCAAACATCATATAAAGCATTATCTTGAAGCAGGTAAATAAAAGCACCAACAAACTACAGGTTGAAATGGTAAGACATCTTCCATAGTCCAAAAACACGCAGTCAGATAGACAAAAGACCAAAAGAGAGAAAGAAAACAGCTGTTACTTTGACATTCTCCTTCTCCTTATGTTTCTCCATGTCCTTGCCCTCGTCCTTGTTGCTGTCTCCCCCTCCAGAGCTACCCTTTTTCTCTACCCACAGTTCAGACTTCTCCACTATGGTTCGCAGGCGGTCCAGGTCACGTTTTATGAGCTTGTAGTTCTCCACATCTTGACTGGAGATTAGTAGCTGGACCTGCAGACAAGCAGGTCAGAGTCAGGTTGGGAAATGTTACCTGTACTGACCCTAGAGCAGTGTTTTTAGTTAGGTATGTTGCCTATACTTTGTGAACTGTACTTTCTACAAAATGGCGTTACCTATGCAATGTGCAGATTGCATGCTAAATGGTGTTGTCACCAGTAAGAGCATTGTAGATGACCGGTGGCATTTCTGGGAGGTTTGTGCTGTGGCTCCCACATGGCAGTTACATGCTTGAGATCTGAGCTGTAGCTGGTTATGGGCAATGCTGCTTGCCAGGTTTACCTGTTTGAATGTGTGCAGCACTTCCTGCCTCTGGCTAAAGTGTTTGAAGAGGAGCTGCAGTGCACCAGACACCAGTGGTGGGTAATCGTGCATGATGAGGTGGACAAGCACTCGCAAGAACATGCGTCCACCCTCGTCGTCCACCTCCAGTATACTGTTCTCTTTCCTGAGTGTGTCCAAGATGCAGAAAAATGACAAATAAACACTGAAATAGTCAGTGCTTCAAGGTCACAGCTTCTCCAGGAAATGTAAGAACGTACTGAAGTACAGTCACCTACCCTACTCCAAACATGGCTTCTGCCTGCTCCCCTATACGTTGCAGGTTTATAGTAGCTGCAAAGAGAGAGTATAGATGGAATTACAAGCTGAAGTGGACATTATAAAAACTTTTACTAGAAACATACAAAAATAACTTAGATTTGCTACTGAACACCAAATTCATCACACACACAAGCAAAAAAGTGGATGGATGGATGGATGGATGGATGGATAACAGACCATACACCAAAAAATGCCCTATTCTGATGCTGAGGGGAATATATCAGATTATCATCCCATTTAGAACCATGTGTGATTAGCTTCAAGGTGGTCAGCTCTCAAATGCTTGATACTCTAAATATTTTTATGACATGATGGTATTAAAACCTAAATTATTTGAAACCATACAATGCTCCTTTCATAATAAATTCATATGCTGTTTAAGGAGACATTTCCATTGCATGCAGTGTGTGATGCGGGTTGATGGAAGTAAATTTGGTGGTTTACTGGAGACAATCTTGTGATCAAACTAAGGCTACAGATTTTCCATGAAGCTTCCAAGCAGAACATCCAGTGGAGTACCTGATAGCTCCATGGCTGTGGTGGCATCTGCTTCTGCCATAGGGAACACCTCCACAAACTCCTTCTTGAAGACGGACAGCAGAAAGGACAGCCGGTAGTCCAGCCGGACGTTGAGAATGAACTGTGAAAAAAGTGAGTGGAATGCAGGATAAGAGGAGGATACTAGGCACTTTTCATAGGGCACCATCAAATGTCTAGTGTATATGAGGCAGGCCACTCTACACACCATGCTGGTCTAGCTCTGAAACCACAACTTCTTTGCCTGCCCACCTGCATGATCTCCAGGATCTTCAGCTTAGTGTCCATTACGGTGATGTCCTGCTGGTCAATGCTGTCCTTATTGCGGCCTGACGTCTCTGCTCCCAGGCTGGACTGGCCTCTACCACCAAAGAGCGACTGCTTACGGTTCAGTACCATTGTGGTCATCATCTGCCCCATGTGGTGTATGGACCGCTTCATGTTTTTCCCTGCAGTGATTCAGAGGCACAATTGCTTCCTACTGCCTTCTTTCACTTTTTACACTCACATTGCTGGTTCACATTCACTAAAATGGTTTGCCAGCAGTCGAAACATTACACATTTATTACAAAACACACAATAATATAATATTTCACCATAGGATGGCAATGAACACAAAGTGGGAGACAGAAATATGGTATATACCACATATATGCTACAAACAGCATATATAATCATATACTGTATATCTGGCATTGAAGGCTCCTGTTTCATCCTCCATCTAACACCAGAGTCATTCATTTCCATGAATATGAAGCCTCAGTATCTGCCACTACTTTAAATCTTTAGCAGAGGAAGCATCCTATATCATTGTATATTTTCAATTTGGAGGATAATTCTAATCAAAATTACTTTGGGATGCAGTGTTCCCTGGCACCTTACCACTGCCGTCATCATTGAACATGGGGTTCATTAGCATCTGGCTGGGGGTGCAGTCAATGATACCCAGTAGTGTGCGGGTCAGTCTCAGCAGCTCAATGAAGCTGTAGAAGCCAAAGTAAATGAGATGTCTGGCGAGACTCACCACCTGGGGAAGAGAAAAAGGTGAATAGAGCTTAGGAGCCATCAATTAGAAGTGGGGTAATACAGTGGCCAGTACATTGGGATGACGCTTGGTAGAGCAACAGTCAGAATGGAGACATGGATTGTTATTCCTGGGAAGGACAGGAGTCGTAATAGGTGTCCACCTCATAAGTGAGCTTGTTTTTCTCTTCATTGGAGAAGGGGAGGTCCTCATTGAGCACGTTGTTGAGGTACTCCTCCATGAAGGAGATGGTGTTGGCAAATTTATTTTTCTGATTGTCACGAGTGTCATCCATGTTGGAATCATAGCTGTGGCATTAAGGAGACAGTGACGAATGGTCAGTTCAAGACAACTGGTCTGAATTCCTGCAAGATTCCAAATACAAAATCCATGCATGATCTACAGAACGGACAATCTCCACCCTCAGAGAACACACCAACGTGGGGCAGAGACATACTCTTTGATTGTAATGGAAGTAGGAATTTCAGTCCAGAGGCGGGCAAACTTGACGGGCGTCACCAGCTCCTGTGGGTCACGGTCCACATGCGCATGTAGCATAAGCCGACAGAAGGATGCACGCAGGTCATAGGGCAGGGTCTCATCTATCATGCACAGGAAGATCAATTCCACGTCCAGCTGCTTGGAGATCTCATCAATGGCCAGGTACTGGCGGTCTAGGCACATCTGGGCAAAAAGCTTCAGCTGGTATCTGGGAATAGATACAGATGCCCATTCACAGATCAGGCCATAATTCACAAAGAGAACAGTAAATGCCTCTAGCTACAGAGTTTACCTGTATGTCTGTGTATTAAACTGACTGTAAGTGATGAGCATAGATTTTATAGCCATAAAACAATACAACGTGAGCATATTCTTTCTGTGTGGGATACCCACAGTAGGGAGGAACAGCACATTTTAATTCCAGCCATGAGTCTGTAAGAGGGTGGCATTCCTCTGAGTGGGCGAACCTGTAGTATGTAAGCACATTCTCATCATGGGTGTTGCCCTGTCTGGCTTCTTGTGCCAGTTGTCGGATGCTTTTCTCCTGACGCTCATTGGCCTTGTCTGTCCAGACCAGCCAAACCTCATCCTCATCACCAAAATCCTCCTCGGTTGAGTACCCCGAGGAAGGTGGCCCATCCTTTGCAATGCGTCGCCTACACAGATGCATGAACAAGCATATAGACACATGCAGGAACAGGCAAACATGGAATAGACATGAAGATGAAAATACAGCAAGAGGCCAACAGCAAAACCTCTTTGGATGAAATTATTAATGTTGTCAGTGTCATGTTATCAAGCAAAGCTGGAATTTTATGACTTGGTGGTAGCTATTCATTCAGAAAAGAGACAGTGCCATCTGTTGGAAAGTATGCTGATATTGGCCATTTTTTACTCACTCAGTCTTGATAAGGATGTCCTGGTTCTTAGGGTCCAAAACACATTTACAGATGAGCTCCTGTGTCACAGGTATGGCCACATGATTGGAGACACAGAGGTCTGACAGATAGTCCAGAAACCTATAGGCAAAGGTCATCAACTCTTTTAGTGTAGCCCTGGTTTTCTCCTTTCATGCTACTATGTCTGCCTCTCAGTCTCTCTCATTGCATCTCAACAATCTACCATAATCACATCTACAGCTGCCCCCCAAGCTAAGAAACACTATATTACTAATATACACTTCAACACAGTGGATCCCCCGAGCATGAAATTTGCATTGCCATCACTAATTGAGAAGCTCCTTGTCCTGCCAACCTCACCGGGGCTCCCGATTACAGCGCACCAGGCTGACGAATGTCTCTACTTCTTTCTTAGTGATGTGTTTCTCCAGCAGTTTGCGATTGTTGTGCAGCAGCGCCGTGATGGTATCCTCAGCTAGGATGTCATAGCCAATCTGAGCCTGCATCACCCCAAATTGCTTGGCTATGTGCTCCTGTGGGGGGCAACAGTGATGGAGGTGCGTAAACTTTACCGAAAACTCAGCGGAAGTGGTATTAAGTCCCTAGAGTCACCATAAACCAAGCTAACTTCATACTGGGCTGGTTTCTAAAACACTGATTAAACCAAGTTTTAGACTAAATCACCCTCTTAAAGGGAATGCTTGGTGAAAAATGAAATTTTGGATCAACTTGTATCTTTGTTTCTGTGGCTGTTAGCAAAATTAGCTTGTTACAAACTCAAAAAAGCAAAAGACATTCCTACACTAAACATGTATTGGTTGATCAACTGCATATGTATTTTTAATTTTTCACCAGGCTTTCCCTTTAAGCGGATGATTTATTCTAACATTAGTTTTAATCTGTGTTTTAAAAACCAGCCCACAATGTCAAAATCCTCAGCATTCAGAAGAGCTAGACTCGACTCAAAGCCCAGCTTTTGCCTATCAAAATCACAACTATGTAGTGAATCTTGGGATGCATGGTCAAGCCATTGTCCACCAAACTCAAGGCATTTCCATTGGTTTCCAAACTCATAATGAGCTGTGTCAATGGGTGGCCTATTTACACAGGCCCTGCCATTGGCTGCAGTCACACCTGGTTCTTGCGATAGTCCTCTTGTGAGTGGCGCAGCACCCGGTAGCAGAGGCGGAGCATGTACTGGTAGGGGGCGTTCTTCTGGTCTGACAGCTCCTCCAGGCGCAATAAAGGTCCCTCCCCAACCCTCTCCTTGAATGGAGCCTTCAGCAGGCCAAACACCTGTAGAACAGTTATTTTAGATCAATATTCAAGTAGGGGATACAACATTACTAGGGTTAATATTACAGGTTTTAGCATTAAATCATTAATTAGTTCTAACTAGCAGGCCAGCAGATAATATGTGTAAACAACAGCTCAACAGCATGATTGGGAACAAAGCCCATGCTGGCTACTTTTAGCTCTCATTCATTGTTACAAGACAAGACAATGAGAAGAAAATGGGTTGGGCAAAAGGGCTGTCAAGGGCTGTCAAGGCCTTCAAGACCAAGCAGAGAAGGCAGAGAACAACCCAGGAACCACCAAGGCCCAAGCCTGCCATGAACTGGAAACTGTCGGAACACCGGTGTTACTGTCTACAGTCAAGCGAGTTTTACATCGCCATGGACTGAGAGGGTGCCATCCAAGAAAGAAGCCCCTGCTCTAGGGGTGTAACGGTACACAAAATTCACGGTTTGGTACGTACCTCGGTTTTGAAGTTACGATTTGGTACATTTTCAGTACAATGGGGGTAAAAGAAACAAAACATAACTTGCTCCCTTTTTTCTTTATCAAACTGTGGTTTACTGAAAGTATGACTGTCTTTCTTAAATAAAGTTTCTGTCAATACTGCTACTAATAAAGAAGTACTTAAAAGTAAATCAAAATATTCTCTCAAGTCAATAAAAATAAATATCCATTAAGGTGCACATTTACAAAATTAACTGTACCTGACCTGTATTGTATTCACATTAGCAGCTTTCAGCTTCATATTAGGACTGTGCAACACAAATATTCTCTCAAAAAATACAAAAGTGTAACAAAATAAATATCCATTTTGCTGCAGCATTTAAAAAAATACCTGTACTGTACTTGTATTCACATTAACAGCTTTCAGCTTCACATTTGGACTGTGCAACACAAATATTCTCTCAAAAAAGATTCATTGTATTTTCATTTTTTTTTTTTTCCCCCAGAAAATTTAACATGCCCACGCTATTTAGAGAAAGAGCGGATCTGCTAGCACTAACAATGTCTCCTGCGGTGGAGAGCACTCTCTTGCTAGGGGCGGAGGTAGCAGATACAGCCAGGTAGCGCTTTGTTAACATGGTCTTCAAGTACTGGTTTATCTGTATTTGCCATAACTATGTGTGCATGCATAGTGGTGCGGCTTCATCTGCCCCTTTCCAAATATTGCTCGGCAGGAACACACAAAGGTTCCACATTTGCTGCATTGGTTCGGTACATATTCGTACCGAACCGAAAGACCTATACCAGAAATTTTCGGTACAAATACGTGCACCGTTACACTCCTACCCTGCTCCAAAATCGACACCTTCAAGCTCGGCTGAAATTCGCAGCTACCCACACGGAGAAGCAGAATGCATTCTGGAGGAAAGTTTTATGGCTAGACAAAACAAAGATTGAGTTGTTTTGCCACAATGACAAGAGCTATGTTTGGAGGAGTGAAGGTAAGGCTTTCAAACCCAAGAGTACTGTACCAGCTGTCAAGCATGGTGGTGGTAGCATCATGCTCTGGGGCTGTTTTGCTGCCAGTGGTACCAGTAAATTGCACAAAGTGGATAGAATAATGAAGGAGGAGGACTACCTCCAAATTCTTCAACTTCACCTCAAATCAACAGCTAGACGATTGAAACTTGGACACAACTGGGTGTTCCAATAGGACAATGATCCCAAACACACATCAAAATTGGTTTTGGAATGGATAAAGCAGGCTAACATTGAGCTTCTGGACTGGCCGTCCCAAAGCCCAGACTTCAACCCTATTGAAAATTTGTGGACTATGGTTAAAAGCCCAGTCTGTGCCAGGAAACAAAAAATTTCAACAAACAAATTTAAATTAATTTTACCAATTCTGCCAAGAAGAGTGGTCAAATATCCAGCCAGAATTATACCAGAAGCTTGTTGATGGCTACCAAAAGTGTCTGGTCAAGGTGCCACTTGCTAAGGGACATTCAACCAAACATTAGTTGGGGTGTATGTATATATTTGAGCCTGTATGCATAATTTTGACCCTGTGTGGATTTTAGAAAATCCAAAATAAATTCAAAATTGTGCACCAAATTCTTGTTTTTTAAAATCATTAAATATGTATGTTGTACTACCTTTCCACCCCAGAAAAGGAACAGCTCAAAAAAAAAAAAATAAAAATCATTGAAAGCCCAAAATTACCCTGACATTCATGTCCACGTAAACTTCTGACAATTGTAAATGAGACTTTAGCTGTTAAGAAGATCAGATCACATTTTAGAACCCATTCATGCAGAAATCTAAATTCCATAAACATTTTGTCAACACTGTCAAGTCTTCTGGGTCATATGATTTAAGTTGCAGGTTTGATTTGGTCTCACCTGCTTGAGGATATTCTGTTCACGCATGAGCTTCTGTCGTTCACGGTTAGGCTTGGTCATAGTCACATCCAGCACAGGCTGGCCACTGTTGATCGTGTCAACCACAAAAAACACCAGGTCCTCCAGCAGTTTGATGGCAAACCTGTGGTCAGTGGACAGGATAAACAGCATGACTACCATATGTTTTAGTCAACCAGAAACAGTTAATCACTGATATACACTAGCTGGACAATCTTTCTTAACGAAGGTGACATCTTACTGTTCAAAGAGAAAAACAATTGTATTATTAAATTTCCTGAAAAAAATATTCCTGAAGGCAGTGAAGATTCCAGGCAAAAGGACTTTAAATGTAAGGACTGACACAGAACTAAAATCTTAAGGACCACTGTTCTATGGTAACCTTAGTTTAAAACATTAGTCTTTGGTAAACAAGTTCCTACATCTATGTCTTCACTTACGACAAGACAGAAAATGCAATGCCATCATTCTCTGTGATGTTTTTGCTAACACTAATTGTCTGCTTGTAGTATATTTCTAATGTAATATATTAAAAACTCAACCAAGCTGGGAAGTGAGCTAAAATTTAATAAAAATTTAATTCAATAACCTTCTGTCATTTTGACTGATGAAACTGTTGTTGAACTGGTCCACCACTTTACTCAGCATCAAGCTAGCATCATTGGCAAAGTCCAAGTCACGAATCTCCATCACAGGTACAGAGACAATGGCAAATGCCTCCTTGTCCTCTTTTGTGGGGCAGGTACCCAGCTGGTTGTAAGGGAGAGATCACAGGAGAAAAAATGAAGACCGGGGAGTTTCTACTCTAATTTCCATCAAAATACAAAGGAAATGGATTTCACTTTGGGTCAAGCTAGATGTGTTACAAGGAAATTTTAAGAGTGAAAAAGAGCTCCTTTGGCTTCTGGCTGGTCTTCAGATGAATGCAAAGATTATTAAGATAAAGGGCTCTATTTTGATGATCTAACGCAAAGCATAAAGCGCAAGGTACAAAAAGGTTGTCCTAACTCTCTTAATTATTCAGAGTGTGTTTTGGGTGTAACATGCAATAAACCAATCAGAACGGCACGTCACCTCACCTTTAAAAGGCAGGGGCGCATGAGCTATGGCGGATTGCTATTATAATGGCGTGTTTACCTGGCAAACCGGATCGGTTTTCGGCCGAGGAAACGGACGTTCTCG
The DNA here is from genome assembly GCA_009936485.2 of Gymnarchus niloticus. NCBI lineage: Eukaryota > Metazoa > Chordata > Actinopteri > Osteoglossiformes > Gymnarchidae > Gymnarchus > Gymnarchus niloticus. The sequence continues at coordinate 7,552,838 of JAACJT020000086.1, read as the reverse complement.
TGCACGAAGTGAAAATACACGAGTACATCATTTACGGGAGCACCACTATTCCACCTAAGCCTTTCAAGGTGAAGCAGGCATTTTAATATGGAGAGGTATATGTTGTACTCTATAATAAAACGCATATTAATGAAATAAAATACAAAACCATTAGTGCACTTCCAATGCGTACCAGTGTCAGTAACGAGCATCATGCACCTGCACGTTTCTAAAACGCGCCGCTTTAATATTGTTTCATAATACACCACTGACTTCAGACGTGTTTTTGTTGGTAAAAAGCACAATGTCATTTCGCTGCCTTAAAACAGCAACGCGCCGACAATGTGCCAGCCACACCTCATTTAAAAAAAAAATAGGGCCCAAAGAGTGCCCAGACAAACGAAGTGAGATCACAATGATGTGGAGAGGATCGTAGAGGTGTTGTGGAATTGAGCAGTGAGATTGACTGTAAAGATGAGGGTTGAGTCGAATCCCACCATCAGTCGGATAGGCCTTTCTTCTGTGTAGTCGATGGGCACGTTAGTGCTTTGTATCCAGGTGTTGGTGCACAGGTGGCGCAGGCGCACATATGAATTCCTGTGGAGTATGACAAAGAGCATTTTCCAGTCAGCATCCCGACTGCCTCTTTTTACCTCAAACGTCTTAGCCCTGCACATACATGTACTACACTAAAGGTACAGTGCATTTGAAATATCCATTCATCCACCTTGTCCAGTCTAGGGTTGCAGGGGGCAGGCATGCAGCCTCTCCCTGTGCTCAGCCAGTCCCACATTATGGGCAGTTTAGACAAGCCAATTCACTTAACTGCATGTCCTGGACTGCAGGAAGAGACCAAAGGACCGAGAGGAACTCCATGCAAAGTCCACCCACACATAGCTGGGGAGGGAGGCAGCAGTGCTACCCACTGTCACACTGCGCCCCTTTATTGCTATTATCATCGTCACCATCATCATCACTGCTACAACTGATCCTGCACGCTCTACCTGGGGACAAAGGAGTCTGTCTTCTGAAGGGTGGTCGGGTCCAGCTCAAACAGTGAGGCGATGTCATTTCCATGGGGCACTGCTACCAGCTTGTACTTCACCTTCTCACCAAGGTTCCTCTTGGTGCTGCGCCCACCGTCCGTCTAAAAAGCCAGTGGCAGCATAATGACATCCTCACATGTTTTCCCATAAGTCCCAGTCTTGACCCAGTCTTGGCATAACCACTAACTTGCCCTATAAATCACCCCCATGCCTTTCCATGATCCCTAACATTCTTTCCCATCATGCCACACTCACAAGCACTTGCAATATCCTTATCTTCAGGCATTGGTAGAATATCATTTTAATTAACTTTTCCTTCACGCAATACAAATTGCTTTCAATCATGCAACCCACATACCATCAGTTTCACCCATCATGCCATTACCATACATTAAAACTGCCATTCCACACAATATAGATTCATACTAGGTTTAAGTGGGATGAAATGTTTCCATTTTATGAGGAATTTAATAACATTCACAAAATGGATGCAAAAAATGAAATGCGATTCTAATTTTAAGCTCAGTTATGCAAGCTAATGTTCACTGATTAATCTTACTTTTTAAACTATTATTTAAATTATTTAACTATTATTTAACGAACACTATTATTTAAATTACCATCAGTATTTATAGCATTAAACCCTGCAAGCTGTAGCTACAACTTGCAGGATTTATCCAGCCATTAATAACAGGGGCCTAGGTAAACAAATAACTGTAACATGAGCATTTAATCCAAAGCTGATATAGCACTGGTATCCTCTAAACGGTTTATCTTTTGTGCATTTTTCTTCTGAGGTGTGCAAATTTTAAACAAGGTATTTCTCTACCCATTGTACCTCCACTTGGGACTGAACTACCAGCTTTGTGAGGGGGTCTTGGACTTTCACACAAGCAGACCCCAATTGGTGAGAGTGGGAAATTGTGTGTCCAACTCCATCATCCTCAACACTGGAGTTCCACAAGGTTGTGTTCTGAGCCCCTTGCTATATTCTTTGTACAATCATGACTGTGTAGCTACGCTCAGTTCAAACTCCATTGTGAAGTTCACAGATGACACAGTGGTGTCAGGCTGCATCAGTAATAACGATGAGTTGTCATACCTGAAGGAGGTAGAGAACCTCACAGCGTGGTGTCAGAGCAACAACCTACTGCTAAACATTAATAAAACCAAAGAGATGATCATGGACTTCAGAAGGAAGAAGCAGTCCTACACTCCAGTCTTCATCAACAGGACTCCAGTGGAGAGGATGAATAACTTTAAGTACCTTGGTGTGCACATCTCAGAGGATCTGACCTGGTCTCAGCACATACATGTCCAGGTCTCAAAGGCGAGGAAGTGGCTGTACCATTTGAGACAGCTAAGGAAGTTTGGAATTTCTTCTGGGATCCTGAAGACCTTCTATACAGCTGTTGTTCAAAGTGTTCTGACCATGAACATCACTTTCTGGTTTGGGAACTGCTCTGCCCAAGATCCGAAGGCTTTGCGGGGGGTGATCAAAGCAGCAGCATGCTACACCAGATCTGCTCTTACCCCCCCAAAGGATATTTACAACAGGTGCTGCAAGACCAGGGCAATAAAAATCATTAAAGACTCTACCCACCCCAGCAATAATTTGTTCAACTTGTTGAACTCATACAAGAGGTTCCGCGGCCTGATGGCCAAAACCGAGAGACTTAGGAGGAGTCTCTATCCTCATGCCATTAGGATCCTTAACAGAGACATGTCAAACTTCTGACCTCTCTAGACTTCTCGCACTTTAGGCCTGTTCTCTAAATCTGAATCTTTAAGTGCCATCGTTTTCATGCTAATGACTCGATTATTTATATTCAAGCGTAATATGATTCTATTCAATGTCATGCTGTTACTTTTAATAATGTACACTTTTCATTTTTTCATTATTTGTATAATATAGACAATGTTCACTGCCAATTTTCATTTGATTCATCATCGCAAACACAATGCTACTTTGTACATTGTTGTTCCTCAATGTTTATATTTCACATTTACAAGTTTTTCACTGCTGACTACAGCAACAACAAGGTGTAACAACCAAAGGAGTTGGAAACAAGATGCAGCTATTTTTCCTTTACAAATAAAATAGGAAAAAAAATCATATTTGGTGTTTATGTAAGGTCTAGGATAGTCGAAGATTAATTTCTGTAGAGCTCATCTCAATGTGATGATGTCAAGACGAACATGAAATTAGACACATAAAAGCTATTCTTAGATGTTTTAGCCAAAGGAACTAGCCTGTTCCTTACAACTAAAAAGCATTACATTATAAATTATATAAGTAGCCGAAGAGGTGTATGACATTAAGGGCTGTAGACACACTGTTTTCATTCTGCAATCCAAACATCTTCAGTTTGGATTAATGAGACAAATGACAGTGTACCTTAGACTTATTTTGTATCTATGATAACTGAAAACCACTGCTCCATGAAGAAAAATCTATACACAAAGCCTTGTTGTCAGCATGACGACATAGTGTTTAATCAATCACAAAATGCAGCATTAAAGTGGCTGGCCTAAGGCAGCCTTAGGCTCTCAAGGTTCCTTGTGTAAGGAGTTTCCTTGTGTAAACTTTACAAACCTCCATGAAGTGTCAAGAGTTTTAACACTGAAAATGATAAAGGAAAAATCCACCCTGGCGGTCCATGCTGGGGCGACTCAACAACGGAAAAGCAGCACTTAATGGCTGCCTCAGTGTAACCTAGCAGAACCCTGACGTAGGGTATAATGAAAAATCATTCAACAGTTGTAAACCACCCTGATTTCTGTTCAGGACTCTAGCAAGAAGTGACAAAGGATTTTAAAAATAAATAAACTTTAGTATGTTATTTTACTTACAACAGTTTGGCCCTCCACGTTGTCTCCTTTATAACCTGGGTTTTCCTAGAAAACAACACACATCCTCTCATTGTCACTGTACATAGTGTGAATCCTGTAACCAGGAGGCTCCCAAATGACACACATTACACCCAGAAACAGGTTAAATATATTACATGAGTGACCGTGAAAGTTTAAGAAATTCTAAAGTGTTTTATTTGATTGGGGACTGTGTGGACAGTAATTGTAATGAATTTGATCCTTCCAATTAACAGACTTTTTCTAAGCCATCTCTCCACCACTGAAACCAGCAAGGAGAAAAGCACTACATATAGCAGGTATCTCTGATGACCACATAGCGTGAGCAGGGCTAACATGAGTTTGAAAACTGTATCCAGTTGGCTGGTCTTACCTCAGCAGCCAAGTAGCTTCCTGTGGCCAGATGCTTGAAGCGGTACAGGCTGTTCCAGTGGCCCGCCCCTCCTCGACATGGGTCATGGTGCACTACCTTGACCAATACAGAAGACCGGCAGATCAATTAAAAGTTAAATTAAAAATTAAAAATTAAAATTCACATACAAAACAGGAATACGCTAAATTACACACAGATATCCCTGACCCAAGGAATTGGCATCCCTAGCAGCATGCTCAAGGCTTGTGCCGGACACCTTGCTGGAGTTCTCGCTGACATTTTCAACCTATTCCTGGCCCAAGTAATTGTCTCCACATCTTAAAACAACAATCATTCCAGAGCCAAAGATATTCTGCCACAACCAGCCTAAATGATTTCCACCATCATGAAGTGTCTTGAGAAGTTGGTCCTGATTCAACTCAAAACCTGTCTTTTGGACTACTACCATTTTGCATATTGCCCCAGCAGATCGACAGAGGATGCGATGTCCACTGTGGTACACTCCCCACTGACACATTTGAACAAGAACACCTTGGTCACAATGTTGTTTGAAGACTTCACACCCACGTTCAACACGGTTCAACTGTTTTCCAAACTGAACTTGGCATTAGCCCCTCACTCTGCAACTGAACTCTGAACTTTCTGACTAACTGATCCCAGTCTGTTAGGTTAGGCAACTACTTCTCCTCCACCCTGCCACTGACTCCTGAGGTCCTGCAGGGCTGTATTCTAAGAGCTCTCCTTTACTCATTGTTCACCTACATCTGAGCCCCTACACACAGATCTATCATCACCATCAAGTTCAGAAACAACATCACAGTGGTGGGCCTGATCAGTGAGGATGATGAAAGAGCCTACAGGAGTTCAACACCTGGCAGTATGCTGTGCTGACAATAATCTGGCCCTAAACACCAAGACGACAAAAGAATTCATTGTCAACTTCAGAAGAACTAGAGGCTGGAATCCCCCATTTACATCAGTGGGGCTGAGGTGGAACGTGTCTCCAGATTCAAACTTCTGGGAGTACACATCTGTGCTGGTGGAGACAGGCTCTCACCAGCAGGTGGTGATATTACTTTTTTTGTGCTCATTTACTTACACGTTAATCAAGTAACCGCAAGTAAGTATTACATGTTTAGTTTCTGCCGATAGCTGTAGAGATCGGATCGGCCGTGAGTTAATCCACGTTTTTCCCTTTTTGTTGCCTTACAGAATGCATTGCCTGTTAGTATTACAAATCTTTCAATGTTCTAGAAGCATAATTTGGAATTATACTATGTACAACACATCTGTGTGCTTAATTAGATATAGGCTGTGCGACCTTTGTAACCTTTGCGTGTGTTTGCTATGCATCTGGACGTGTGTGTGAAGGGGTGTAATATTCATGTGCAGCACGCCATAGTTGAGTGCCTGAAATGGTGTTTTATTTTTCCCTTAGTTTTACTCCGTTGGTGGTTGAATGGAACATCTTAATAAAGAAGACATAATGCCTGTCAATTGTTAAGAAGTTATCCGTCTGCATAGTTTCTTCAGCATAAGCAGCGAGGGCAGAACAACATCTCTGAGGAACGCTCCTGGACCGTTAACTCCTCCACCTTGGTCAGTAATGCGCAACACCATTTGTACTTTGAGGAAACCGCCTCCTCAGATCCTGACTAACTCCTATCGGTGCACCAGAGAGCATCTTGACCAGCTGTATCATTATGAAGTACAGTAGCTGCTCTGTCTCCAACCATATGGCCCTAATACAGGTGGTGAAAACCACCCAGCACATCACTGGCACTTTGGGATTAGATACCAAACTGCATTTCACTGCTTAAGTAATGTACTTGTGTCAATGAAGTTGAATCTAATCCATCTTATATAAACACAAATCTTCCTTATGTACCTCCACTTCCCACAATGCATTGGAGCTGGTGGCAGAGGTAGCAGATTGCCGCAGGGTTGTCCTGAGGAAGACGTGTAGCTTGGACTTGTACTCATCACATGTCAGAAACTTCTCCTGCTCCGCGTGAAACAGCCGCACCACGTCACCCTGGTGCAAACACTGGGCTGTAACCTCTTTTGCTCTCAGACATAAAACACACGCGCGCGCGCACACACACACACACACACACACACACACACACACACACCACCATAAGCTCTTTAACACACAGAGAAGCCAGTGATGAAAATAAGGATGAAGACGACTCACTCCTTTTAGAACCTCTTCCTTATGGTCGCTGAACATCATAAACAAGTTGATCTTCCAGCTAGTGTTGCTGTTTACAGAGTTGACCTGCAGACAAAGGCACAAATGCACACTAACTGACAGCATAGCTCACACAGTAGTCAGCTCATCAGTTAACAGGTCTCCTAACGACATTAATGACGTGCGGCTGGTAAAGTCCACTAAAAATGTCCGAATTTTATGAACGTCATTTTCCACATTTCCCAGTAATATGGACTGGTTCCACTTTCTGTTTTAAGTATGTTTTGGAATTACGCAAATTAGCAAAAGATCTAAGCATTTTAATTGCTTGAAACCTATCACTACTGGACCCATGAACAAGGCCCTATCCCACAAACTGCTCTTGGGGCACTGGAGAAACAGCTGACCCCGACCTCAGACCACGCTCTCACCTGTTTATGTGCATGTCTCTCAAGGCAGTAAAATAACGTGCAAAAAAACAAAGCTTTGAAACAAAGCTTTCCTTGGTATCTTCAATTCCACTTATACAAATGGCAAACGTACTGCATCATCACTGATTTGTATGCTTAAATGGTGTCTTTTTCACTTCTATTTATACATTTCCAATGCCAGTCAACTGGCCAGTGATTTCTGCAGCTCATTAAACCAGTATTGGAGCCTCACTAGCACCAAAAACAATAACATGAACCAGGAAACAGGGAGAACACAGCAGCTCATTCATTCAATATGGAACAGGAGAATTTGTCTAGTTAAATTAGCTAGTTGTAATGGACTGGTATCCCATCTAGTGTCAACCCTGCGTTGTCTCCTGTGCATTCTGGGATAGGCCTCAGGCTCACTCCAACCCTGTCCAAGACAAGTAATCGTGGAAGATAGATGGATGCTTCACCACCATTGTACAGGTATAACAAAATGCATTTCTTCCCTCTGTTTAATAATGAGCATTTACGGTTTATGAAGACATAACTAGTTATAGGTAGTGAAGATACTACCTGTAGCCTAGAGAATACCTCAATCTGCAGATGACTCGAAGGTGCGCGTTGCAGTTAGCATACTGGTAGAGGTCGTATTGATAGAAGACCAAGCATGAAAATCTGTCATCACCAAGAAGCCTTACCTCCCTACAGCCCACGTGGTCAGGCAGCTCATAGTTGCTGGCGTGGAGCGGCTGTCCTGCATTCACTGGGTTTAGAATGACCTTGTCTCCCACTACAACCTACAGGGAGTAGCATAGGCATCACAGCACAGTTATATGTACTCATGCAGAAGTCGTCCCCATACGAATGACATCTCCTGAAAAACACCTGATGTTGGAATGTCCTCACAAAACAATTTAAATTGTAAAACATTTTCTTTATTATCAAAAAATGATGCGAAGGTAGAGATCATCATTCAGATGAAAAGGGAAGTGCTGACAGTGACAGTAATATTATGATTTGTGTGTCCGTTTCTGTGCCTCATCGGGTGTGGTCATCTTACGTTATCCCCATTGGCTCGCAGCTTCCAGAAGGGCTGTATGAAGAGCCAGGAGCCCTCGTTGCCTGTACCGTCCAAGGTGACGCGCATGGCATTCTTCTCCAGCAGGGCTGGAAGCCGCTTGTTCACCGTCAGGTACTTGTTACTTTTCATGTGCAGCAGCTGCCATCACATCAACACCTTTTTGAATGGTTCTGCTTGTAAAACATGTTTTTGGTTCTGCACCTTTCATATGATAAAAGTTATTTATCAAAGCCCTAAAAGTAGAAAAGGCTGTACCTTTGCCACACAGGCAGCAGCTATATCCCTATGCCATCAGATGTAACAGGTCCTGGATTTACCATCCTTCCATTTTCCAAACCACTTATCCTATGCAGGCTGGGGAGGGCCAGAAGCCTACCCTGGCTCCTCCCAAGGTTTCTTCCTCTTGAGGGAGTTTTTCCTTGCCACTGTCGCCTTTGGCTTACTCTCTGCGGACTGTGGGCCCGGGACTATGTAAAGCGCTTTGTGACCGTGCTCCGTGTTAAAAGCACTATATAAATAAAATTGAATTGAATTGAATTGAATACCCCAGGCAGCGTAAGGCACAGGCTGGGGTACCAACCAATCGCAGGGCACAGTCACACACAATGGCCAAAATAAAGATGCCAGTTAACCTATAATGCATGTCTTGGACCATACAAGGAAAGTGCAGTAACCAGAGGAAGCCCTTGAAGCACAGGGAGTACATATTAACTCCACGAACAGAGAGTGGTGGTGGGATTCGATCTACCAACCCAGGAGATGAGAGACAACAATGCTAACTACTGAACCACCATGCCCCCTTATTTTATTCAATGAAATTTTCTTTATATACTGCATTTAACAAGGAACATAATCACAAAATTCTTTACAAAGCCCAGGGCCTGAGGTCCCCAGTGAATGAAGTGTATGTAGCAAAAGGCGACAGTAACAAGGAAAAACTCCTTCAGAAGGAAGAAACCTTGGGAAGAACCAGAGTCAAGGGGGAATCCCATCCTCCTCTGGCCCGCACCAGGCAGGACAAGATCATATAACATCATACGATGGACATATAGTCAGAGGGTGGAACAGTACATGTAGACGGGGGATAACAGAACAGGCAGGCAGGTAATCAGGTAGATGGGCAGTGAGGCGGCTGAGGGAGGTGGTGAACAGGGAGGGAGAAGCACAGGTAGGCCAGCAGACAAACAGGGGGCTCCCTTGTATCTGGACCTCACAGTGGATCACCCCGGGGGGGGTAGGGATGGTGCATGAGCAGGTGTAGAACAGAATAGTAACAATGTGAAACAGCAGTGTAGTACAACACAAAAGCAACAACACTCAGGCAGGACTATGTGTGGCAGCATAACCAGAAGGGAGAGGCAGGTGGGAACACAGGCATGGAGAATCCCTGAACACCAACACTCCAACAACACATGACTGCATGTGAAGGAGGACTGACAGCACTGACAGGACAGTTCATCCAAAGGCGGTGACACTGATTCCCACCCAGCTCTACACCCCAGACTACAAACCTAACTGGGGGGTGGGGGGTGAGTACCTAGAACAGGTGTCCATGCAAGCTAAACTAAACGTGAGTGTTTCTAGCCTAGATCTAAAGATAGAGAATGAGCCTGAATCCCACATAGCTGCTGGAAGACCATTCCACAGCTTAGGTACTCTGTAGGAGAATGTTCTGCAGCCCAACATAGTCTTTTCTACTCTTGGAACTAATATATAACCTGCCACTTGAGAGCAAAGCAAATATGGTGGGTTATATGGAGTCAAAGGATGAGGTAACGTGTGAAAGATATGCATGGTGTTATTGGTATGCCGGGTTAGTCATGCTGCTGCTCAACAGCTTTTGGGTAACCACAAAGTTACCGCACTCAGGACCAAAACAGCACTTTGAGCTGCATCACTGATTGTCACTTTTCAGTTGGCATTGTTCCACTATAAGAGTGGGTTTTTTTGACAGATTGACAAAAATTAACAATGAGAACTCTTTAAGTTCTCACAGATTCCTGAACTCCAGTGGTGAATGATGTGCCATTTCTCCAGGAGGAACGCCAGGGAATATCTGCATATCAGAATAGGCATCTGCTGTTCAAATACCCATACAGGATTTTGATAAGGAAACTGCATACATAAGCATTTAACTTCAAGGGTGTTGTTCTTGGGTTTTTTGGGTTTTTTTTTTGCCAAACACAGCCCAGTAAAGGTGCCGCAGATATAACCAGGTCTTCCTCTACAAGGAGACCTTTCCCCTGGATCAACAGCCTTTATTTGTTGGCAAGCAATCAAACCCTCCACCACTGCTCATCAAATGATGAGCCATTTGAACTACATCCACCAAAGCTGTCACCCCGGACAGGCTTTCTCAGATTACAACTGCCCACAACCTTCTCTCTTGGGCTGCACCCACCTCCAGGAAGCCTGCTGTTTATCTTCAGATAAAGCAGCAGGACAAATATTGACAAGCAACATCATCTGAGGCTAGAATCCTATAGCTGAAACCTTAAACCAGGCCCCACTGATTACCCTACAAAGCCTTGGATTACTGCAGCAACAAGGTGATATGGAGCTGATGCTACAGCTCAACTGAGGCCTAAAGAATTGGCTGGTTTCAGGTGTCAAAAAGACCTGCAGCCTTGCAGCACACGCTGAGAAACATGGCTTCAATTACAGTCAGACAAATGTGCATCATTAATTAAGCAAGCACAGCTTTGCTTACATGAACAAAAAACAACTTTTTAAAACTTCACAGAAGCACAGATTTAATTACAAACTAAGAAGGGCACTCACAGAAATACTATCCTGAATTACTCTCACAGGCTCAATTACATACAGAATCCTGCTCCAAAGAGCTGTCATAATTGTGCATGTACACTAAACCAGGTTAATTAGACGTGTGTAGCAAACACCCCCAGAGTGTACTATGAAGCAAGTTTAACATACACAGAGTTAACCCGATTTAGCCAGATAAACTAACTCTGACTGACGCAATCAGCAGTGAATGGCTCTACCATTGTGAGCTACGATTTGTAGTACAAAAAAATTCAAAAGCAAGCCTCAAGACAGCTTGTTAAGCCAGTAAACTCCCCTCCTAGTACACAACACGGAAATCATTCTCACAATGGGAAAAACACCATTCAGTTCAGGTTATCCAGGCTAATCACTGCTGTGGAAGAATTCTCACAGTAGTTCAGACTCTAAGATGGTTAGTCAGTGATTCAAAAGGGTGAAAAAACGTACAGAAGTGTCACACCCTCCCCCAGCCAGCCACACCCAACCTGCTCTCACTCTTCATCCCTCTAATACTGACTAGCTGTGCCTTGTTAAGGTTTCATTATTTAAGGTGTGAAGCTCTATAGCTTCATTTTGAGGTCCTGAGTTTCTGTCATGGTCCTAGTTCTGATCTTCGCGTACAATGATAGTATTTTGTTAGTTTCTGACCATTCTTGGATTACTTCTGCTGTTTACTCGACCCCTCACTTGTCTACTGAATTACGATTTCTGCCAAACTCCTTTGTAATGAAGCTTTGGGGTCCACACTTAGATCCTGCTGTGCTCTGAATCATGACGCTAAGTCCCACAAGGCAATTCAAATGTCTCCCCCATAAATGCTTTTACCCATTATATATTCTTGATACCTCATGTCCGTTGCATGGTATCATGCTCTCAACCAACTACATTAACAGACATAGTATTATAACTACACAGAAAAGAGAAATCTACATAAGTACCAAGTGTCCATCCAGCTCAAGACATCTAACTATGTGTGATATAAATGTTTACAGATGCAAGTGGCCTTCCTGACCTGTGGGGTGTACTACAAAGGGAGCTTTACATACCCAGTGTTAACTCAATTAAGCCAGGTTAACGAGCCCAGTTCCTATAATCAGTGATAAATGGCACTACGACTTTGAGCTACGATTCTTAGTTGGCCTTCCCAAAACTGGAAGTTAGCTTCAAGAAACCTTGTTAAGCCAGTAAAGTCGCTTCATAGTACACCCCACTGGACAGAGACAATTTAGGCCTCTTTCTTAGACTTAGAGATTCCACTCCAATCTCAGGCTCAAGGCTGAGGAATTATAAACTCTGATAAGGAGTAAAATAGACCAGTAAGGTTGTGATACCACTCCTACCTTGGCATCCACTCAAATATGCATATTATACATCATCCCTGTTCCAGGTCTTTGAACCCAAATTGCAAACTTCTCTAGTCTCTCCTAAAGCAAAAAGAACTGAGTGCAGGATGAACGCTGACAACTGGTCAGCTAAACAGTCTACTGCTGCGACTGTCTCAGAGACACTTCATTATTCGTGTGTTTTTTTTGTCACACCACATTTTAGTTCACTGGGATTTTATTCTGTATCGCACTAGGATCTCTCATTGTCTAAACACATCAACAACATTCTGCAAAATACAACAACCTGCAACTAATACTAGTATTATAGGTGAGGACAGTCTGGTGATTCAGTGATGGTGTAACACTGTTGCCTTACACCTCCAGGGTTGGATTTTCAAATCCAAACTCTACTTTGTGTGTGTGTGTGTGTGTGTGTGTGTGTGTGTGTGTGTGTGTGTGTGTGTGTGTGTGTCTGTGTTGCTTGTTGGCTCTCACAAAGTGTAAGTCATCTGATGGTTCAAAGACATACTCTACATTGCCAGTAGTGTGTAATCGTTTGTGCAAGTGTGTGTGTGCACGTGCCCTGTGATGTCCCGGCACCTTGTCCAGGGTGTACCCCTGTCCACTGCCACATGTTGCCCATGATCCTGTCCAGGATAAGCAATTGGAAGATGGGTATATAAAATTACAGGTCTGAGACTAATGATAAGCAATTGCTCAGAGCAGAAAAACATATCTGCATCTTTGCCTTCTTCTGGAAAGAGACACGCCATTGCATAGGAATGCAGGCCTAAGGCAAAGTTTATGGTCATTGCCATGAAAACCCGATTCCACCACCTCTCACCTCACCCAGCTACATACCTGAGTCTGATGGCTCACTTTTTCAGCCAGAGACACGTTACAGCTGCTAATACCGAGCACCGAAGTTACAATGCAACAAAACCCAGGGCAAAGTTTATTACACACATTCCATCTGCAGAGGAGAGGCGACTTCAGCAGGGCATACCTGGATGACGCTGCCGTACTTCACTATATCCCCATGCACCTTCTTGTTTTCTGTCTCGTTTTGCTTCTGCTCCAGGTTTGCCGCATGCTGTGTGACAGCAATGCATCAGCGGTTGAACTATCTGCACAAAGTTGAGCTCTAAAATACTATTCTGGCAGGCATGTGTTTCACTCTTTTGGCTGGCGTCTACCTTCTCATTCTCTAAAATACTATTTTGGCAGCCATTGTGTTTCACTCTTTGGGCTGACTTCTACATGCTCATTGTTTCACACTAGAGTTGGCCGAAATTTTCAGCCATATCTATTCAGATTTAATAGATCTGGAAGTTGACAAACCACATTCCTTTCAAAACTGAGTGACTTTTCAACATGACTGTGTCAAGACACACGTGTGTGTTCCTCTCACCTGGAGTTTTTGGAGTAGTACAACATCGGCAATCTTGTCTTTCTCGTGCTTGGCCTGCTTGGCTTTCCAAAACTGCTTCTGAGCAGAGTAGCGATTCATGGGGCAGACCTTAAACAGGCAATCTGAGGAGAGGCAGAGGGGCACCAAAGTTTGAGAGGAACAAATAAAGCCATCACCAGCAGGGATGAAGATGTAAAGTGACGAGACGAGGTGGGATCATCTGGGCAAGCAAGACTGACCAACATTCTCGTGCTGTTAGCATCAGACACACAGATAGATCCCAAACTGAGAAATGCCAGTCACACACGCAGACACACACACAGTGGGTCTTCAGGCTTTTCAACTGAACAATTCCAATCCTTTAAAATAGACTACTTTGAAATTCCTTCAAAACACAAGTAAGCACATTTATTTTTTCATTTTAGCTTGCCTAATAAATGTTTGTTATTTCCAAGAATTATTTATACTTTTTTCCAAAGCAACTAAATATTTTAGACTTGATTTCAGCTTTTCTGTTTTGTCAAGGCTTCAAAATGTCCACAAGTTAACATAATTACCTTGATTTAAAAGAGGTTTTGCTGTGTTCGCTTCACTACACATATTCCTCACCAATACAACTTTAACTTGTCAAGAAAAGAAAGAGTCACTGCAATGCTGTGATTAAATCACAGAGCTCAGCAAAAAATAACAGCCAGCAGTTTCTGCTTCATACACCCAGGTTAAGAAGCCCCTATCCTGGAGAATGGTCATTTGACTGATTAAGCCCTAAGCAAAGAGTACCCCCCACACACTGACCAGACCTCACCCTTAATTATGGAAATATAACTTGACACACATCTGTAAAACAAATTCGTACCTTTCAGAAAAAAAACATTAAATTGTGCCAGCTTGACACAGAATTCAATATTGACTTTTTGTCTGTCGTTGTCAAATACTAATGCCCCCCCCCATGTTATCACGCATATTGACACATGTACTTTAACTTTTGGACAGACCAAGGCTGATTCTATGAGGACCAGGCTTCCCGCCCCCCCCCCCCAAAGAAACAAACCAGAGAAAACAACAAGGAACAAACGGTCAAACAAACCTAGGATTGTCAAGTTAGTCTACATTAAATATTGAATGTTCCCATATCAGTACCAACAATGGATTGGTACAGCTGGTTTACAGAATTTGAAAACAGACAAGCTGATCATACTGATGTCGTGCAGCCTGGATTCAAGGTGGCTATAGTGCTAACAAACGTCCTGCCACATAACCAAAAAATGTATGCTTTAAAACTGCCAAACACATAACAAGAGGAGGAGGAGGCTTGGTTGTGGTTAGGAAAACGGAAAACATCATTTACATCCTGGTTTAACTCTCCAATGAGCAACTGCATATGATTTTTAAATAATACATAACACATTTTCATGCAAAACAGGCATAAATACACCCTTCTGTGGTACATTTAATGGGGACAATTTCCTGATATGAAGACAGCTCAAAATTAGCTGACCTCTAAACTTCTTTGGGGGGTTGTCCAGGTCTCCAGCAGCAGGTTCTACCACACAGCGGTCATCCACTAGCCTATGGGACAGACATATCAGGTGTTAAAGCATGGGCAGGGGGTCATACCACAGAACCACTACTGTTGCTAAGTCTAGAGAAGGTCAAGAACAGCAATGATGTAAAGTAATCTGATGTAAGCAGACTGCAGGTTTTTCCATTGCAGTTCTACTCTCAGCTAATTCTCTAATATTCTGCAGTTTCTTTTCTTGTCTATCTAAAATGTGGGTACCAATTTCTCCTGATTTTTCTCTCTCATATCATATTCACATTAAGAAATAGGGCAGGATATCAAGAAATCAGAAAAAATATTTTGTTAACACAAACACAAATTTTTATATATTTGTTCATTATAAAAAATTTTTGTCAAAACTGTTGAAAAACATATATGTCTGTATACAGGTATATAATTAAGCACACAGTCATGCACTCTCCAGCAACAAACACTGGCAGCAGAATGGGTCATGAATACTGAAGTAGTTATTGATTTTCAATGTGATACCATCCCTGGATGCCACCTTTCCAACAAGTTAGTTCTTCAAATTGCTGCCCTGGTTAACTGAAGTGGAAACATTTAGAAGGAGCATGGGTTCAGTTTGTAAAGTGGTAGACCACACAAAGTGAAACAGGACCTGATCGCTCACCATGAATTACTCAGTCTCACTAATGCTGCTATAGCTCAAAAGCAACATATCCCACCAACAATGTTCTGATATCTAATGGAACACCTTCCCTGAAGAGGAGATGCTATTATAGTAGCAGATAGAGGAAAAAATTCCTATTTATACCCTTGGTTTGAAATGAGATGTTACACAAGCAGATGTCCACATATCTTTGGCCATATAGGCCTCGCGTGTGTGTGTCAAAGTTCAAAGTGATTTTGAACATCTCAGAAACAGCCACCCTCCTGGGACTTTTGTACACTACAGGGTTTAGAATTTACAGAGAAAAATGTGATGAATAAAAAAAAAGTCAGCTAGTGAAAGTCTTATATGTAAAAATACTTTGTTAATGCGAAAGATTAGAGGAGAATGACCAGACTTGTTAAAGTTAACAGCAAGGCCAGAAATGCATTAATTCTTTTTTTGAAAGCACAACTATCTATCTACTCTCAAAGCAGGTCTGGAACCAAAAGTGGGACCACCCCAATAGCAACGAGGCGTACCCAGTGGCCACTGAGTCTGAGTGTTTGTGTACATCTGTCTACTACAATGGATTCCAAAGCAAATATATAAAATACATTACTCTTTTTATTCTTGAAGATAAGAGCAGCCATCTCCTAGTGATGGAAATTTTATTTGCATATGGAAAATCGTCTTTTGGCTATGTGGGTAATGGCTGTGATTGTGGATTTAATGGAACAATAGTTTGTTTTAAATTATAAACATTCTGCAGTCTTTATCTGCAGCTGCTGTAACATTAAAATTAAGCACACAGTGCTCTGATTTTAATGCCTTCCTTCTTAAATTACAGGACTGCTGACATTACTTGTCCTAGATCGATGCTGTTTTGGCCAAAGCCCAGTTATGTACTAGTGACCAAGTTAACAGGATAGCCCAGCATTCTGATGCATTAACGTGAGGGTTGTAAAATCACCTCAGCTCAACCCAAATAAACACATTTCACATTGTGTTACTTTCTTTACTTCCGTCAGTTCACTCATTGTCGGCTATTTATTTAACGTAAAAATTTCCCAACTACCATCCTTGGCAAATTGTTTGAAAAAAAAATTGCAGGCTAGAATGCATGCCGGTCTCAAATATGGAAAGTGGCAAATGCTCAAAAGTGTGGTTTCACTACACTGGACAAGAAAAAAATATAAGGCAGAGTGCAATACATGCATGGAACTAATAAGCTGCTCAAAGGGTTGTACATCCAACCTAATCAAACAATTAAAGCAGCACGGGATCAATCTGAAAGAGTGCACGGTGTTTGATGCTTTGCGGTCTCCGAGCCTGAATGAACCATCTTCAGCCAGTGGTAGCACTAGCACCTCGCAAGCAGGGACAACCCTGGTGACACACCATTCTCGTTGGCATTAAAGGGAAAGATGACCAAAATAAAAACTGAGGAGTGTCACAGTGGTAACTGCATTTGTGGTGAAAGGCCTACATCCCTTCTCAGATGTCGAATCTCCGTCATTTAGGTATGCAAGGTTTATGATAAAAACAAGGTTGTCATTTTTTTTTTCTTTTGATGATGTTGATGGTAGGGTAACATATTTAATCTTTATTTGCAGGGAGATGACCAAAGCCCTAAATCCTAAGTACACAACTGCCTCCAGAGACAGTTTGTTCAATATACTGATTCCTGCGTGGTACAAGGTGGAAAAAGCAAACATTATATCTGAGCTAAGTAATGTTAGCAAAGTTGCGTTGACCTGCAACAGCTAGACAAGCATTACTCAAGACTACTATCTCACAGTGACAGCACACTATGTCGTTGAGGGAAAGATGAAACAAAATGTGCTCAAAACAAAGGCAGTATATAGAGCACAGACAGAAGCTGCAGTCTCTGAAGAAATTTGTGAGATTTTGCAAGAGTTTGGCATAATTAGTAAAGTAGTGGCTGTCACAGCTGACAATGCCACAAACATGGCAATACATGGATGTGGCCTTTTCATATTTATGCGTGCAAGCCTCCTCAATCCCGAGTAACAGTTTTCTCAACTGCGGAGGACATAGTATGCCCAGAAAGATCACGCATACTACCAGAAAAGGCAGATATGCTGATTTTTCTCAACAAGAACTGTTAAATTGCATTCATCTTTAACATACCCTCTGCTGCTGAAGTTGACTTTGTGTTTTGGTTTGGTTGTAGGCAGGTGTTGTGCACTGCACTGATTGCACTTTAGCTAGCATTTTACTCCCATTGCTGCTGGGACATTCTGAATGTTCAGCATAAAGATATTTTTGTTATCTAAACATTTGTCCTTTTTTTTTTTCCTTTGTGGAATTGAAATGGGATATAGTTAAGAATCGGAATCGATAAGCAGAACAGGAATCGGAATCGATAAAATTCAAACGATACCCAATCCTAAGCATGAGTATTATGAGAAATAACAAGCATTATGTCATTGGTAATTTTTTTAAATAGGCTTGTTGACTCTTTTTTATCATATCACTTGATACAGCATTTATCTCCATTCCTGTGATTTTTGTAAATAAAATATCATATAGACACATTCCATTATCCCAGTTTCAATTCAACATTTGGAGTCGCCAATTACTTTGGGTATAATTCGAAAACAGGATTGGGTATAAAGTGCAGCAGTTGAAAGTCTGTCTTGACCAGAGACTGGCACTCCATCATCCATTAGTCTACACTGAGAAACGGGACCCAGTGTGGAAGATCACAGATGCATGATGGGAACCTTTGAGGATTCGAGGCCTGAGCTAATGTCTTGTTAATGTCCCCCTCCACACAGCCCTTTGATTGCAAGCCAGAAGTCTACACCATCCCAAGGCATTTTTGTATCACCAAAAGCACAAGAAATTCTCCTGTTATTATGGTCGGTGTCACAGAACATTTGAGTGAGACATGGCGGCTGTCTAATGACCAGCAATGTGTGTGTGGGGGCCACACATGCAAGCTTTTCTTCCTTTAAGGTGTTATTGAAATCATAAACCCTTCAGTGGTGTGTCAGGTGAAAGCTGTTACATTGACAAGCTTGCAGTGAAGTCAGCTCCCAGAAACAGAGCTTTAGTGACTGTGAGCAGAATAAAGACTTATGGTTGTTATGAGTAGTAACAAATGACTCTGCTATGATCTCCTTGTATCAGTCTGTGGACATTTCCAAGGTAAAGCCTAATCCAAACATGTTCTATCTTAACATTGCAAACCTCCAGAAATTTCAAGCATGTAATAAAGATGAAAAGTCTAATGTCAACTTTTAACGGTGAGAACATGTACATGATTTGTCCTCTTCATGACTGTGATTAGCATATGAGATGACTACCTAATTTTAGTAATTGTGCAGAGGAGTAGAAAAGATTCAAAGTGGTGAGGTATTTCCAAATTATTGTATGATGGAGCCAGGACAAATCAGTATTCTCAGTTTCAGGGTTAGGCTGAACCACATGCAAAAAGTCCCTGCAGAGTAGTTTACATTCATCACCAATAGTACAGGATTTGAATGAAAAGTGGCCCCATGTAAACCAGTGGGCTGGAGAATCAAACACCCAAGTACAACTGAAGGACATCTGCAGGGCATTGGTGCTGCTCCATCCCATTTCCCCAGCATGCCACAATGCCAGCTTAACCAGCACCATAACTGGTGTGATCAGCTGCTACTCATCAACAGCTCAGCACTGTGAAAGATCCTTAGAAATGACACCAGTCACAAACATGCCTTTCAGCACAATCTAAAGCAGGTGACTTCGCGGCCTTAGCCTAGCACCAAGCACAGGGGGAAAAGAAGTGCAGACAAAATGTTACAGTAACAGGTAAAAAGGCAGAGCTTTCCTGTGCAAATAGCTCTATGACAGCTCTAAGTGCCTTTCTCTAGAATAAAACAGTAGAAATACAAATTCTACATCCTTACTCTACTCCATACATCCACTACTGCTATAGAATAACACTACTATTATTACTCTGCCCAATGCTGATGCGAAACATGACCACTCTATGTCTTTCCCCACACTCCATTACAACGTCCATTCTCCATAACTACTTTACTCCCAAATCTTATATAGCGAAGTCATACTTTGTACTTCAATAAACAACTCCCTGCAGCTCATGCTGGTAGCTAAACCATAATGTTAAGAAAAGATTGTACTCCACATTGTGATGCTTGTATTTGCACATTGTTTTTAAAGCATCAAAAGTTGAATAGAATGCGCCTCACTCATTGCATTTTGCCTGGTACGAGCAATCACAGTGAACCTTCCCAATCTACCTTTCACACTTTGAAGAAGGCAGGCTGTATGGACTGTCCAAGGATAGGCCCAGAGGGACACACTAACTCCAAGAGTCTTGGCTGTGGTTTATCATTTCAATAGCCCAAGTCACAATGACTTGAACAAGACAACACCCTCTTCCCCCCAACAAAATACAAACACACAGTACTTCCCTAAAGAAGAAAAAAAAAAACCAGGAAGTCAGCGAACAGCCCCAAACTCAGCACTGGATGACAATCTCCACAACACATGCTTGTATGGCTTCCTGCACCAGCCACATTTAAATTCAGAGGGAGCTCCTGGGAGGGCAGTACAATGAACGGCACTGTGTTCCCCTGAGACAGGCTTTTAATACCAGAAAAGTGCTGATGCCGCCAGCCACAATTCTCAAACATGGTGCCCTCCACCCAGGGTACAATGTCGTTACTTCACCTCTGGAGAGACCAAGAATAAACAGTTAGGTGGGACATAGGCCGGTTCTAGATGTTACAAATAAAACATTGTTTGAAATCACTCTACCTACCATGTACTGTTTAGCGAACATAATCAGTGCAATTGTAGATCTAATAGTCTTAAACTTTATAGGACATTGAATTTATTTTTAAAC
Source organism: Gymnarchus niloticus (assembly GCA_009936485.2). Lineage (NCBI taxonomy): Eukaryota > Metazoa > Chordata > Actinopteri > Osteoglossiformes > Gymnarchidae > Gymnarchus > Gymnarchus niloticus. The sequence continues at coordinate 7,532,302 of JAACJT020000086.1, read as the reverse complement.
ACAGGTTCAAAAGTATATAGTCCTGCCATAATTATGTGTATAGGAGCATAACTTTCAAAACGCACACAAGTACGCAATCTTCCATGTTTCCTACACTAACTGCATGCCCACTTGTGAAATTTAACAGGGGTTATGTCACTGTATTCTGTAGCTGCTCAGAAACCTCTCCACCTGTTCCGCAGTCATCCCACAAACGACTGGTCTGTTTCACCGCCAGACCATGCGACTCAATTAATTAACAGCTTAATATGTTTAGTTACGTAGAGGATGGCATGATTGCAGAATGAAAATAGTGTCTGGCTCCGTTACATCTAGATCTAACGTAAGAGAGTCAAGTAATGTTGGATTGTTTTCGAATACCTTCTGACAGATTTACTTAGAAAATTAAACGTATAGCAATAAAAAAGACTAACAGATGTAAAGTTATATTGGAAACAAGAACGAGTTAAAGTGTGGTGGCGCGTCCGTACTTAATATGTCTCAGGAGCTAGGTTACTTCGATCGACTCGAACCCAGGAAGTATACAGTAGGTCTTGTACCGAAGTTAGTCTATAATGTCTGAAGCAGTTCTATTACAGGGACGCCATCTCTGGATGACAGCAAATTATTATTTAGGAAAACTGCATTGTGCCACGTGCCAAACAGCAAAGATCAACGCAACCCATTAAAGGTTAGTCATAGTGGCCAATATGTTAATCAGAGACGTAACATTTTAAATGCTTTACAGTCTATTTAAGGTTGCGTCTAAATCAGTGAGCCCTCTGATGCATATAAACATATAAATGTGCATATTTAACTTAATTGAATGCGATACTACAACTACTTACCCAAGAGTACTTATAAACCCATTAACAGATCCCTCGGCATATAGGGATACGATATCCCCTATGTGCAGAAAGCTAGACGCAGAATCAGACATCGTTTTCTCCTCCAAGAAACAAAGTAGGGTGAAGCAGAACGGAAAAAAACAGATTCTCCAACAAGTTTGCTGATTGTTTTCTTCTTACATATCGTCTTCAGGAGACCACCACCTCTGTAAGGGCTGCGCTCTTCCTGGCGATGTGTGAACTCATACGGCAAAGTTTCAGCCTCCCCCTAGAAAACGGGTTTTCATCTGAAAGTTCGTGTAATACATGCGAAATAAATCAAGCTAGTGATGACAATTCGCAAACAGATACTCGAAGAGCAGTTTTGAAAATCTTCCAGTCAGTCCTGTCAGATTTGCTCTCCACCTGGGCTAATAGTACTCAAACCAGGAAGTACACAAGGCGACTAGGTAGGATACTCAAAAGCACAGCTACGGGCCGGTAATTGCCTTTGAGATCACATATACTGAGCAAAGATAACAGAGCTCTGATCAGCCGTTTAAATGTCAGTTCGGGAGACGTAGTAGTGATACTCTGGCACTTGTAAATGAACTGTCACCGAAAGAGAAACTTAAAAAGTCCATTTTACCGGTGACACCCTTTCATTCATGCAGCTGTTGATGTTGTAACTTCTAACCAGATACAAGATCTGTAGGACAGTCTTTGGGTGTATATACTGTACATCAAAGCTTGAAAGCTCAAGTGAAGGGTGCATTTATATGAAATGTAAGACTTGAAATTAATAATCAAGTTAATAATAGAGCTCTGCAGTTAAGTCACTCACGGTGCAAACTATTTCTTAATATGTAATGTACAGATTATTTCATATTTTTCAGTAATGCACAGTTAGATGGTTATAATCACCATATGGCAATGCTTTAGTATGTCACAAATGATGCACAAAAACTTAATGGTCTTATGATCTTGTGTTGATTCTCATTGTTGTTTAAATGCACTTATTGGCTTTGACTTGCAACGTTATGTGCACTTGTAGTGGTATACGTAATGCTTACAGTTGTGTTTAAGGACACCTGCTACCCTTCGAAAGATATGGAGCAGTGTGTAATGAGGAAACGCTTGTGTTAGTGCTGTATATTTCCTGATTGTTGTCAATGTCACAGTGCCTGCTCAGCGTGCAAAATAAACATTACCCAGAATAGTCTGTGCATTGACAAACTATTCATACAATGTAAATTACAGAAATAGCAGCTATGTGATGTATCATTTAATTATAGTGTGGTTTACTCTTTAAGGCAGGGTATGAATTGGCTGACTTTTTAGGGCCTATTTTTCATATGGAAGAAAAAAATATAAATTACTCCAGGTATATATTGGAAGTGCAACCAATAGCTATGCTTGTATTTAGTTATAAGTGACAGAACTTTCAATATTAATGGGAAGTGATGTGACACACTTCTGCAAAACACATCATCACATGAACTCATAATTTGCTTTCGGCTGCTCCCATCAGGGGGCGCCACAGCAAACCAACAGTCTCCATCTCCTCCTGTCCTCTGCATCCCGCTCTGTCACATAAACCACCTGCATGTCCTCTCTCACCACAACCATAAACCTCCTCTTTGGCCTTCCTCTTCTCCTCTTGCCTGGCAGCTCCATCCTCAGCATCCTTCTCCCAATATACCCAGCATCT
>JAACJT020000086.1:7504811-7522981 GCA_009936485.2 Gymnarchus niloticus | reverse complement strand
ACTGTGCGATGGTCCATCCTAGATGCCTCTGAGCCCAAAGAAGTCAACGCCACTTCTGAACATGGTTAACATAAGGCTTCTTTTTTGTACAGTAAAGTTTTAAGTGGCATTTATGAATGTAACTACATATTGTAGTGCTTCACAAAGGCTCGCCAGAGTAATCCCTTGCCCATGTGGTTATATCAGCTATTGATGAATGACAGTTCTTGATGCAGTGCCGTCTGAGGGATCCCCTTTATGCACTGAAATTTCTCCAGATTCCTTGAATCTTTTAATGATATTATGCACTGTAAAGGGAGAAATATGCAAATCCCTTCCAATCTTTCTTTGAGGAACATTGTTTTTAAACATTTCAATAATTTTCTCACATATTTGTTGACAAACTGGAGATTCTCTGCCCATCTTTGCCCCTCAAAGACTCTTTGTCTGAATGTCCTTTTGTGGATACTGCTTTTGTACCAAATCATGATTACAATCACCTGTTGACATCACCTGTTTGAAATCACATCATAATATAATTTTTTTACCTCATTACTAGCCCTAAATTGCATCCGTCCCAACTTTTTATGGAATGTGTTGCAGGCCTGAAATGCAGGAATGGCTGTATATTAACAAATGAAATGAAGTTGACCAGATAACCATGAAATATCTTGGGTTCATACTGTCTGCAATGAAATAAAAGTCAAAGTAAATTTAATAATCACTGAGTTTTTTGTTTTTTTTTTAATTTACATTTTCCATGCTGTCCCAACTTTTTCTGATTTGGGGTTGTATAATTCAACTTGATATCTAGGATGTACAGGGTGACAAAAGGACCAGTCTATTAAAGTAGGGTGTAAAGTCAATCTCTTTATTTTAAAATTGTTATAAAAATTATACATTTCATTGTAGTAATTTTAGAAATCACGAAAGAAGTGACAAACAAACAGCAAAATACAATAGAGGGGAGAAAGAGTGAAACCAGGGAATGACCTAACACCTTGTGACATGAATGATTAATATCTTAAACTGTCATCTGAAGAATAAACAGCAGGAGAAAGAAACTATGTCAATGAGTCAGAGTGCAGGAATCTGTTAATCTATTGTCCAATCGCCGATCCATCCGTTAATAATAAAATGAATTACTTGGACAAATTTTATATGTATATTTATAAATACTTATCAAGATTAATGCTATGGGCTTGCCTATAAATTTCTATCACACACAAAGCATGTATACAAGGCACACCCCCTGGATCCCCAACTGACAGTCAGGAGGGTTTTCCACATTAGATGGCGCATTTACATACTGAAACCGCTAGAGGCCTCCACATCATAAAGCACTTTTACTTGTTACATCTGACACAAGGATCCAGATCACACATGTATGTCTATACAGCAAAACAGCAGATCCCTTGCTGATATACAAACATCCTACCATTTAAGCACATCTGATGAAAGGGTCTTAGAACAGTGCCAGAATTCCAGCAACATGCTCTCATTGGCCTACGAAGGGGACACGAGCATTTACATTACATTTACATTTCGTATTTAGCAGACAGTTTTTTCCAAAGTGATAACACATCACTAGCATACAGTGTCAAGCTGGAGAGGGTCACTGCTAGCTCAGAGTCACTGGTCTGTGCTTTCAGGCTGTACTTCTGGAACAGTGTAGTATGTGTTTGCTGACCTGCTGTTCTGCTTCAGTAAATGTTAAGCCCCACCATGAGATATGCCACCAAGCAGAACCTGTCCATGCTGAACTTGTCTGCCCTGTCGGAATTGTTAGTGGGGCTTTTTTATCTACTCTAGTAGTATGCTGCTGTGCCAGTTTTGCAAGTAACACCTGCCAAATGAAGAGCTTGTAATGGCATTTTTAATCTTCTTTTAGAAGGAATATTTTTATTCCAGCTTAATCTTCCCATACAATTGTGATGACACATGGGAGTATTATAGTGACATAACAGTTCATCACCTATCCAAAGAACGATTCTCATGACAGCCGACTGGAAAAACCTGTTGCCAGCCTGGGGTAAACAATAGCCCCCCTTTGTGTGTCCAAGGGTCTTTGTGGGGAGTTTCGAGTGAGAATTTTCTGCTATTGTGTCACCATGAAAGCAGGTGACAGCCCATGTGGAAGTTGATTATGGCCATCAAGCAAGAAGATTAGGTAAAGCATTTAAATGTATCATGATGGATGGCAAATTACTGTATGTGTTGGCATAGGTTAAAGACGTCAATGTCTGTCTATAGTAACTGTGAAAACAAATATTTGCCTCGTCCAGTTTTCTGCATGTTTTGGACACTTAATGTTATCAGGCTTTCAACCAATATTGAATGTTAGATGAAGGGGGACATGAGAGAATAAAAATGAAAAAGGTGATGCATCATTTTTTAGTAAAGTTGTAAAGCATCCAAAATAGTTGTATGGTAAAATTGATCACCCTTGGACTTTATGCGAGTTCACACCACCTTTAACAGCAATGACTGCAATCAGACACTGTAGTTATTCATCTCAGATTTTCATACAGCATTTTATTTGATTTTAGGTAGTGATGAGACAAATAAGGCTTCAAAACCCATGGTGGGTAGGAATATGATAGCCAGCACTGATTGGTAGTTTAAGTTACTCCATCCATACCGCAGGTATAAAAGTCTCATTTTGCACCATCATTGATTGGTTAGTTCAGGATACTCCCCCCTACCATGGGTTTTGAAGCTTCAATAAGCACCAGTATTGATTGATTAGTTCAGAATACTCCCACCCACCACAGGTATAAAAAGTCTCATTTCGTGCCATCATTGATTGGTTAGTTCAGGATACTCCCACCCACCACAGGTAGAAAAGGCTCATTTCGTACCAGCATTGATTGGTTAGTTCAGGGTACTCCCACCCACCACAGGTATAAAAGTCTCATTTCGTACCAGCATTGATTGGTTAGTTCAGGATACTCCCACCCACCACAGGTATAAAAGGCTCATTTCGTACCAGCATTGATTGGTTAGTTCAGGATACTCCCACCCACCACAGGTATAAAAAGTCTCATTTCACACCAGCATTGATTGGTTAGTTCAGGATACTCCCACCCACCATGGCTTTTGAAGCCTGTTTATCCAATCACTAGCTTTAGGTCTGCTTGGTTTCATGTCTTTAATAGCCAGCCTAAAGCATAGAAACACTGAATGAGTGACTTGCACTTCAGCTCAGACAGATGTCCTGACATTCCACTACAGAATTATCCAGTACACACCAGGACTTGTGGTTCTTGAATGATGGCAAGATATCCAGGACACTCATACCATAATATGACCACCATGATGCAAAATTCTTATTGTAGAGTGCAGCGTTTTCACCAGATATGAGGGCACCCATGTCAGCTAGAAAGATTCACTACTGACTTATTGGTCCAAAATACATTGTTTCAGAACTATTGAGGCTCATACAGGGGAATGCGTTTTTATAGATACTAAATGGTTTTGGCTTTACCATTACACAGTTTATCATATGCTCTCTATAAAGACCAGTTTACATATGATCATTACAAAACAGATTAACATTTTTATTAAACTTTCTCTAGCTAAATTATCAGCAAATTGTTCAAATAATTCTCTTGTTTTTTCCAATATACCAGAAGAATTCTATCAGTATATGAGTACAGGAAGGCACTGCGTAGAAATGTTTAACACTGTAGAGGAGCACTCCTACAGCAATGGCTGGTGTTGTAGGGGAACTTGACCATGTGGATGGCCAACTTTTAAAGAGCCTTCAAACACCAAAAGATCATAATCATATAAAAGGACTGTTCCCTGGAAGGCTTTAAGTGACTATCATTTCCACATTTAAACAGAGCATATTTAGACGTCCCCTGACCTTGACCAAAATATGGAGTTAGAAGATGGATGGATGGATGGATGGATGGATGGATGGATGGAGCCATGACAGCATCAGTGCTTACAATATAATTGTGCTAAATAACTTACAAGTAAATATCAGTATGTTAGTAATATTAAATTGCCTGTAGTAATCAGTCACAAATGTGACTTAAATTCATTTTAACACAATACTAGGTATGTTTTATCAAGACCCTCAACCAGATTGCACAGAACAGCATTTTGTAAACATCTTGTCAGACTCCAATTCTTTGGATGGATGCCCTTTTTGAAAAAACAAATTACTTTCTTTTCCCCAGTCTTCAGAATCCAATGTCTGACTCTTACCTTTGCCAAGATAATTTTAAACAAACAAGGACATTTAAACAGAATGCCTTCAAAAAAGCCAGCAATTACTGTGACAGATGACTCCATCATACAAAAGTAAAGAATTTCTGAATGTGTGTGTGTGTGTGCGCACATGTATGTGTGTGGGTGTGTATATTGTGACTGGTAGCAGCAGTAAGTCAAGGACAGCCTAGTATAATGATTAAGCACAATTGCTCCAGGACAGACGGCTTTGCTTGTCATGGAGAAATTGGGCCTAGTCAAGGCAAGGGCAAGCCTGTTCCTGGGAAAAGGGGGTGGTGAGTAGCTGCAGGTTATGCAAATTTCTTCTGTGGAATTCCCCCTTCCTGCTGTAACAGTGCTCACCTGAGATACGCCCCTTTGGCTAAGTTGTATAAATAAGGATGCTTTCTACAGGTGCAACTTAGGACAGCTAAACAGGATACCAGAGCTGGGTCAAACTGCAGGGTCTGGACTAAGTACCCATCTTAAACCAACCATCAGAGGAAGCACAAGGATTTTTAACCTTCCTGTTTTTTTAAGAGATACCATCTGTCTTTGGACTGTCGTGTGTAGGTTGGTTTGTTTTCTGCCTTGGTTAGAATTGGTCACACGCATTTTCATGTGTTTGGATTAAACATCGTTGTTCCTGCAGCTAATTAGCCTATCAAAATAAGGAAAGAAGATTAAAAAAATGTACATTGTCTTTTATGAATCTGAGTTTTTGGATGTTTTAAAGGAATGGTACTAGCTGAATGAATGTATTTGAGATGATCTGTTATTCTGTGGGAATGATTGATAAATCGCAAAGCAACAAGGACAAAGTAATGATGGCTTGACTGTCTTTCAAACAGCAGATCCCATGGCTTCCTGTGACCTCAGTAGTGTCCTTACCAATGCCAACTGGGCCATGTACCAAAATGGGGATCTGGACTCCCTGCAGCCTCCAGCGTTGAATGAACCTCCGCAGCCTTTCTCAAACTCACATTTCGCCTCAACATCATGCACACATGGTAAGACCACGAACCACGCTCACACTGTGCCGAACGACTCTACAGAGCTGTGCCTGTAATTGCAGAGAACGCTCTTCATAGGTCGTGTTGAAAGCTTGTACCTTGACGTTTTTTGCAAAATGGAAAAGTGCCTGCAACGTTGGCTAACTGTGATCCTCCTGGCAAAGTTCACAGTAATAAAGCGCTGTTTATATGATGTTTGGCAATGATGATGGGAGTTATAAAACACTCATAAATCAAGCCAGTATGAAACCTGAGTAATATATAGTATAACAATATCTTCACTATCTGACTCTGGCTTTTACCAGCCTAGATATTTTCAGAATATGTAGAAGTTTAAGCAAGTTGAATTAGCATGAACAGGGTAAGCAGGTTGAGTTTCTGGGTGTGACTGGTGAGTGACAAACATGTGATGGGAGCTGTTTCTGGTCTAGACCATAAACCATAGACACTAGCTGAGACACGGGTGATCACATGAGTCCACGTCCAGTCTGTACTCTTTGTACACTTTATGTGTCTGTGATAATTGCTACTTGTATGTAGATCTGTTTCTGTCCATTCATGTCATATCATGTTCGGTCATGATTCCACTCATGAGCTGATTTTGAAGATGGGTCTTAACAGTCCAGTCATGGCATGTCCATTGTCACTGATGGGAACTATGCATCTCCAGAGCAGCAGAGCTGGTGTATGCTGGCACCCCAGTACTGGACAAAACAGCACACCCTTGAGTGGATCAGCCAGCATGTGGAAGAGAGCAATTTTGATGCCTGTACCCTGAACATGGAGAGCTGCTCGATGGATGGTGCCACACTCTGCCAGATGTCCCACCAGGCCCTGGTGTCGGCTTTTGGTTCACTAGGAGAGCGACTCTTTCACAGTTTACTGGAGCTAAAGGCTAAATATGGTGAGGCATGGCTCTGGAACAGCAATAATGCAAGTCAGTCACTGTGAACTTATAGTGAGAGAGCAGGTAGAGGCAGTGGGAGGTTAAGAACCCAGGAACCACAGTTTCATTTTCATGTCCTAGAAAGACCCTGCCTAATACTTGTACGTAACATGAAAATGATTGAATGATACATAGTGATCATTACCAATGAGTCAAAAAGTACAATATATTCCACGAAAGTGTTATTTAAGCCATGAAAAAATTGTGTTAATAATAATAAGGTAATTGAAACGATGTTACATGGAACCATATGATTTGTTGAAAAGCAGGCATTCTGAAACCTGACCCTGTGCTGTTAGACCTAAAAGATATTGAGTTATGGGTGGGAGAGCATTCAGCAAGCATGGAACCAACGTCATTCACACACCACTAAATATCATGTGGGCAGGAAAGTGCAAAGGCTGAATGCTAATCTCAGAACAATGCACTCCTTCCCCCATTCAGACAGAGGGATTCAGATTTCATGTAGTTTTACATGCTATCAAAACAAAGGAAATATGTAGCTGCATTGCTAATGCAACCAAATATCAAAACATGTGATGTTAACACAGATCAGAATGTGCTTTCATTAAAATGTCCAGAACTGATGTGGTAACCTGCTTTTATATGTTATGATTCATTCATTCTTATGGCAAGCTGAGGAATGCCTAGGTTTCTGATTAGTCGTCCACACTTCCAGGTGCTGATGACATGAGCATGACCTGTGACTTCCTCAACAATCTCTTGGATGAATATCCAGAGATCTTCAATGTAAGCGGAGGCGAGGGTATCTATGACCTAAGCCCTGTGATTGAACACCAAGGTGAGCAGATGTACCATACAGCTCCTTCACTCCCTTCCTCATCATCTCACTGAGCCTGAACTGGAAAAATCAGTCTATGACACATAATTATCACTCATCATCTCAAGCTCCATGAGTAAAACTCTTTTGCCTGTGGAGCAGGAACAGTGTGACTGGTTGCTCACTGATGAAGTTTTTTGCTGCCCTTTGCAGACAGTGCCGATGACCTTGATGGTCCCATACATGACAGGCCCAAGATGAAGGGTGACATGACCCCTGTGAGTGATAACGGATATGAGTCAGGGTCCACCTCACCAGACAGCCTGGACTCCTGTAACACGGGTAAGCTCTCCTGGCCTGTCAGTCAAGGGGAATCTGGTTTTCTCCAGGTGCGACCATAACTATTCATATTGTGAGAAGATTAAGTTCTAAGATTATAACAGCTTGTCTCTGTTACTGGTTCCTGCAGAAATATGCCTCAAGATGGCCCCTACATACTCAGACTCTGGGAGCGACTCTGACCCGGACTTCTCTGACTCTTCGTACCCTCATGCCACATGTGAGTATGTCCTTACACCCCTGTGCTAATGAAGCTAGCGTACAGAGGCTAATTAGATATAGAAAAAATCAGTCATATCACACAAAGGTAGACTTTTTGCTTTTCATGCTGTAGTATTCATTTGCCATTCCTTTTTTTTTACCAGCTGGACCCTTCAGGGGAGACAAGGGGGAGATGAAGCCTAGTAAAAGGGGCCGGGGAAGACCACGGAAGCAGAGTCATACTTCTGGAGATTACATCCAGATCAAGAGGAGAAAACATGGTGAATTTCCAGGCAGCACATCAGCCATCATCACAATACCACCTTCTGAGATTTCATTAAACTTTAATACAAATTGAAATCATGTGCAGCAGCAGGTGTTTTAAGACATGCAAAACAGGAATATCTCAAAGGACAGTTTTAGCTGGTGCTCATAATTACACTTTTACTAGTGTTTCTTACCATTTTTTACCATATGCCTCCCTCACAAGTATAGAGTTTTCTCCAATGATAGCTGACGTCATGTTGTACTTTGGCAATAACTGTAATTAATGCCAATGATCAGTTAAGGAAATGGATATGATCCCCATGATTTATGGTGATCAGTATCAATAATTTGGAATGATAATTATTGTGACTTATGGTGAAGAGCTATAAGATTTCTATTAAATGGTATAAGGTATGGTTTTGCCAATACCTTGCATTCTTCCCTGCAGCACCACGAGGCACACACCTCTGGGAGTTCATCCGGGACATCCTGATCTACCCAGAGCAGAATCCAGGTCTGATGAAGTGGGAGGACCACCAGCAAGGTGTTTTTAAATTCATCAAGTCTGAGGCTGTAGCCCAGCTCTGGGGCCAGAAGAAGAGAAACAGCAGCATGACATATGAAAAGCTCAGTCGTGCCATGAGGTGAGACTTCAAACCCAGGTGCCCTTGAGAGGCTCCCTCACCTACTGTTTGGCCTGTATTTCTAACACATTCAAGGATTTGTTTCTGGAAATCACACCGTTTAGTGTGCTTTTCAGGGAGGAGTGAAATACAAAAGGTATCAAAAAAGGAAACAAAGGATAGACTGAGATATGTATAGCTAAACTCCACTGAGGTGTTTTGTGAGTTAGCTGGTACTGGAGTAATTACTGGAGTTGAACATGGTACAAACTTGTAACTGAGTACAATTCTGAAAATGTTTAATGCATTTAAATTTATTAACCATAGATGTGTACTTATCGTATGTGGGTGCAGCATAATAGCACTACAGGTATTATCCATCCATCTATCCATCCATCCATCCATCCATCTATCAACACTGCATATCTGGTACAACATTGCAAAGAGCATGTACCCTCATTTCAATAGATGTGTACTTCATTATTTTTGAAGACATCTGTTGGAGAACAAAAACTCTGAGCAGCTCTCTGTCTGTCATGCAGGTACTACTACAAGAGGGAGATTCTGGAGCGGGTGGATGGGCGGCGTTTGGTCTACAAGTTTGGGAAGAACTCTAGTGGCTGGCAGAAGGGGGAAGCTGTGCTGTAAGGGCAGTGAGCCAAGGGACAAGCACCTCACCTTGGATGGTCTAATGGCACTTGAGCAAATGGGATTCCCAGACAAAATCTGTGCGTACAAAACGACTTTTGCTTGTATCTTCTCATGTCAGGGAAAGATCCAGCAGAAATATGTAAGCTAATATTTTGGCTAATGTAGGTTGTATGAACCAAGTTTTTAAAATTCCCATTCAGTCTGTGTGTGACTTTTGTCTGCTTGATTTAATTTTATGATAACCTCCATTTTGAGGAAACAAAGCTGTTTTGCATATATCAGTTTTCTGAACTTTCAGATGGTAATACGTCAGGTATGTGACTGCAAAAACTGTAACATTGTGTCAAATGGACATTCAAGAGTTTAACCTTATAAAGTTCTAGTAGTTATCAGTGAAATTGCAGTTGTACAACACAGTGTAACAATGTAAGGTTTAACAGTATAACATTGTAGCAGTGCGGAAGCAAATTAGTATGTAAAATACAGTAAAATGTTTGAATTACTTGAAAATCAGTATCTTTAAATGATTATTAATAGCATATTTTCAAGTATACCCAGGTTTAAATGGATTTTATCATTACTTTGTAAAAAGTAAATCACTTTACATGTGCATATGTATATAATAGTTTTTGTAAAGTTAATATGTTTTTAATAAAGATTATTTGTGCACAGCATATCACTCTCTTTTTCATGAAGAATGTACGCTGCAATCTAAGCTTACCAGTCAAACTGAGGTAAGTCCTAAAATGTACTTGTTTACTCTTGACTGGGCTTGAATATCCCCAAAACACAACTGAGAATCTATAGAGTAAAAGGCTGTCAATGTCGTTTTTAATTACCAAGCAAAATCTGGGATATTCAATGTTGAAAATATCCTGCATCATATTGTTTAAGTTAATTGTGTCTTTGTACTGTTGTCCAGCTTCAAGGTCTCAATGGATGTACATCTAAGACTGCAATTTTGAATCTCTATCTGTGATGGCTCAGTAGCATCACAATCACACCTCTGGAGGTAGGATATTTAGGGACGTGTTTTTTTTTTTCTCAGTGGTATGAGACAACAGCACGTATTCATTCTGTGGAGATCACATCTGTTGAGTTATTCACTGTGCTTCCTGAGAACAGAGAAAATGCACAAGAAATAGGACACTAATGTTCCACATATGTAAATTTTATGTAACACATACACAAGCACACACACTGCACAATACCTGTTAAACAGGTACAGTCCATAGACAACTGGAATGCGAGGTGGTCACGTAGTTTACAGGAAACTCTTGTCTGGTTGCCAGTAAATCCAGGAAATTGTGGGTGTGGCAGAATACAAGTGGAATGACTTCATTTTGCAAATACATAAAGGGCAAGGGTACAGAAAGGGGGAGGAGTTTTACACAGGCAGCGCTCAGGTTACCAAACCGAAACTCATTAAATTAGGTTTCCATGTGTCTCCCCTTTGCCCTTGTTATCTTCAGCCTCCACTCAGACACACACAAACTCAGCTGCACCTTCAGTAGGCATACACCTGTGTTCAACTGTTCAGGTTCAAAATTAGTTTGAAATCTCTGTTATGGTGCTAGGGTCCAAGTTATGGTTTACTTACAGTTAAATCTCCCTTTTTACATATCTGTTTATTGTCTGCATAAATACTATAGGTGATTATATATCCTAGCTTACCACTGTGCTTAAACATACCACAACAGGCTTATTGAATTGTTTATTTAAGAAGAAACATAAAACAGCCTAACCAATCAGAAAGCATTTTTAAACTTTGTATTAGTGGTAGCACATCTAGAAAAGCAGGTGTATTTCACTTGTACACGTAGAATCCTACAAATTTTGAGGTACGGATTCTGGGGCGAATGTGCAAAATATTTTTCTTAAGCCTGCATCGATAGTGAGTTGTCCATGATAATATAGGTAGCGCATAGTGTTTCGTTCCTTGCCCACTTTTATTGTTATATGACGCCTGCGGTGCCCTGTCAATAACAAAAGTGATACAGCGAACTGCGCAATCAAAGCGTAACTGGGTGTTGTGGCGTCATCTTCTTCAATGTAAAGTTAAGCGCATAACAAACCCTCGATGATAAATAAGCAGATATAGCACCGGCTGATGCGTAAGGTTACTGGCAGAGATAAGAAGAAGGTTTAAACACTGCTAAAGAAACACCGCTTTTGTATTATTTTACCCGAGGTACTACATAATCAGGCTGATTTTCGGTATTTGTTGTAATTCACGACCAAGGTGGGGCATGCTTACGAAATACAACTACAATTGTTATGGAATGTTGCGCCTAAAACACCAAAAATGGATCGTCGGGTGACTTAATGTTGAACGCAAGGTGTACACGCATGCATACTTTTTAATAAGTAGACGTCATGTATAAAGTTCAAACAATAGTGACAATTATTGCTGCTGTCAGTCAAAGACATTTATTCCTGCGTCCTCCATGACGATGACGTCTTTGGTATGCCGCCGAAAGTGAGCGACGGTTCAAGAACACAGATCACATGACAGTCTTGACGTGCCGGACAGTGACGCAGTGATAACGTTTACGGCGAAGTTCAGCATATTTAACGAGTTGATTCACGGTATAGTTTGCATGGTTTGTGAGACTGCTTTCAGTGTGTGTCAGTAATTTTGCATATATTTCCCTGAGACTTTGGCATTCCAGAAATACCAGTTTCCTATTTTAATTTTCATTGAAGTATCCTCTCAAAATGAATATAAATATATTTTGAAGTATGACAACTTGAGCCTAAGCTCAACACATATGCCCACACCTTTCCTCCCATCAGAATCCCCCTCACCTGCCATTAAAATTGTGCCATTGCTACTAACAGTTTGCCACTGTGAGGCAATAATGTATTGAATATACAAAAGCATTGTTACATATGTAACCGAGCTCTTCAGGTTCATCCAACAAAGGACGTTACTCCGAGGGTGAAAAAAACACACCTGACTCCCAAGTTGGTGCAGCCATAACTTACTGTTTTTTTTTTTATTAATTCAGCATGCAGACATTCCAGTGCAACTCAAATCTATGGCAATCCATCGGTAATTCACAACATATCTCGCTTTTACAGAGGCCACAAAAGTCTGTTTCACATATATTAGGCATGAATGACATGGATAATATAATATTATTGAGTCATTCTGCTTTTAAAACCTAATTTGCTTAAGAAAATTGTGAAATATTTCTTGAAAATATAACTTCAGGCATAGAGGGTAAATTTAAATTTTTTTGTTTACTCTTTTATGAAAATAGTCTTTTTAAAATTTGAGATATTTTCTGTGTATAGGTCATGAACCCTAACACCACAGTCTATAAGTGGGATAATATTGTGCTTTCTTTAATTTAATGTGTATATGGTTAAAATCATTCAATATGAGAGCTGTTAACAATGCACTGCCTGGTAGAAGTGTCTGGTTGAGACAGTAGTTTTCTGTTCTTAGATTTTATGTACATGTGATACAGACTGTAAAGTTAAGACAAACAAATAATAAAATGTTGAAAATGCCAGCATTAACAGATGACAGTAAAGAAAGCAACGCATTTGAAGAAAATATTGATTGTCCTCTATACAAAATATTTCAAAATGCTCAGTGAGTTTGAATGTGCAAGTCAGTACATTTATGTGGTCCTTGCATCACTGCTAGTTTTGAGTAAGTAAAGAACAACCCACTTTAGTGCAGAACAGCTTATCTCTGGCTAGTAAACAAACATTAAATATGTTGCCACTCCAACGAGATGGCAAAAGTTCTGCTATCAGCCATGCTTTTATGCTTGCTTAAGGACAGATGTTACTTTCTCTTCAGCCATAATTACTGTGTTCTTTACAGAGATCTGCAGGCAGAAGTTGGTGATTGGTAGAACTTAGGTCACTCTGACACTGATAAAGTTTTATTACCCGATCCTCATTTGTGTACAAAATGTCCTGCTGTCACAATACAAACTTGACACACAGGGCATGAGGCAGGACAACCCATGGAAGGGATGCTGCCTTGTAGTTCTGACATACATCCTGGTAATTGCAAATTTACAAATGATATAGTACACTGTGCAGCCAATGCAGACTTTTTGTCTGGCTCAGTTCAAACAACAGGTTCCTGATAATCAGTAAGTCCACTTTCTAAAGGTGGGGGCATATGACAGGTGATGAGAGGTAATGTTTACACTCATGACTCAGATGAGTGGAAGCTTGTGTGTTATGTGATTTTTATGATTTATGGATCATTGTTAATCTTCTGCCATTCTTTAACAGAAACATCGCAGTAGTGTAAAATAGTTTTTTAATCACGCATGTTAGGAAGCTTAAAATAAGTCTTGGCACTATAATATTAGCTTGTACAGCTCAGGCAGACCCCCTCTTGAAAGTCTACTTTATACATTACCAGCAGTCTTTGACACCAGATTACGGGTGTGTTGCCTTCAGACACACAGCTTTCAAAGCTGAAGGAGACCCTGAAAAACCACATAAATGTGTCTTTTTTTCTTGAGGTTTCATCATACCTTGGGCAGATCTTTTGCTCAGTAAACTTCACCGTGTTTTCTGTACCTCGTCCAGTAACACAAGAGCTGACTGAGAGTCTGAAGGTGTCGCTCTCTGTGTAAAACCAGAGCAGAGCAGCTCTTGGCACACATGCGACATGCAAGGTGCCAAGATTTTTCGTTTTCATTTCAGGAAGCTTTTGAAGGGTAAGATGTGCATGAATTAAATGAAGGCAGGTTGCAAAGCATTTTTTTTATGCTATGATGTGGTAGACTAATCAGATTTTTACTCTAAACATGCTTTTCCAGGTTGAGTGACGCACACCTAGAGATCAAGTGACTTCAACTGAACAAATAGAGGTGAGCCCTGGAAAGAGGCAGAGCTTGCTGGATGAGATCCTCAAGTTTCGGTAAACCAAACGGTTCATGCAAGCACTGAAATGTACCAGTAACTTCTTGGCATGCAGAAGCATGTTTCATATGACTACACATAAATAATTTGTTATCCAAACTCCACTCTAATTTGTCATACACAGAAACCAAGTCTTTGGAGAATGTCTCACTCCTATAAACCTGATTTACAGGGAATTCAAGGGGAGTGCAGTAAAACCACTCTGAATTTTGAATCTTCAAACACAGAATGTAAAAGAAGCTGCCATGTTAATGGTAAAGTATAATGTTATCTACTGCTGTGGCTCTGTTTTGAACTGATATACTAAATTGATAGCTACTGGCTCATTGCGCTCATTGAGCAACATGGTGTCCATGCTGAAACTCTGTAGACCCCTTTGAAGGATGAAATACTGTGGCGTCCGATTTGCCTTTCGACATTTTTATAGTGAGCTGAGAGGATGTTCTGCAAAGAGGGCGCCTACGTTAGCAAGATAGAAAGAAGAAAAGTTATAGCCTGGAACTTAACACATAGTGCTTTAAGAGGGACATTGTGTTGAATCTTTGGTTTAGAGCCAAAAATGCCTTAGCTGCATACCTTGGCACACTGTTAAAACTATAACGTGCGGTAACTCTTACAGTCATATTATTTGAAATGGAATTAGCTAAATACATAATATTATAGGAGGCCACATGTAATGTATACAATTCATTTAAATCTTCCATAAGTGTTTACCCTGCAGTACAAGGTCACAGTAAGCCTGGAGCCTATCCTAGGATGTATAGGACACAAAGCAGGGAACATCATGGATGGGAATGCTATACTGTATATGATGATGTCCATAATCGTATAAGTAAATGATTATGTATTACCTAACATATAACCTAATAATAACCTAATCATAACGCAATGCTTCATGATTAGTTTAGGGAGGGCTTTATGTAGCCATATCTGTGGGAAGGGGAGAATTGACTGCTCCATGTTTCCTTTGGGGTGATCTGTGTGCCTTCTTTAAATCAGAAAGAGGAGCAGCTGGTCTGGATGCAGTCCTTCAAGGCTTCCTTTTGAGGTTTTTTTGGCAGATCCCATTTGTATTGACTGGTGGAATGTTTTCTTGAATTGTCATTATTATATGGAGCCTCCTCTGTTTTTTAAAATGTTCTATTTTCTGTCTTCCAGTATGGAATTATAATATTGTGATTAATATTAATTGTCAGTGGCACTGTTCATTTTGCAATAGCCAAAACTCTCACATTATATAAATGTTATTTAATTTTTGTAAGGCAAGAGAAACACCTGTAATGTTTGCTTAGCCAATTATCCAACTGAAGGCACATGATGTAAACAAAGATTAAAATGAAAAACTGCAATGACGGCAGCTTGTGGTTGGTTTGTGCTGTATGCCATAGAAATATCTCCTGACAATAAAGCAGGTATGGTCAGTGACATGGAAAGCAGGGCATTAAGGAGACTAACTGGAGAATAACTTTGCTGACAATGGCAGACACATGACAAGGGGCAAGAAACAAGTTTAAATGTCTTTTGAAAAGTCAGCTAAACCAAATAAATATTTTTTTCACTTTTTTCAAAATTGTCAAATTTTAACAAAAAACAAAATGATAAACATTTTTAGTAGCTATGTAGCAAAATTGAGAGGATGGCTTAATGTTTATGCTTAGTAATGCAGTTAGATGGAGAGATTCATCCATTCACCTTTCAGCCACTAATGCGGTACAGAGTCACCTGCCACCACCAGGCAGCATCAGGCACATGGCAGGGGAACACCATCAACAAGATGCCAGTACATCACAGGATGCAGGTGCCAACACATTGAGCAATTTAAAATTGCCAATTTGCCTAATTCTAGCATCAGGACTACATGTATGTAAATTGTATACAGACCGACCAAGGATGGCATTCGAACCGACAACCCTAGACTTGTGAGGCAAAAGAACCACCACGAAGCCACCATGCTGCCATTGAGTGATTTGACATGTTAAAAAATATGTGTTTCTTCATGTCCATGCTTACATACTCAGAAAAAATTGAAGTTATTTTAGCTCCAAAATCAGTGCATAAAAAACACATTCTCCCAGTTTGTGGAATGCATAGACTGTTTACCAATGCTTGTGAGCAAGTCTGCTTTTCAGTCTGTCTACCAGGCAAACAGTGACCTTTTTGCCTGTGCCAGTTATTGGCTGACAGAATGCCCATGAGTCCTGGGGATGAATGGAGAAAAACCCCTTTGTGTGGCATCTTGTCAGTGTGACTGAGGGTTACCACAGTAGCTAGATGTCTAGCAAAGGTTCTTCCAGTAAAGCAGCTCAACTGTCAATGAAAAATGTGTGTGTGATACAAGATTTCAAAGGAAGTGAGGGAGAAATAGATGAAAACAAGCAACTTTCTCTTCTTATTTAAACAATTTAAACAATGCCATGCAAAAGTTGGCTGGCAACTGTAAGGATGACAGGCCTCCCTGGTAGTTTATGAACCTGATCCAAAGGTGATGTGATAGGGACCTCCTGTGCCTTTTCAGAGCTTAGGGTATTGGGTCTAGCCCAGTGTTTTCAATGGCATACAACTTATAAGCACAATCATTTACCCAACTGAGCTTGTCAGAATGGAGCATGCCCATTTTGTGCACTACCCATGTGGTGGATTCAAGATCTCCATTTCATGTCTGGTCTGACACCACTAGGGCGAGTGTGATGTTAAGTCAATGGGGTTAGTGTATGGGTAGACAAGTAATGCCATTCCAAGGACTGAAAATTAGGTCCACTATGAGGGTAGAACACTCCTAAATATACACAAATCAGGCCAGTAAAAGAACAGACGGCTAGGGTCAGGCGACAGACATAGAGGACCGCCAGGGTTGAAGACAGCACTCTTCGAGGGAGTTGCCTGTATTTATGCTCATATACAGAACAGATACCACATACAGGGTGGATGGATATAGAGGCGGGATTACATGACATCACACAGTCCTAGGGGATGGTCCTTCTCCATAGAGGGTGGCAGTCACACTTGTTGATACCAAAGATTCACTGCCCCAGTGGGGTGTCCTTCACAGGCCCACCAGGCATCTCTCTTCTGTTTGGTTCCCTCTCTTTTCCGATTCAATGCGACTGATTGCTGACTGGCTCCAGCTACGACTGCGTCCTCATTACACACATGTTCCACAGAATACGGTCTGCAAATGAAAAAGCAGCAGACTCTGGTGCTGACAGCCTGGTGATCAAGAGGTGTGGGACCTCTAGTTTGCCACAGTCAGATTGATTACTGACCACTGAGCAAATTCTTCAGATGGATCACTAGTGCTATCCAGATGGTAGATGATTATGGAGATCCTGTGGGTAAATTACAGAGCAATAGGACACCATTAGAAGGGATCCCCCCATTTGTCAGATGGCCTATCTGTGTCCTCCCTCCTTGCCACCTGTCCATTCTGTCAGCTCACCGTTATCTGAGCCACCGAACCTGCACATCAACTCGATCACCTGCCTGCCTCCTCCAATATGCTATTGTCCATCTGTAGAGTTCCACCCTCTCGCTTTTGTACAGCATATTGTATCTATGAACCTGTAGTGCCTGGTGTCTCTGCCGCAGGAGGGTGGGCTTCCCATTGAGTCGGATCCTCCCAAGGTTTCTTCCTCCTGAGGGAGTTTTTGCTTTCCACTGTCTTAATCTCTGGGGACCCAGGCCTGGGACTCTGTAAAGTGCTTTGTGACGATGCTCTTTGTAAATTGAATTGAATTGAATTGAATTGAGCAGGACATGGTGGCTCAGTGAGTAGCAATGTTGCCTCACACAACTAGGGCTGGAGATTCAAGTCCCACCACAGCTTTGTGTGTGTGGAGCTTGAATGTCGTGTTTTTCTCCCAAAGACAAGTGGTCTGGGTTAATTGGCGTGTCTAAATTGCCCATAGTACATGATTGTGTGTGTGTGTGTGTGTGTGTGTGTGACTGTACTTTTGATGGGTTGGCACCCCAACCAGGGTGTCCCTCACCTTATGGCCTAGGCGGTCCCCTCCGGTGACCATGAATAGATTAAAGCGGGACAGGTCAGGTTTTCATAGATTTTATGGACTACAAGGTGACATCTGTCAAAAGTAAAATGCACATACACAAAAGTCCTGGGTTGGGATGGATGGGATGTCGGGTCATCATAGGGCAAACATACCAGTCCACTAAATTCATTCCTACAGAGAAGTGGCATAAATGAAGTGTTTCAATCTGGGTTCAGACAATATCACAGTACTGAAACTGCA